>BMAW01039738.1:741155-804818 GCA_019974015.1 Nephila pilipes | reverse complement strand
TTGCTATTTCGAAATTTAAATTCTTTTTGAGATGAAATTCTTCATCTATAGAAACCATTTAAATCACGCTTTGTAGGGTATTTTAAAGCTTTTATTTTAGTGTTAAAATTGTATGAGATCATTCTGAAGAGCAGCGTTTTTAATTTTGTGTGTAAGTAAAATTTTATGTTAGAATTTCAACATTCTATCGTTTCACTTAATTCATTGTTAATTCTTTATTGCAATTTTTTTTATTTAAATGAAATAAAACGCAATTTTTGCAATATTAAGCACGTATTTAGATTTGTTTTCTTCAAGCGGGCGCCCCCCCCCCAATTTTTCAATAAAATCTATGTTCTCTTCTATGTACACAAGTTTGAAAAGTTAGTTTTTATCATTATTGAGAAAAGTATTCTAAAATATTTTACAGGAATACCAGAAACAGACTCAGAATCAAATCGGTATTCTCTTCTGTCCGCATTGAAGTATGTCCGAGCTCCTTAGTACCAACATGTCAGACTCTGAGAAACGAGCAGAAGCTCTTTTGTATTGTTTTACGTGTGGTATTACCGTTACAATGTCTGGTGATTTTCTTTCTTATTCGCAATTTTCATGTTGTTATTGAAGATACTACAGGCTGTGCGTTTCAATTGTAGTTACAAAAACATATAATGCTGTCTTTTTGTACAAAAGTATTCTTTCTTTTCTTCAAGTGATTTTATTCTTAAAATCGAATCCGATGTGTTTTTAAATGCATGTTGCTATCTCGATTTGGTATGTTTATAAAAAAAGAAGCAATATTATATCCCCCTTCCTCCAATACTGTTTTATGAAATGGACTGGAAAACACCAAAATGTATAATTGTAGGAATTAGTGACAGTAAATTTTTATCTTTTTATTTCACAAAAGTCTCTAAGTCAGTGAAAGTTTGCTTAGTATATCATTCACTAGTTATTCATGATAATCTGTAATTTTTGTGTGTGAATGAGATTATCATTGCATTTTTATACCGCGTGGTTTAAGTTTTGTGGTTAAAACTGCTTTTCCGAAACGTAAATCTTAGTGAAAAATACTTTTAACATAACAGTAAAGTGCTCTAGTTTTTTTATTGGGTTATCATCTATATTAAGTTCCTAAAAATGTTGTAAGCCTCCATTTTACCACAGAGTGGGGGTAATTGTTTTTTTTTTTTTTCTTTTTGGGCTAAAACATAATTTCGCGTTTTCAATAGTATTATTCATTGAATTCTTTCAAATATTTTAGAAGATTCTATTTGTGGCATATTCCTTTATTATTTCCATAAATATTTGTACTCATAATGGTTATACATTTCATTGCTACGAAGTTCTATGAAGTGTAATAGCAATATTTTGTCAGTCTGTTGATTAGTGGGATGAACGTTGTGATTTAAATATAGACAGACATTTGTTTCCAGTTCATGATCTTAGGTCACTTCGTTGCTTTTATAAGCTCTGCGGGAAGGTAGATTGTGTACTTATGGCGTTTTCGCATCTGGTGTGGATTCATCCATTGTGAAGATCTGTAAATAGTCTTCTCTGAATAAGTCATCGCGTGCGTTTGCCCCGAGCAAATAGAGGACTTCCCTGCTGTAGTCATTTTCGGCTTGCTGTAAGTAAATAACTCTCTGTAACTATTTCAAATACTTATTGCCTTAACAGTCAGGGGACTTTCTTATTTTTACTGTTAGAAAACTTACCCTTATTGCTCTTTGTCATATTTTTTGCAATTCGTAATTGCTCTTTTCCAGTTTGTATTCGTTATTTTTTTTATTACGTGGTATATTTTAGTCAAATACACACATATCTTGGTATACACGATATATTTTCTCCGAAACATCGAACACACTTATACCAAGTCAAACTAGGTATAAGTGTGTAACATAAAAAAACACGATTGGCTCATTATTTTATGGAGACATTTATCGCTCATTCGTTTCAATTGATTTTTAAAAATTAAAAACATAAACAGAAATTAAAAAATATTCCGTGCAAATAAAAAAAAATAATGAAATCATTCAAAAGTAAATAATCTTTATAGAAACTACAACTTAACTAAACAGAAATAAAAATCAGCCTTCAGAGCTTCGATTACCTGGAAATTTCCCTTTATTTGGTTAAACAGATATTACATCACTATTCTAGTCGTTAACAAAAAATTCAGCAGCGTTTATCATACGTTCATTAATTGAGATGTTGGTTACATTCTACGAGGGAATATCGTTAAGTTTTAGTTATTACTAAGAAACAACCGAATTATCTGGATAAAATTTACTCTGCATATTAATTTATTCTTATGTTCATTATTGTAAATTACAGCTATTTTTGCTGATTTGTTTGGTTTCAAGAAGTCTTAAATTGAAGTAACCCGCAGTATGGAGAAGATCTGCTGAGTGTTGTACAACGATGGACTTCGAAAGGTGAAGAAACACTGGGAGAAATGTATGACTCTGAATCAAGACTGTTTAGAGAAGTCTGAAGAATAATAACTAAAAATTAAGCTTCTATTTCGATAATTTTTTATCAATAACTAAGACTTTACGATACTGCATGTTAGTTCAATCCATGGCTTCCTGAAAACCAACTAATCAACACGAATAGCTTTAATTTACAACATTATGTACGTAAGGATCAATTAATATGCAACATAAATTTTATACAGATATCTTGGTTATTTCTTGGTAATAGTTAACATTTTACAATACCTTGTAGTACTTTACCTTCTTCGTTAATCGTAGATAATTTGCTTTTGTATAATATGAAATCGGTGGCAGCAGAAGCAGACATTTAGGACAGAAGCAAATACTACATTAGTATGATATTCATTTAATTTATTAGTGGTATAATGCAAAACAATCAAAAAATGCAACAAAAAAATGTTTTATCTGCATTTAAAAACCGTGTAAATTAAATTAAGTACCAGGCAATAGGCGGGATGCGTGTACTTTTCG
This sequence comes from Nephila pilipes, assembly GCA_019974015.1. NCBI lineage: Eukaryota > Metazoa > Arthropoda > Arachnida > Araneae > Nephilidae > Nephila > Nephila pilipes. The sequence continues at coordinate 801,870 of BMAW01039738.1, read as the reverse complement.
TTTGGCTCTCAAGTTTCCATTCTTTTATTTCTATGCATTCGTACCCTTTCCCCCTCCTTTGAATATGTATATTTCAATCCCATCTTTTATTAAAATTGAAAGCCACTTAATTTTCTGTTTCCACCCTTGTGCGTCTAAACTCTTTATAAGATTTTTTTTTTTTTTTTTTTTTTTTTTGTGAAATATTTATCATTGCTGCATTTTAGTTTGCTTTTTTTTTTTCCTTTTTTCAAAATCTATGCCTAATGCGTTCGTCTCCTAGTTCTCCAATTGTTATTCGATTTTTTGTAAAAACTGACATTTTTAGCAGTGTTTACGGACTTTTACATTAATTATTTCCTTTATTTTTTATTCCTTATACGAATTTATTTTATTTGAGTACAGTATTAAATTATCTAAAATAGTTGATATTTCAAGTTAATACATAAATTTTATTTCTTCCGTTAGAAAAAAGACGTTTAATGCGAAAATCTCAGCCCTCAGAAAAATTAAGTTTCTTTTCAGCTCTTCGTACATTAATCTCAAATGTAAAGCATGTTTTATTCCGCCAAACAAATATGTCGCCAACTTTTTATACACAGACAACTGCTTTATGATTGCCAAATTAGAATGGATAACTTGGACCATTACTAAATATCATTCTCCGATTCCTAACTAGTATTTAACTAGCATTCCATTTTCACTTTTTACATAAGGGGAAAAGAATGCAATGTCCTTTTATCCTGATTGTACTCTTCCTCAGTTAAGTTTCTCCAACTCGTTGAAGTTTCTTTTTGAAACTAAAGATAAGAAAGAATAAGAAGTAAAATGAAATAAAAAAAAAAAGTCCTAACTATCGCTGTTTTCGGGTTGATCCCCCACTACCCTGAAAGCGTAACTTAATTCGGGACTCTAGGTTTTGTGGCGTAGGCGCTTTCCTTCCCTTTCCATGGTTGCCATGACAACGAGAACCGAAAGGCCCTAGAGGAGTTCGAGTGATGGAGATTTCCGCTAGAAGTCCCCCCCCCCCCTTCTGAAAGGGTGCGAGAGAGGGGAGGGCTGACAGCGGAAGCGTAGATATTGCATTTCTCTTTCACAAAAGGGAACTTGTGGAGGGGGGAGGGACGAGAAAGTTGAGCGGAGTGTAAGGGGGAGGGGAGGTTTCAATAATCTCTCTCGTATCTGCCATATACAAGTGTCCTCTTAAATTTCTCTTAATTTCGAAGAAAAGAGAAGGTTTTGGGGGGAGCTTTTTGATAAGTGAGAAGGAGCCACTGGCGATAGATTCCATAATCCCAGCGTTTGCAGGAAATTGTTTTAAATTGAGGATTGTGTGCCCAGTTGTTATGCAATACTGTGTGTGCGAATTCAAAGAAACACAATTTGTCTGAGACAGGAAACATATTAATATCGAAGGCTACTTTGCTTATTCCGCGCAGTTGAGTCCCCACCTGGATGTGAGTGGTTTAGAGAAGTTTTCTTTTGTGTTATTGGGCGCTATTATTTGCAAAGGGAACGTTTTAGAATTGCTATTGATTCGATTAATTAGAAACGCAAGTTTATTTTGTTTCCAGCGATTTAATAAACGGCCTTAAGGGAGAAAGTTACTTGGTCGAGTGATGGAATACCTTGGAAATGAATGGTATTTAATTTTTGTCACAAAAGAGACTCGGGAAGAAAATTAATTGTTATGGATTTTGGTTTCTAATCGAGTTTAAAAATAAGTCACAGTAAAAAAAAGAATAAGAGGAAGCGTATTTAATTAATTTTTATTTCTCATGGGCATATTTGACAAGAAAGTTCGTTCCTGTGCTTTAATGGGGGAATACTGAATATTTTATTTGAGGTTTTGTAAAATATTTATTTAAAAGTGTATTATTTATAAATTTTGGCGAGAGGACAGATGTATGGTTGGAATTTACAAATTGATGAATGGAATCGAGTTCGATTTTTTTAAAAGGCAGAACAATATAGACAGGGGGGGAGGGGAAACGAAAAATCATATTTTTATATCATAGTTTCTTATTAATCTAATGTAGTTTAAGAAACAGGTACTCCAAAACGCGTTTGGTACAATTATAAGTAAATCATACATTTAAAACACTTAAAAAAGGATATATTTTATTGTCAAGATCAGATTACTGACAAAAAAGGTTATTTGGTACCGCTTGTGCTATCTAAAAAAGTATAAGTTACTGTCAAGGAAGTGTTGTAGGTATGGTGTGTATAAACTTGAAATCATCATCATCATATTTAACTCAACAGTCCAGGGTGGGCCAAGGCCTTCTTTTGAAGATTCGTCCAAGATAATCTGCCTTTTGTCTTAGACTGCCAGTTCTTCACCCCAATCACCTTAAAATAACATCTTTAACAAAATATCATGAACAAAGTTTCCTAATGTTCAATACATAAAAGTACACATTGAATAGTTGGTAAAAAATTTAAAGGAGACTAAAAAAATAAATTATAAATCCCATATGCTTTACTTGCAAAGATTGATTTTAAAAAAAAAAGTGTCAAGAAAAGTATAAGTTTGACATCATCCATTCCCTTGAAGCTTCACTTACTGAAGCACTGCAGATGGGATCAAAAAAGTATTTGACATCTTGCCTTTCAGATGTTGCTATCCCACTGCCTCTCTGTCTTCTGTATTTATTCCCCCCCCCCGCCGAAAGCTGTGTGTTTTTTTTTTTTTTTCGGAAACAGGTCAACATTTGTATCGCCTAGTATATCGCTCTGTTGAGAAGCGTGGCAAAAACAATGAACCCTTCGAACAACGAGTAGTGAAAAATATCTCGCCCAAAAAACGCAACACTTCTTTTTGTTTTGGCAAAATGAGCTCGACCGTGAAGCAAATGATTCGTTTTTGGATTTCATTTTCCGGTGAAGGAAAAGAAGATTCGATGCACGGAAGGGCAAAAGGAAAGAAAAGCGCTCCCAACACCAAAAAAAAAAAAAAAAAAGGCACACTCGTTTCTCATTTTAATTTCTGGCGAGTGCTGTTTCGCCTCAAGAAATGTCTTGATTTGTGAAATGTCTCATTTTGCGAGCAGCTTTCTTTATTTTTCCCTTCCGATGCAAAAGAGCTTGATAACGCTGTGTTTATTTCAGACATTTTTCAACGGAGAGGTGCTGTTAACTTTTTTTACAAAGCAAGAGAAAAGGCGAAAAAAGTGCGTATAACATCAAATTTTACATTTTGAAAGAGTTTGTTCGGGTAATTTTCGTGCGAAGGATTTTTCTAGATCAATCAGCCTGCTGAAATGAACCCTGACTGTCAAATGCATTCAGAAATTTTGATTTTGTTTGCTGAAGAAGTGTTGTATCGATGGAATATGTGTTCCTATTTTTTTTCCACCTCCGTGAATTGTGAGTTTGTTATGTCAGCTCCGCTGCAAACTAGTTCTGATGACTTGCAACAGGAACACATTATCATTAATTTTTTTTTTAAATAATATAAAGATTTTGCCTAGTGAGCTCTTTTTCCCCCTGTCTAGGAAATAATCGTTTCACTTTGCTACTTTTGACTGATTTATATGAAAAAAAAATTGCTGAAAAATTATATGTTCATCGGTAAAGAGAACGTAACGTTGTCTTGTAAATAAACTTCTCTTTTTACATTGCTCTCATTCTAATGGTTATGCATTGATAAAAATTTGTTTTTTTTAAGAGGTGCTTTTGAAAAAAAAAAAAATGTTACTTTGATACAGCCAATCGATGGTCTACTAACATGTTAGATATTGAAATTGAAAATCAGTATACTAAGGACTTCGACTAGCTCAGTAGCTCATCGAACCTGGGAGTATAATTTCGAAACTGATTGTAGTACCTTTGTACTTTTCAACGACACATCTAAATTGTTTTTGATGTAATAGTTTTGCAATTGTATATGAGTGCTTCACACTAATTGAATGTGTAGTTCAAACACACAAGTAAGAATTCAAACACTTTAAAACTTTATATGAATTTAAAACTCATGTTTAATGATTAATGTTGATAAATAATGCAAATTATAACAAGGTGTGTGAATGGAGGATTCTAAAAATCAAGTTTGTCACACCAACGTCAGTCAATTAGCGATTAAGATTTTTTTCCAATGATATCAATTTACAGCTACGCATTTCTCGTTATTATTATTTTTTTTTTTCTTATTGGTATTTTTTTGGACTGAATTTTAACTCTAAAGATTCGTCATTTATAAATTAATTTTTTTTTCCTGTTCTAAAAACACAGTACTCAAATCTAAAATATGAGGTAAGCAAATAAACCTTGAAAATCCACCCCTTTGGGTATGATGAATCAATAATGACCATGATGAACATTTTTTTTAAAAAAAATTATCCGATAGCATTGAAAAAATTGAAAACTAGAAAGAGGTGGAGATACTCACACACAAGGAACTACAAACTGGCGTGGGAGATCTGTAGGATACCAACTGAGAGATAAGGAAATTTAAACTCTGATATTTGAAGATGTGGGAGTTTCGGACGAGGCGAAGAAAGGCGAAAGAGAATCTTATCATTTATATATATATATATATATATATATATATATATAGAGAGAGAGAGAGAGAGAGAGAGAGAGAGAGAGAGAGAGACAATCGAACTACTACAAAACTGCATATTGAAAATTTTATATAAATTTCATAGTAAAACTGATAGTGTATAGTTTATTTTTTAAGGACAATGAAGACTTGAACTGTCAAAGAAATATATTTTTTAAAAAAATGTACAAATATGTACGTAATTTACGAATTTGCTAAAAGTGCCCTAAAACTGAATGTTTGTATACAAAACACAAAAACGAATTTTTAATTTTTTTTTTTTTTTTTTTGGAAAGGTAGTTCGTAATGGTTTTTTGAACCTAACCTTTTACCAAAGACGTTTCAAAGTAACGTTAACTTTTATTCAAAGACGTTTCAAAGTAACGTTAACTTTTATTCAAAGACGTAAACCTTTTTCTTCAGAAACGTTATGAAGGAATCTCAAGCCATGTCAAACAGTTTAAAATGCTTCCATACCAAATTTTATGCGCTTTTTAACTGCAGCTGTCACTTTCGCTTTGTAAAGTCGCGCGTTGGGTGCCAGATATCCCCAGTTTCATCAAATTAAAAGCATAACGATATTCCAGGTTTTTCCCGTTTTGACATATAAAAAAAGCCAATGTTAGACGTCAGTCGCTTTCTTCGCTCTCTTTCCGCTTTGCATGTTCCGCTCTGCGCTTTTGCGATGTCTTGCTTCTGATCATAAGTGCGGACAATAGCAACATAAATAAAAAAAAAAAACTGTTGATATGCTGAAAGTCACTGACTCTAATTTAACAAATACACCAAGAAGCCGAAAATTGTTTATTGTTGGATTGCGACACGATTACATCATCTTAGTTTGGAAAGGAATTGATAATTCCTTTATAAAGGTGTGTGTGATAGTTGGTGAGTTTGGTACAATTCTATAATGTTTCTTACCAGATTGTTTTTCTATAGAAAATTAGGATTCATTTTCGAGTTTGGCGTGTATCAAAAATCTGAAGATTAACATTTAATTATTATGTATTACTTATCCGCAATTATTGTGTCTATTTAATTTAGATTCTCTAATTTCATTGATATTCATTACAAAATAAGTTTATTGCAGAATTAAGAACAACAATGCATTATAATTTTAGGAAATACATTCAAAAGTTGTCTCTGAAATTCAATATAATAAAAAATATATAATTAATAATGAACAAAACATAAGTCCGTTAATTGTAGGTAAAACTAAAATCTCACATTAATAGACATTCTTGTCCAGTAAGTTATGGATATACTCAATACAATAGCCATTTTTTTTAAAAAAAAAAAAACTGTAAATAATAAGTATGTGGCATTTTTAATCATATGTATAAATCACTTACCGTTTTGTTATTTCTCGTTGCAATCGAGGGATATAAATAAATCATTTCACGAGTTATATTGCTTTTATATTTATAGCAAAAGCAAAGATGAAGCAATTGAATGCAGTGTTTCAAGTGTCATACTAATAAATACATATCTTAATATAAATCTCATTTTCTAATTACAGTACCTCATCCATAAAATAATTAAGGCTCAATACAAACAATGCCTCAAGATTCTCGATACTTTCTCTTAAGAAGCTATTATTCTAACCACTGATTTATTATCACTTACGCTCAATTAATGCCAAAAGGAAGAAGCAACTTCCATTGATATAATTACGCACCATGGGATGCTCTCTTGTATTCAATTATTATTTCATGTTTCTAAAGGCTGAATAAATCAATAGAAGAAGAAGAGCAAAATCATGTAATCAGTGAAAGAGTATCCACTCTAAAGGAAGTCAAAATAAACAAGCATCCGGAAATATGTTGCCATCTTTTTTTTCCCTCTTTCCTTATCACGGTAACAATCAGTGGTTTTTGAAAGATTAAACGGGTTGTTTTGATAATTAGCGTAATCCTACGTAGATAATGGCCAAAATTAATACTTATCATGAAATTGAACCGTTTTTCTGGTACTTTTAATTGTCAGATTTTAATGAAGAGCCACAATTGTTGATATGAGTCCTCTCCTCCAAAGGCCTTCATGTGGGAAGCTGTACTTTATGGTTGTCTTGCCTAATGTTAAAGAACTTGAACTGAACTAGGAATAGATTTTAAGACGGAAAATTCGTGATGTTATAACACATATACCCATTTACTATATTGCGTGTTTGGAATATGAAAACATTCCATTCCATAAAGATGCAATTTTTCCTTATAACATACAGTTGAGAAGAGAAAAGTAGTTTGTTTCAAACACAAATGAGTAATTTTATAAAATTTGTAGTTATCTATAGTATAGCAAAGTCAGAATGTAATATGAATGTCAAGGCATTTTTCTATCCAATAATGTGTTTTGAACTTGGGTCCTATTCTTTGACATTACGCGATAGCAGCCTTAAATTCAAAAATTCTCTCATGACAAGATGGGATTGAATGAATTGACTCAGGCTATTGGCATGGGACCTCGTAATTTTGATCCACAATCAAGGACGATGACGACACCTCAGTTGAAGTCTCGCTTCTAGACGAGTCTTTAATGGCAGGCATGATGTGAAGTATTATCTGGGATGTTGTTAGTCCTCATTGTCTGTTTATGGTTGAAGATTGATTATAAGATATTTTGCTAGAGTATTTCTAGTTCAACGACAATTTACGTTGTCTTTTCTATACCTGATATTAATGTTCCCATGCAATCGCATATTTCCCTTAGACATCCATTGCACTCGTAAAGAGTATATTGAATTTCTGAAGTACTTTTTGAAAATATATGTATGGGTATCTATGGGAGGGTAGTATGTGGTATTTGGGAACTAAGACCAATCGTGGGATACTATACTTGCGGGCAAATTATTCAGCTTTAATTTTGTATTCCGATTTCACTATCGTATTGAGAACATCATAATTTACAATATATATGTCTATTTGAATCATTCAAATTGAAATCTTGTATTATGGAATACGTTTCATATTGCTTTTCCTATGGGGTTTCTAATTTTACTCATATATATTAGAGCAAAAAATTACTTGTTTAGTAAAACTTTTTAAATTTTTACGGAAACATGGGATTCATAACGCCAAAATCTCCGGTTTTTGTTCGATCTCCATCAAAGTCATTGCAAATTTTATCTGTATTATGTATTTATATCACACATCAAGGTATTTTGAAAAATATTCTTAATTTTTTGAGTTGCGAAATTTTTAGCCTTTTCTTATATGTATTTAAATTGCTCGCTGTAATTTAAACTAATGGTAATATAAAAATCGTATTTAAAAACATAAAATAAAAACTGGCAGACTTGCGGGGGGGGGCTCAATTCAATTATTAATAAAAGGAAGAGAGTGGCCAATGTTGAACTTGGTTCTGTATCTTTTTCTCCTAAAGCATCCAAATTATATAACACCTTAAAACTGTGTGGCTTTCAAGCAAAACTTGAATCTCAAAGAGCATTTAAAATTCAAATAATAATGAATTATTATTATTTTAATAAATGAATATAATCGAAACGATTAACCGTTGAAATTTATCGAGTTCCTTCGCTCAAACTTAAGGACTAGATGACTGAAAAAATTGCTCCATTTAAATATGTTTCGTTTCTAATGGTAAATAATTGCTAACTTTTAGTTGAAATTCTAATGGCTGAAATGAATAGTACTATATCTATCTTCTAAGTTAAAAAGAATTTTGGTTGTCGCTTTGGATTTCCATTTTCAAATTTAAAATTTTGCAAGTAATGTAGTCATCGAAGGTAGTCCTACCTTTCTCCTATTTTTCTCGATAAATCTGTTTGTAACACATTTTACTTCACTTACTTAAGCAAAAAAAGAAATGAAAAAAAGAACACAACTTTATAATATTTATTAGCAGAACTTCATTTCTATTTGAAATGAATCAAATCCGCGGAGTTCATATTAACTCTACTCCAGTTCCCCCTAATACTCTATCTGTTCTTTGAATTGTTGACTAGGTCATAGAAAAGACTACAAATATAATGAGAAATAGCAGAATAAGTATAATATTGAATATAATAAACATGAACACAAAAAATCTCGCTTGCAGACATTATTGCCAATAGTGAAGGTAATACAGCCATCAGACAAAATTTATTACATTTTATAGAAGAGCATTTATTACCCTAAGAAGATCAAATACTATATCGCATTTCTTCGATTCCTTAACCATATCTGAAAGGAACACTTATGACGTTGGGCTATTCTGGATTTTCTCTTCACTAATCTCGGGGACTTTTTGGTAATTTGAATTGCATACAACCACAACACCTTGCCTACCAAATATAACGCATTTAGATAAATTACACCAAGATAAGAAGTGTAATGAAATGCATTAGAGATATTGATATATAAGCGAAATGTAATTGAAATGAATGAGAAGGGAGATAGAGGATAACGACAAGTTGATAGATGTTTGCAGATTGGAGTGAATCATCATAATTAATCATTTATATTGAAAGTATTTGAAGTAACTACTGATCAGAATAATGAGAGTCGAATCTGTTATAAACATGAAGTGTGTGAATCGGTTCGTGTGATTTGATAAACTAAGACAATTATTTGAGCATAAACGATGATTAACTGAGCTAAGCAGGATACGAGAGAGAGAGATCTTGCATATTCTTTGATAGATGATAAAATATGTTGTCTTTCTCTTATGTATCTTCAATTAAGAGTTTTGAACTTATTGAATATTTATTTAGAATTTCTAAGATAGCTGTAGAATTAAATAATGAAGGAAGACCGTCACAATCTTACTAGATTGTCCTGGGAAGCCATGCAAACAATGATAACCCTGTCCCCAGGAAAGTTACTCGATAAATCCTACTTTGTGCATTACTATAGCTAATTCTGAATTTCCTTTTTATATTAATTGAGTTATCTTTTGGTTAATTATGATACTAACACTAAAACCGCTAAGTGATTGTATTACCTGCACTCATTATGTTACCCTAGGTATCTTATGTTTTGCAATAATTGAATAAATAAAGGTCCTTTCTTGTATCTCATATCCCCTTCAGGATTTGACCTGATACATTTATATAAATCTATTTTCTAAACACACTAACATATGACCTTCACTTCAAACTGTGATCTATCTACGGATTCATCTAGAGTTGCTTAACTCTTTCTGAAATTTATTTTATTAATTAAAGTAACGAATTTTTTTTTAAAATGTATGTTTTTGTGTTACAGGGTCGCTGCAACCGTGAGAAGCCACCATGCAAGTATTTCCATCCTCCCCAGCACTTGAAGGATCAGCTGTTGATCAATGGGCGAAATCATTTAGCCCTGAAGAATGCCATTATGCAGCAGTTGCCATTGCAACCTTTGCTGCAGCCCCCAGCCGCACAACTCACTCCTGCTGTCGTGAGTATTATGAATGTACGCGACCAATTTTTACCTTCCCTTTTTCACTTCTCTCATTGACTGACTTCCATGTAACCCTTGATCTATCCCTCATTATGAATAGCATGAATAGTTAGAACCTGTTTGAAACTAATTCGTTGCCTTATTTTTAGTTTTTCATTTTTCTTGCTATTGACTGCATTTAAAGAAGGTGTAAAAATCGAGTTTTAATGTATGTGATGATGAAGAAAGGACACGAGTATAAAATAGAATTTTTTTTTATCATAATTTGGTTAAATAAAATTATAGGAAAATCTAATCTCTCGTTAGACCTTTGGAGTGAATAATTCTTTGAGAGAAAAAGAAGAAAAGAAAAGGAAGAAATAAAAAAAAAAAACGTTTGTAAAAGTACAGAGTTATTCAGAATAATTCATCCGATTTCTGAGTTCCATATTTTCATCAATAAACGACACAGAATGATAAATAGTACATGAATACAAAGGGAAAATATAAATGTTTTTTTTTTTTTTTTTTTTTTTTTTTACCAATGTTCTATATAACTTCCTTCAGTCGCACATATAGCTTCGAGACGGTATGTAAATTCCTGTCAAACACGTTATAAAATGTTGGTGTAAATTGATTGCACAGCAGTAGCAACCTGCTTTTTAAGATCACATAAATTTGTAGGCAATGTTGGTGCATACACTTTATCTTTTACAAATCTGAAAAGGAAGAAATCGCATAGGGCCGTATTAGGTGACTTAGGTGACTAGCTGTGTAACATCTATTAATCTGGTCTACTGCGATTAATCCATATACGAGGTAGCTGCGTGAAAGCTTCTATAACTGCTTTTGTGAAATAGCTTCACGAAGAACACACGTGGGCCAACTTTTTTTCCTCAGTGTAAAACTTCCTCGGTTTTCCTTTGTATTCATGTATTACTTATCATTCTGTGACTTTTATTTTTGAAACTATGGAATTTTGATATAGGATGAATAATTTTGAATAACCTTGTGTTGTAGAGTTGCACTTATAAAAAAGTTCAATCAGTTTTTATACTCTCTCTGCTAATGTTTATTTAAAATTAGAAAAACATTTTTAAAATACATAATAAAATTAGAGAAACTGAAAATTTTTTAATTCCTGAAAAAATATAATTTTTAATTATTTGCAGCTGCAGAGAAATGTTTATACATTTCAAGCTAGAATCCCATTAAAACAAGTAATCTTAAGTTTTCAAAACCATAATACTTAGTTTTCACAGAATTCTCGATATATATCACTAAAGCTAATTTTTTTCATATTTCAAAAAAAAAAATACTCTTCAAATTTTTTTAATTAATCACTATTAATTAAATTATTTCTAAATAAATTTTATAAATTAAGTAACTTTAATAAGCAGGAGAGTTTCTCTACTCAGAACTTTTTGTGCAATCTCTCTTCCAGAAAATGCTCAAAATTAACAAATCCTTAAATTTTATACCTTTTTGGATCATTGTATCCTTTAAAGCGAAAGTTATGTTTTTTAGAGTTCAATATGGCTGGAATTTAATAGCTTTTTTAACACGGAAATTTTTGCTATAAAATAAAGTTTAGTTTTTAGTCCCCATTATTCAAGGTTTAAATGGAAATTTATGTCAAATTTTCTTTTGATATATATATATTTATATATTGTTTAGAATTGTTAGTAGTGATTACATTTTGTTTTCTTCTTTGAATGAAGATGGATATTCTGTAAATACTGTTACATATAATAACATATTTTTTTCTTTTTCTTACTATTTGCAACTTTATGTACCAGATTTGTTAATATGGAACCCAAAGGCCCAATAAAATGTTTGAGTGTTTGATGCATACCCAGGGATTAATTGAGAATCGTTGCGGTGTAGAAGAAAAATGAAGCAGAAGTATTTAGTCTGTCGAGTTTTTCTCTGTCTGAAAATGTAGCCCCAGGTGCATCATGAATTATTAAAGGAATAAAAGAAATTGCGAAGTGTATTGTAAAAATAGATTCATAAATTTAAAAAAAAAAACTTATTTACATCTAGAAATGTATTGCTACGATCGTATTTTTAGTTATATGAAGCTTATTTAATTAATGATCCATAATTATTTATGAAGTCAAAAATAAGGGCATAATTTTTAAATCAAATGTAAAATTTTTCTTAAATCGATAAATATTATATTTCCATCTAGAATGTGGCTACGGTAGCCTAATAATCATGGTCACGAATTGTTTCGTTGTGTCATGGGTTTGAATCCTGAAGCCTCTGAAGATCCGCCGTATAGAGTGGCTCGTGAACGTTAAATATGTCAGGGTCGAAAGTCCTCCCTTGGTGGGGTGGGATAGCTTGGAGATGAAAGTGCTAACGTAGTGTCTTCCTCCTCACTTGACCGGGGCTCAAAATTACGAAATCCGTCGCCATTAGCCCTTGTGTTGCCCTTGCGACGTTAATAAACAATGATTTAATTCCTTCTAGAATAATGTAAAATTTATTTCTCCTTCCATTTTTAGAGAATTATTAAAATAATAATTTGTATTAATTTGAAAAATTATTTTATTAGTTGTTAAAATTAAACATTCTCTCTATATTTGATTATTATAATCTATATTTGATTATTATAATTATAAAAAAAAAACTGTTCTTTATATTGTTTGACTTATTTATTATGTATGATATTAAGAGTTACGCAAGACCAAAAAATATATTAAAATATATTTTGAATAGTTAACTACTAAACTATTATAAATGTTTAAACACAGATGTTTGCAATTCTTCTCCAAAATCTGTATTCATCTTCATTAAATTTTTTTAAAAAAAATGTGTGAACTTTTAGCATTAAGTTAAGAAATATGGAAATCTTTTCACAAACGATAATTATGCAAATAATTATTAGTTGTCCTTCTTAACATTTTTAATATTAATCTATTAAAAAATTTTATACAAAGATTAAAATTTTACTTTGCATAACTGTAAGAGACTTTCTTTCAAGCCCAAAAAGTATTATTGTATTTTAATTTTTTCCTCCGTGACAAAGCTCTTTGAAAATCTGAATTTCTGGCATGTAACAAAAGTTATTGAAGGATTTTTACGCTAAATAGAGATGACTTTTTTTTTTCTACTTGCAAACGCTTAGAAAATATAGTAAAGCATTTTTTTAATTGTAAAATAAATATGTATATCATCCAAGTGAAATGCATTGGTTATTATATTTGTTTCATGTATATAATTTTTCTTCAATACATTTTTCACTGTCTCTGAAGACGAAGAAATAATAATAATAAAAAACTGTGATTCACTTGCTTTTTGCAAATTGTAACTTTAATATAACATTAAATAATGCTTCTAAATTGAAAATTTTGACAATAATGCGTGAAAACTTAGATTACTCAATGAAATCATTAGATTAAAATAACTCATTATTGAATATGCATCCAAATAAATACATATATACCGAATGTGATATGCTTCTATATTTGCTGTGATTCTATAATTATAATCTTCATGTTTTATTCACCTATTTTATTTACCCTTGGCGTTTTCAGACTAACTTTGCTAGGGAAATGCGCTATTAAAAGAGTTCTAATGACACATATAATCCTAGGTAGAATACTTTATGTGTACCAGTAGATCTGTATCTGGATCATTACTTGTTGCGCTTTCATTACCCAATGAATTGGGAAGAAGGAAGGCACCGGTGCAAACTTCCCCTAAAAGCTCGATTTCTCCCATCACTTCTTCCTACGAGTGACCTGCTTCCTAATTACTAGCTTGAGTGAGCTTTATTAACAGCTAGCAGACTATTTATCATCAGATGAGTGGGCCACCAAAAACAAAGTCCATTAGCGGGCATTTTCGACAGGGCTTGACCACGCCATACTGACAAGGCGGCCAAGTTTTAATACCATTTAGTCTGGTAGGCGCCAACTATTTTATATCCAGACTTCTGGACTGCATCAGTGCTGCTCTGAAGTTTCGTGGACTCCTACCCCCTTACAGGGTTACCTCATTTTAAGGAACCAAAGGGTTACCCGACTTGGCGAATGGGCCATTTTAAATTATCAACGTGAAGTTTGGAACGATTTAATAGTTATGCAGATTCTTGTGTATGGTATTTTGTTGTTATGTTCCCTAGGTTGTTGTCAATTGAATCATGAGATTTCTCTCTACAGCCTATTCTGTTTATTAAGGGGTTTTTTTTTGTATCAAAATGAGGTAGTAATGTTTTGCAAATGAGTACAGGACATGTTTTTTTATATCATAGTAGTCTGTTCCATGAAATACTAATTATTTAAAGATTTAATTTTCAAGATTTAAGGAAAATAATTATTTTAAAGTTGTCATTTATAAGAAGACAATCCTTAATTCTCTCTCTTTCTTGTGTTGACTTTTATACATTTTTGTACACAAATTATTTTTCCCCACTTAAAACGCGTAAAATCAATACAAATAACGTTGTGAGTAAAAATGTATATATAAAAATTTTGTGTTCAAAATTCTATTTTCTATCGTTGGTAGTAATTATTAAATTCAAAATCTCGAAATCTTATATGGTGCGATGAAAAATTATTTTTTGTAGATAGACTTATGTGTTATTAGAGTCACACAAAAATAATTCTAATTATGCAAAATTAAATATGATAATTTCATGAACTTAAAAAATAATTTAATACGTAATAATTTTACAAATACAGTACTCCCTCTAAAATCCGGCACTTGAAATTTCCGGCCCTGCCAGTTATTCGGCATTTTTAGACAGAAAAATTATTTCACGGAAAACTATTTATGCCTTCTATCTACCGCAATATAATAATGTTGGCTATCAATATAAAACAGTAAATTTTTCTGTAGTTTAGTTATTTCACTTGTTTGACACTTTCTTCGTGCGTACTGTATTACATTTTATTGCAATTATTTACATCTTTTGCTCTTCGCATTATTATTAGCTATTTTCCAGTTTTCCGGTGGAGCTCTGGTCCGATATCTGTGGAATTATCAGAGATTATATTTGTTTATATTGGGGAAATAAAAAAAATTGTCGCCTCTTTTGAAATGTGCCCTCCAAAAAAGGAGGTGGTGGAAACTGGGAAAATGATCACAGAATTTTATGATTCATTTTCGTGAATAATTGTACTTTTTTTTTTTCTTTAAAACCTGAAAAGTATCAAATTGTTTTCACACTCACAACATACATCGATCAAGAAAGTAAAGGTTAAAAGAGCCATTAAAATGAAAATATACAAAAATATGTGAACACTCTATTTTTTTACTAGTATACTATATTCTTAAATGCATCTTGAAGCTACTGAAACGTTCTTCTAATGTTATTTCATTCATTTTTGAATTCGAAATGATCCCTGGAAACTACACGCTTATTTAAGATTTTTTTTTTTTTTTTTTTTTTTGGTTAAAAATGTAACGAATCTGAGGGATCCAATTCGTACTAAACAATCTGAAAAATAATTGATGAAGATATTTAACCATTCTGCAGCAAGTGTTTCGAATGCTTTTGAATATCTCACTAACCAACTTTATTCCTCAAACAGTATTAAGAGGTTTGTGAACTAATTTTTGTTTAATATTTTTTTTTAATTATCAATTGCTTATATTTAAATTTTTATTCCATTAAAATAGTTTAATGCTTTAATCGGGAAAATAATAACGTTTTTATGAATGTTGTGAAATCTGCAGAAAATATAGGTTAAGCTTCTTTGTAGAAACGCGAATTTGCAATCTTAACACCGAATCAATTGAAAAAGCTCTTTGATTTCTCTATAGATAATAACGTGGGTTTTTATACCTGCTTTAAACAATTTAAGTAAATGTTTACATTTAGGGTTATCAGAATTAACCGCGTGTGTGATTAACTTTTAAAGGAGGAGAGAGAAAGATATTTTCTTAAATAGATTAGAAAATCATGCCTCCCTTCGTTTTGAAATGAGCTTTAAAGAAATATTTAATGATTAAATAAACATTTTAACAGAACTTTCGGAGACTACTTAGAAATAAACTCAAGTATTTGAGTTTATTAAAAGCTAGTAAAGGAAGGGGGAACTCGTATGTTAATATTGATTTATCAGATTTTTTAATTATTATGTGTGTGTTGTATTGGTTTTCACTTATTGGCTTTTAGAGTCTAAATTATTTAAATTTTTCAACTTTTAAACAGAGAATATTACACAAAAGACATTCAAAAGGAATTTTTCAATGGTCGAATTTATGATAAACATTAAAAAAAAAAACTATTTATATAATGAAGTGAAAACAATGTATACAGAGAATCCTAAACCAAATATTAATGTTTAAAGTGTTTCTGTTTCATTTGTATAGTCTTATAAAAATTTACTTTTGATGTATTCTTATTGGATGTCCATACTCTCTCGGATTTTTTTTTGTCTCTATGTTTTTATTTGACTTCATTCCGTGTTTTGTGTCACACATAAACAGTTTTCATTTTCTAAAGAATATTTACTATTTTAAACAAATGAATTGAACAATGTAGGCAAATTTTTTAAGATGTGTGATCATTTAATTTTAAAAATCAGATTTCACCATTTTATTTTTTATCATTATTTTATATTTTTATACAGGCGAAGCCTATTTTACAGTTTAAAAGTGAATCATTTATTATAAATAAAAAAAGAAGATGTATATGTCTAATTGTTGCTTTTAAAATATTTCAGAAATCATCAACCGTTCTTCTATCTTTCCCCATTTTCTTAATTGCAATGAAATAAAAATTAGATATTAAATAATAATTACTGACTATTTGAAAGAGACTTTGAATTCTTCTTTATTGTTCCAACAAATATCTTGGCAAAGTTAATTTTCATTCAAAATAATAAGAGAATCCTTTCTTAAAGAAATCTCTTTTTCAGTACTTATTCGTTATTTCATATAAAACACATTCGTGATACACAATTTTTCTTATATTTAATGTTCCAATGTTAGAAGAAAGGATTTTTGATGGTTTACTTTTTTAAGTCTTAAAAATGTCTCTTTGATCCAAAGTAAGAATTGTAACACTACAATCGGTGGTTATAAATGAGAGAAAATATTCAGTAACCAGTGATTCATTTGTTCGGGAAAATGTGTCTTATTTACTCTCCTTTGTGAATAAAACGATACAAAAGCAATGAATGTGAGGGTTACACGAAGGATTACTCTAGGAGTTACACTGAAAATCAATCATTGACATAATGCTTAAGGACAATCCTTCATTTTCTTTAGGACTGAATAGGATTACATTTGTAGTGCAGAACTTGCTCTACTAGTCTCATTCTAATATTTTAAAATTTATTCTCTTTTCTCTAAGTAACATATTGAGGTGGAATGAAGAGATAAACCCTCCTCCTCTCTCCTGCTTTCTCTTGGAAAGCCTTTTCTGAGAAAGTGACTTGATACCCAACGAGCGTCGCCAAATGCAGCCGTTGCAGTGCGAAACGAAGATTTATCGCCTCGTTCTAATGGGAAGAGGATTCCAATTTTACGATGCCGCTGACATGAAGCGGCTGTCTGTTCTGACCGTACCTGACCGAAATGGGGATCACAAAAGAAAGATAAGAGGACCCAGAGTCAAACAAATTAGCGAGAGGAACAAAATGGCCACCGCCCAACTCGACCTATTGTACAGGGATAGAAAAGAATTTCCCTGATTAAAAGGGAGAAATGGGTGTAGGGAAAGAAAAGCTGTTTCCTAGGAAGAAGGAAATGGTAGGCAGTGGCATTTACTAAAGGCGTCAACGCATATAATGATTCTTTTCTTTTTCCTAATCTACTTTTACCCCCATCGCGATGTTGTTCTTTTGTTTACCAAGATCACCAAGTTTTCATCAAGGCTCTGTTCCCTTGTAAATTAGTGAGATAAAAGAAAACAGGGTTTGGGTGGCTTTCGTACATATCATATTACGTATAGTTGTGTATATATATATGAATGCAATTCTGTGGGAAAAATCTGTTTTAGTATACATTGCTACCACCTTATGTAATGTTCAGAATATATAAAGTAAAATATATTATACCTAAAAGCTTTTGAAGTATAGATATTTTATTTCTAAGTTTATTTGTGTATATTTAATTGGGTGAAATAATTTTCTGAAACCATAGTTTAAAAATCTTAGTACTCACTTAGTGTTCGGAGTAGGAAAAGGGTTATAACCTTTTTTTTTTTTTTTTTTTTTTTTTAATATCGTTGATGAAATTTTTTAAGTGTCTCTTATTAAATAAAAAATGTTCATTCAATGCTATTCCAATTCCAAAAAGTCATACAGACGCAAATAGAGATATTCTTCAATATTTATTCGCTCATTACTTACTTATAAAACATTTAGAGAATAGATCAAATAGTTTACATTACACATATATTTGCGTAGTTCACATTATATATAAATTATCAAATGACATTTCAGTAACAGTTTGTGACCTTAAATCTTCTCAGTGTACTTTTTTTTTTTTTTTTTAATAAATGGGGTTTTTTTTTTTTTTTTTTTTACAGATGAAATATTCATTTAATTGTATAATGACCCCCAATTTTAACCATTTCTTAACGATACTTTTTTAATAATTGCCGTAATTTCCGGAAGAAACGCTGTGGGTTTAATACTTAAATTTTCAGAGGGTGCGGCTTTTCTCATGGCGCTTACGTGCAGTTAAAAATATTCCTTTAGATGTCATTGTAAATAGCTTGGATCACCTTGGAGCTGCCCCCACATAGAAGATCCCCCAGTTGTTTTTGCGAACTTTATTGTGTTTAAATCCTTTCTCTTGAATGGACTTACGTGCTTTATTCACCTTAAACGACATATCAGAACAATCCCATTCTTTCCCCGTTCAAATTACCATACTTATAATGAAAAATCAGATTTGCAAAGAATCAGAATTAGTGAATATTGTGATCAGACACAGTGAAGAATCAGATTTTGATGGCTTCATATAATGTAAAGTTTACTGTAAATATTTTTGTTAGTAAAAGTAAAATTTTAAATTTTTTTTCTGTCATTCAATTTAATATCTCGTAGTTGCGATAGTTTTTATAACATAGTATGAATATCACGTACATAAATTTTTTAGTGAGTAAATGTGAGCACATCCATGAACGTATGCATGTTTTCAACATTTCTCACCTGTAATTTATTTTTGAGTCATTGCCTCATTTCATGTATTTTTCCTTAGCTAATATGTGGAATGTCACGAAATAGGTTAAGATTTTGGGACTGTCACGGCCATACCACGCGAAATTTAACTTAATGTGGCGTTTATGTTGATGTAGCCTTTCTTCCGGAAATTACGGCATATGTTCTATACCCTTAATATATAAAAACATTTTCAAATACATGGTAACTAACTCTCAAAGTATTAAAGAATGCTACTTCTACATATTTAGTTTGTTAACTACTGAAATCACGAAGCGCTTGATTATGGTAAACCATTTTGTATCATTATCTTTAACTCTATAGTGCCCTTACAGAGTACATTTTAATTTGGCAAAAGCTTCACCAGAAATAAATGAGAAACTTCCTATTGAATATAATTTCAGAAAAAACACGTTAACTGATCATTAAGAGCTCTTCTCTTATTTTAAATTCATCTGTCTGTTTTCATTTACTACTTCATAATTTAATTCCATAAGTTTAAGAGAACATCAAAACTTAAAATTTTTGTTTTTGTTGCTGTTGTTTAATCTCAAATGTTTCAATGTATCAAACTAACTTTTTTTTTTAACTATCAATTATGTTTCGAGGAAAATTAACGAAGTTATGCAGTTGTTCAAGTAACGATCAGCATTTTATATATGGTTTTATTTACAATCTTTTTAAAAGTATCAAAGAAGAAATAATTATATTAATGTGTCTGGTTATTTTTTTACAGCTTTATAAATAAAGAAAATGGACTTTTAACTTTTGATAATTTTATGTTGCTTTAATTGAAATGTGATACTATAAATGTAGGAGCTTGTAAAAATTAAATTGCGAAATTTTATAATTTGAACAACTTATTTCACTAACAATGATATTTTTTCAATTATATCAGATATAGGGAAACTTTCTTTTGAAAAGGCCATATCGTAAAATTGTTAGGTTTGGCAGGCTAGGTATTTGGAAGATATTTACAAAGAATTTTACTCATTATGTTCAATTTTTTGTTAGAAAATGGTATTTGAGCATATAACAATTTCATATACATGCTGACGCTTACAACAACCCCCCGAAAAAAAAATATTTCGGGGGGTTGTTAATTAATAAAAAAAATAAATTTTATAATAACCTGATGAATGTAATAGTTTTTTTTCTGAGAAAATAATTCTTCATACTAGAATTCGAAATTATTACTTCCTATCAGTAAAGTTGTTTGCAAATGGTCATCTATTAATCATGTTCTGTTTTAAGATTTTACATACGTCATTTTCGAAAATGTCGTTCCACATTGGTAAATATTCTCAAATACAGATATAAATCTCTAAGCATATGATTTTAATTGACCCTTATTTATCTTCCGAAAGGTATTTATAGAACTGGTTAGATGCATTTCTTTAAACATCATTTTTAGCATATCATAATTTTACAGATCAATCACTTCCAATTGAAGGTCTGACGGAAGCTCCCCAATTGTAAAACCTAATGCATTTTGAAATATGGAAATGTCTTTAACACTTGAATCAAGATCCGAAAAACGCTGCTGTAACCTGTTTCATGTCAGTGGTTACAACACGTGATTCGATTCATTTAAATAAGTTTTTTTATGTAAAAACAATATCAACCCGTGGGCCATGGTCGACCCTTACACTAGATGAAATACTGGTACTTATGAACTGGAAGTTACAAGTTACCTCAGCTGCTGATAACTAGAAAATTTTCAGCTGTGGTATTGAAAGACTTTCTTTTATAACTGAAAGTTTTTTCTCTGATCCCACTGTATTTGATTTGATTTTTTTTGTCGCTTCATTCAGAAAATGATAAAAAAAAATTTAAATATATCGTATACGTGATGTTTTTTTCTCAAGTTGTTACAGTTTTTACTTCTTATTATTTACAGGCTTCAACTACTCCTTATATGCCAGCCTTGGCTGGCCATACAGCTTCGTCCTTCAGCCCTTACTTGAGCCCCAGCACCATGATTCCTGCTGGGATGATGCCTGCAGATTTGGCAGCTCCACCGCCGCCGCCCCAGTTGACATCCATTGTGCACACTCCAATAGTAACACAGAAGGTGCCACGCACTGATAGATTGGAGGTAAGTAAAATTCCATTTTCCCTACTTAGGTTAACAAATCTTTCAACTGAAATTACTATTTTACAAACTCATCCTGCGTGACCAATTCACCCAAAATCTAGGAATCCCACATTACGCAAGTCCTCAAAATTTAGGAACTTTTATCTCTCAGTTCTCTAAGCAGATACAGAGGAATTATTTCAAAATTTCATTCAGAACAATTACTTCTCCCAAAATATCAAGATTCCCAAAATATTGGATTCGTAGAAATCAAGAGTTATGATCAGTTTAAATCAGTTTTATCAACTGGACTACTGGAGATGTAATTTAAATATATATAACCCAAGAAAACTGATAAATCGAAATTATTTGTTGAAAATTAAGAATTAGCGAGTTTCGGAAAGAAGAAATTGAATATGTATTTTATCTCCTGTTAGAAAAGTCACAATTTTGAGACCGTTTAATGAATTCCATAGTCATAACATCCAATTCATGTTCTTGACAATCGATAATTAATTAATTTAGTCTCTGATGTTGAATGTATCTGTGACTTAAATAAATAATAAATTATTATTTTTCTCTTCGTTACCTAAGAATCTGAAGTTGAGTTTTCGAACAGCTGTTACTAACTGTACTCTTTGTCAGTTCGGAGTAACAACTTAGTTTTGCATTGATCATTTTTCATTCGTTACTCATTGGAAATAATATCCGCTAAGTCAAATGATACGAGATCGATCGGTAGAATAATTTTCTTAAAAACTCGATTCATAAATATTATCTTGATGATGATGTGAAGTTACTTCTCATGTGTGTGAAAAAAAGAGTAGGTCCTTTTTTATTAGCATAAATATGCACAAATTGACATGCGCATTTATGTACATTATTGATTGAGTATATAAAAAATTAAAACAGAAGAATATTTTTTGGTCATTTTAGATAATATAACGATGACTTTAGGATACGAGTTTCCTTGGAATTTCAGTTAATGGAGATTTAGACTCCTTTAGTTTTTAAATTATTTTGACGTTGAATTTTTGTTACTCCCCCCGCCCCGGCCCCTGATTTCTGGAAGCGCATTATTATTAAAGACTATATTTTTATATTTTATACATAAAGTTGGAGACCACTACGATATAGTGACGAATTGTCTTGTTTTTCGGTTTTTCTCATAGTAAAAGTTATTATCTTAAATTATTAATTTCAAAAGGTTGAATTGTTTTGTTCATTCAATGTTGTTGTTCATGGTTAATTTATAATTTACTGTTTCAGAAGCTATATATCGTATCAAAATGAATGCTTTTAAAAAAGAAGCTTAAAACCAAGTATAATATGATACATTGAGCTAAATTATATTTGACTTATTTCAAATTTGATTGGCAAATAAAATCAAACATGTCTGATCGATTTTCGAAGAACAAATAAACGTGCTGGTTTCAATTTACGGGGAGCGAATAAAAAAATAAAGTTTATATTGGAAAATATTGACCATAGTAGAGAGAGAGAGAGAGAGTCTTTCATCAACAAATGTCTTGGCTTGTAGTTAATAGTTACGTTTAAGTTATTAAATTAATCTACCCAAATGTGTTTAAATGTTTCTTATGTTTCATTATATTCTTCGAACCGCAAAAAATTTTCTTAGAGGGGCTCACGCAGCTCTTGATATGCTTAATCCAAGGTATTTATATTTGAAAACGTTACTTTTTATTTAACATGTATATCGCTACGTGGAACATAACTTTGTATAAAAGGGATTATTAATCTTTCATATTTTGAAAAGTTAAAGTATATTACAGCTATAAGGAGAAAAATACGTGAGGGTTACTTTAGTTTTATCTTTTTTTTAAGACTTTAACACAGACAAAATGGATTTATGTTTATTTTTTAATGAAAATTAATTTTCTCGTAGTTTAAACACTTAATACTGTAACTATCAAAAAAAGAGTTTAAAAGTGCATCTCTTGTACAAACTTGTCTGTACCCGACCTTTGAAGCTTATAATGCATTACGTCGATTAATCAGTCCGCTTTTAATACAAAGTTTCCCAGTAAAAGCCTTTTTTTTCCCGACCAAATTTTCTTCAAAATTCATTATAGGAAAAACAAACCCCTGACGACAGGTCTTTCTTCATGCAAATTACGCTCTTCTTAATAGGATTCACACGTGAGGTCAATGCGTGAAGAAATTCCTCTAATGGTTCCTCCTTGAAAAATGTGAGGGACTTTGTGAAAGGGGGTTGGCGTCAGATTTATTTGCGCCAAGTCTTAATGAAGCTTCCTCTATTAATGCTTTTAATAATGGCTTCGCGAGAGCTGGCGACGAAACGAAGCTGACCGCATTTGTTCTCATTAGCATTCGACCGACAGCCACCCGATACCCATTACTTGTTGGAATCATTAATTTTGGAGCGATTGGTCACATTTATTCAGTTTCGGGAGTCCTTAGCTCTGCTTTGGAACTTCCTGATTCATCACTTTTTTTCCCCTATTCGTTCTTAGTATACTGCAAAGGTGGGAGAACTGGATTGATTCTCTTTCACGGTTTCGGGAAGGAAAATGAAGAAGTTTGATTGGCGGGAAATTTGTGTCTTTTCTATGAAATGAATGGCTATATCTGATGGTGATATATACTATATGAACTTTGAAAAAAAAAAACTTTCTGTATTATCTAGCTGTGACACGCATGGAGAGAAATAACGTATAATGGAATCCACAGTATAATAACTGCGGATTCCAATTTAAATCGAAGCTGTTAAAACCTGAATTTGTAGATTGAACCGAGTCCTTTTTTTAATTGGTACATTTAATACTTTTTTTTTTAAATTTTACTCATTATTTTGTTGGCGACTTATTTTCATCTATTTATAAATAATATGTATAATATTCTAAGTAGAAATCCAATTTAAATAGACAACAAAAATACATTTCGTGGCCACCAATTAAATCGAAAATTGTTAAGTACAGCATTAGTGGATTAAATATAGTTCATTATTTAATTCTAGCTACATATTATATCAAGTTTAAAAATCTTGATCTTTTTTTTTTTTTTTTTTTTTTTTTTTTTGTAATTACCTCACTCTTGTTAAATGCGACAATCATTTAGAAATTCCTTTTTGGTACGTCGTGGTAACTTCGCTATTTTGATTATTTTAGTGCTTGATCGTATTGTTGGAATTTTTAAAAGTATTCGGAGATTAATCGAATACAGAATTTTGTGTCAATTGCGTAAAAAAAATTCCCCTAGAATAAATATATTCATTTTAGATCTTATAAAAGAAACTTAAAAAATCATAATTAAAATCTAAAGGATCCTAACTATAAAAGTAAAAAAAATATTGCAAATATTATATGGATTTTTGTGTCCAAGTGAGAGAATGATGAAGGTACTTCTTACTGTTTTTACTTCTATACTATTAGAACGATTTAAATGGTGTATACATACAAATGATGAAAGTGTATGGCATCTATATTCTTTTTTTTTTTACTAGGCTATATCGAAATTTTTGAAGATTTGTAGTTTTCAACTCTTTGTGCAATAAAAGCACGAGAACATATTTAATTATAATCAAATTTAATTTAACGTAATTTACACTTAAAATTATTGTAATATAATATGTTCAGTTTATTGATAAGTATTAGTAAAACTGAATTTGTAAAGATGAGACTAAAATTGTATAGTAGCCTTT
This sequence comes from Nephila pilipes, assembly GCA_019974015.1. Lineage (NCBI taxonomy): Eukaryota > Metazoa > Arthropoda > Arachnida > Araneae > Nephilidae > Nephila > Nephila pilipes. The sequence continues at coordinate 777,098 of BMAW01039738.1, read as the reverse complement.
TCTCGCCCCCCCCCCCCCCGAATTGAGATTGTACAAAATTATAAATTTTTCCATTGGTCATGTATATTTTAAAATTTTTATTCGTTTCATCTATTTTGTCAACAGTGGCCTTGACAAATTTTTCGGATGGGGAGGGTAAAGCAAAGGCTTTTATTTTCTCATACTCAGTTGTTTCAATTACATGAAAAACGCAATTATGTGAAATCAAATACAATATTGTTCTGTGTGAGAATTTTATTGTAACTTTAATATTCAGTTTTTCATTTTCAGAATGGCTTCTAAAATCAAATTTTTTATTTTGAATTTTATTTTTTATTTGAATTCCCTCAGTTTTAAATAACAAATCAATTATGTATTTGTGAAAGGCCTTTCAAATACCTGTGCTTAGTTGATATTTTAAAAAATAAACCATTCCTTATAAGTTATGAATCCCATCACCGTTCAAATGTATATCGTTTCTGTTTATTTTAAATTGAGAACACTTATCTGTTTGGAAAATCCGTAAAAGTGAACTTATTTTATTATCTTAAACCCACTTCCTACTCAAATTTCTCAACATTTTTTCTCGATTCTATCAATTGTAATTCTGGGAATATATGACGCTTAATATTGTCAAAGTATTATCATAAAATTACAATTGAAATGGAGAGTACTGTAAGAGTTATCTCTCTTGTTTTTAAAAAGTAAAAAATAAATGACATTACGTTTGATCAATGAAACGCAAATATTTTTAATCGAATACAGTGAGTTTTAAAAAGTGTTGCAACAAATTTGACTGCCTTGTGATAGACAAGAAATAATTGCTATCACTTTGCTATTGAATTCTATTGAATGTGGAAAAATATACGCAGTTTTACTTAGAAAAAGAACCAGAACTTCGGTTTATTGTACTCTTTTATTGAAACCAATGACTTTTTGTTACATTATTTATGGTTATTAACTCATTTGATTGATCTAAGTGATGGTTTCCTCGAATGCAGACAGGGTAATGAATTTCACCATAGTTACAAAATTATGTTTCAGTGTTTACAGTTGAAAATCAATGTCCATTTCCATTTATGATAGATAATGGTGTTATATGTCTCTGTCCTAAATTTCTGGGTTTTTTTTAATCATATATGTTAAAATCTTTGACTGTGCCTGCACAAAATCTTCATGCTGATGTGGCTTAAATTGTAATTATATTGCTATAATACACAGAAAATGCAGGATTTGTTCATTTTCATTGTACATTTTATTTTCAGTTGTACGACCTGTATTGAAACCTTCATCTAGTTATTTAAAATTATCAGTATAAATTTTAATTTTTTAATTTATGATGTTAGGATTCTTCGATAAAAGTAAGTTGTATATGTTTATGGGACAATTTTTTCACCACCTGCCCTCCCAAAAGTAATTGGATATATTTATTTTATTTTGGCGGAAAAACACAACGAAAAATTTTGGTTTTCAGTCCCTAAATTGATTTTTTTCCCCCTGTTATTGATGTGAAGTACTAAGCCTTAAAAAGATAATGAATGCTATGAAATTTTTTTTCTTCGTACAATAGTATTGTTAAATAATGTAAAAAGATAGATGTATTTGTTTCATTTAATTTTAATCTTTATTTTTTACTATTGAACATACTGCAAGTAATATGTAATATCATTAATTATTAATAACATAAAGATACTGAGAATTAATTTTTGAGCAATTGTTTTCAGACTTTTATAATTTGCTATGCCTGGGAGAACATTATTTTTATTCGCTTATTCTTATTTTTTAAAAGAAAGGTCTAGTGTTAAAATTACTAACAAAATATATTTGGAACAGGTTTGGGCACGTATGTTTTTTGGTATTTTGTTTTCATACGAGAGGCTCATTAAAAAAAAAAAGATACGAATATTCTAAAAATCATTTCCTGCTATCTATATCTGAAAAAGGTGTTTATTCCTCTGCGAGTGCAAGATCGCAAACTGTCTGAATGTAACATAGGAAAAAATAACAGTGGAAAAGAAGGGGAAAAATCCCATTCCAGAACTATTTCCGGAAAGAAAGAGCCGCATTATTCAGTCAAGAAATCGGATCAATCCGCTACATTTTCTCTGTAAGTTCTAACCGTTTTCTTATCCATATAAAACTAGATATATCGGACAGAAAAGGGGAAGTAAAATAAGTGTGTCGAAACTCAACGACTTGAAAATGATTTTTTTCCCCTATGCAAAGAACATAGGGGCGAAATTTGTTTTTGAGTGTCACAGCTGTTCGGCTACTCAACTCCAATCTGGAAAGCGCCATCTATCATCGTTTAGAAGACATTCCCCCAACAAATATCGTTTGCGCCTAATTTCAGTTTTTGTGGCGGACATTTTTGCATCGAAATTGTTGGTTAACATCCAGGGCGACATTTCTTTTTCCATTTAATGTTATACTTCGGGAGGAGTGAAGTGATGCAGGAAAAACAACATTGATAGTCTATTATATACTAGTGTATTTTCTGGATGTTTAAGGAATATTTTTCATACGAGGGCAGCGTACAAAGTTTTTTAGTACGTTGGGCGAAGAGTGTGCCTTTTTTTTTTTATTGTGATTCTGTCAATCAAATAGGAAAGCTTATAAAATACATCTTTCTTTTCGTATATAAATATCGAATCGAGTTTAAAGAGCTATAATTAAGTTTTGTTGGGTATAAAAGAAGAAAAAAAATGTATAGGAAAAGGAAGTAATTTATTTTTTTGATAATCAGTTAATATTTAATCCATAAGAAAATTTATAGGTAAACAACACTGGCATGAGAATGTAAATTCTAAATTAATTAGAAACTTTTGAGAATAATTATTTAAGTAGCACAACGAGCTTTGATTTTTAAAGACACATATATAATTAATTACTGCTAAAAGGGAAACTCTCAAATTCTAATTGGACCGTGAATTAAGTTGCATCTTATGTATTTAACTGTGTGTGTCGGGAACAAAAATTTAATGTCCATATATTACGGAGTTTTGATTTAATTTGTTATACTTGTGAAGTTTTCACGGCTCTTGTAATGTCAAATTTACATAAGACGTACTAAGAATTAAAACAGCGATTTTATTTATCGAGATAAGTTCACAAGATTTTCAGCTTAAGAGGTAAAATAAGAGTAAGCACCAGGGGTAAATAGAATGATTAAACAACTTTAACAGAGAATAATGATTCTGTCAGGCAAATCGCAACTAAGTAATTCGCAAGGCTAGAAATTATCCAAAGTTAAATTCGCATACGATAAGTGACAATAACCCTTATTAGGAAGTAATGTAGTTCGTAATAGTGATTGCAAATTTGCCAGCTTTTTCAGTTAGCAGTAATTTGGTAACATTTTCGATCAAAACCGGTATACCGGACGTTCCTTAAACCCGTTGTAGGAAATAGAAATTTATACAGATATTTGTATATTTTTTGATAATAGTATACGGAAATAATTTTTTTTTCTCTACATGAATAATTTTTCACGATGAAAACAATTGCAAAATATATAATTAAATACTTGATTTATTTCTCAGCATATTTTCAAATATAAGCACGTAAGAAACATAATTGATCAATACTTGGGTTTCCTAATTGTGATCTAATTTTTGTGCAAAATAACCCCGCCGTAGAGAAAGCTCTTTCAGATTCCAACACTTGTTGATTTAATAATTATGAAAGGATCGTACATAATTTAAATATATTTTCCGCTTGTATTTTTCTGTTGGAAAAACTCCAGTTCTTTTTAACTATTTCATTAATATTGTTTGTGTGTAACAGAGATACGTTATCATGTTTTCTGTATTTGTTTTGATGAGAAAGTTAAATCTCTCTTTGATGAATAATGTTATTGTAGATAACGAAAGAAAAGTGTATTATAGAGCTGAGTACATAATTTACCGAATTACCGAATAAAGCAATGTAGAATTACTGGTAACAATTTGAGGCTAAAATTCTCAGCTAACCGGTATTGCTCTCCCTAATTCACATTGTCAATCTCTCCTCCTACTGCCTCCAAAGACACCGTTAAATGCTAAACTAGAAAATACTGTTCACTTTAAATCTTTGTATATTTGGATAAATAACTTTGGTAATAAACGTAGACTTGTAACGCCCTTTCTTCATTATTCACAACTCTTGCGCCATATCTCATTCTAATATATTAGTCAAAAACCACTAACTCCAATTGAAGACATGCAAGAACAAACCATAATACTTTCTTAATAATCACCTGATGGATAGATGAGGTCACTCTATCTCGAATCTCACTTAACTTATCAGTTCTAAATTATGAATCAACTAATAAATATTTATCTTGCCAATTCACACGTTTGATTCATCATTTCCTACAAACAGCTGATTCTTATTTTAATACTTCAACTAAAATTCGTTTCGGTCCACAAAACTAATTAAAGTGCTTCAATCCGAATTATAAATCTCTATCATCAAGTCGTTATCCACTATCTCCCCTTATTTCTATTTCATTTATATATCGTTATCTGTCATTCTGCTCACTGCTATCTTCATCTAATTTACCTAATCACATATCATCTTGGTTGGGAAGAAATTGTAATTTTAGGCAATTTAAATTAGTATTAAGTCCTCGAGGTTAGTGAAGAGAAAATCACGAAACGCCCCATGTCACAGACTTACTGAAGGTAATAGAATTGATAGAGCAGATGAATTCTTATTTTTACAAAACGAAGTATTTGAAAATGGGAACGAATCTCATAGTTTGAACCTGTTCAATTAGAACACTCAATTGACGTGTTTACTAATGAATATTTGTCAGAATAATTTCTATAGGTTCCCTCCCTCCTATTTTATCATTTGTTGTACACTTATAATTCATTTGTTATATTTCTTATAAAATAAAATGGTGTGTTCTTAATTGAGAGAGAGTGGTCTTTTACACTGAGTGCTTTATGTATTATATTTTTATCCTACTAATCCTTTATATACATGGAGTTAATAAATTCTCATTGATCTTATTTAATATTGTTTTCTTTTCTATTTATGTATTTTCTTATTATTCTGATTGAAAACAGTTATGGGACAATTTTTTCTCTCCTAAATTCTTGTTGCACGTGCGAATTATTCGCTCATTTCGTTCTTCTTCTCGAGTAGATTTTATGCTTGTGCTCTTTCTCTATTTGACTCTGATTCTACATTTTTGTTAAACGAGGCGAAATGCTTATTCCAACCCAAAAACATCATCTATCATTGTGCGACACTGCTAACAAATACTGTTCACGCCTCGTTCATCTTATCCATGGTCCCTTTGGTCACGCTTTTTGTATTTAAATCGTTGGATGTCTTCCAACCTTTTGTATCTTCTCTTTTCTTTCAACTTTTTTTTTTTAATTTAAAGGAGTGTCAACGTTGGGATGGAAGAGATTTTCTATTGTTCTCTTCAGACGGCGTTGAAACCTCTTCCTGTAATGTAATTTAAGCTGAGTGCTAAAAGAGAAAGAAAAAAAAGTATTTGAATACCTAGATGGGCCCTTGATAAAGTTCAAATTATACCTTGTTTATCAGTTTAGTTTTTACTTAACTAAATTTCTAGTTTGTTTGACCGATCGGTGGATTTTATATTTGTAGCGGAACAAAATTCCTTCCCATGAATATTTCATTATTGAGAAAACTTTCATTAAATATTCTTTGAGGGAAGAGTTTCTTCGTTGTATTCATTTTAAAAGGGGGGGGGGAGTCTTGTGATGAAATTAAAGTACGAAAAGCGCGGAAAAAAACCCGATACGTGACAACTTTTCTGTTTATTACCTTTTCCAGAGCTTTAATTAACATTCATTATACTGTAAAATGTTGTTTTAGATCTCTTGTGTAACCAGAATTTAGATATACTTCTCTAAGGGGACAAAAAACTGCTAGACTTAAGACTTTTTTCAGACATTTATTTCGGAATAAGATTGATTATTTCTTGAGCTTTGTTTAACAAAACATGAGTAGTTTTGAATTCCTTAAATATAAAGCCAAATCGTGAGATAAAACGATATTTTAATAAACGTTCAATCCTTTATGCAATAGAGAAGCTCCCCAGTGTCGTTGTCTTAAATGAATAATGTTTTCTTCGACGTTCTCAAATGAAACTTATTACTTGTATGCATTGTTATTTATGCAATTGTAATTTAATGTGTTAAAAAAGAAACACATTAGTGTATCATACTTTTACAACGTCTCTTGTCTTTAAATGTATCTAACAGTGCATATATGTATATAATAAATGAAATAACGGGTGTATAGTCTTATCTAATTGCCAAAGGGCTCGATAGAGCAGAAAATTTTAAAAAATTTCCTTGATTACACAGTAGGCCTGACCTGGACTGAGAATTAAATTCTTAGACATTTAATTTCAGCAGTTATGACTTCAACTTGCTAAAGTTACTTACAGTTAATCGGTTTCGTTGATATCGATGGAAATTATGATCCTAGGATAGTCGATGACCTGTTAATTTCATTTAAAAAAATTGGCAGAATGAAACTGTTTTCATAAAGGACAAACAATGATTTGTGTAAGTGTGTACAGGGCAAAATCTCCTAAGTTACGATATTTTTAATTCAAATATTTCTATCTTATTTTTTAAATGAGATTCCTATTAGTCCAGTGAGTCCATTATCAAGTGTATAAATACTTTGTTGACTTTAGCTAATTCTAAAATAAGAATCATTAATGCCACTGTAATGGAGATTTTAGTTTATATAATTTTGTTTATCGCGGTACAGATTCTTATATCCGACGAAAGTTAGCGAGCCGTGTTTTATAAGAATTTTAAAAGCTTATGGTAAGACACGCCTTAGTCTATAAATAATTTGTTATCCAATTCAGTGCTTAGAGGTTTGGTATCACCTAGTGATGTGAAAGAGATATGCACACAATTCTTAAGACTTCTTCCACCCCATTTAGATTGATAGAACAATGAATTACTTACTAATCTCGTAAAGAGTTATTGGTCCTCAGTAGCCCGAAGAAAAGAGAAAAAAAGGTATTTCTTAAACGTTGGAGACTCACGCAATGTTAAGCGCCATTGTTTTTCGTGTTTTAAAAGCAAGTAAATTATCCTGCAAAAATAAATCTAGTGAGCTTATGTAAAGAAAAGAACGAAAATTATGTCTTAGTTTTATCTCCGAAATAAAATAATTCATAATCTTGCATTTTCAAAGACTAATTTTTGATAAAGATTAAGACTTCTCATGACTAAATTTTAAATTTTTGTATTTTCACCAAAAGTACACAAATTCTAGCTTCGAGTTCCTTGAATTTAATTAAAAGTAAAGACTGAAAACAACACTTTAATTGTGTAACTGAACCTTAAGTCCATTAATGATAAACCTCGATCGGAGAAATCTCGTAATAGCCCTTTTGACATTTAGTTAATTGCTATTGGGTGTATAATATTGCAATTTGTTGAAAGAAAACAATCATATTAACCTTCCCACAAGGTATATTTTGTATCATCTTTTTATTTTATTCTCTCTGGAATTGTATTGCACTAATTAAAAGTAACTAATTTTGGTATTTAAAGGCATAAATAGTGTCTTATTATCTTGGCTAGAGACGGAGGGGGCAGCGCTTTGTCTTGTAATACTTTATCAAATCTTAGTATTCATTTCTAGAATATTGTGCTAGTGTTCTTTCTGTAATTAATATTTGAGAGTTGATCTTGGGTTGTTTATTAAATAGCCTATTTTTTATTTTGCTTTGATATAGGTGTAAATGGTAATTATAAGGCTGATAAAAAAAAAAAGTGCTGCTGATTAAAGGATTTTGGTTGAATCGATGCTAAAAAAGCTTATGAGTAAAAGGTTTTAGTTCAATAGATGCTTAAAAAAAAAAAGCTAATGAGTAAAGAATTTTGGTTAAAGAGGTGCTTAAGAAGCTAATAGTAAAGGATTTTGATTGAATAGTAGCTGAAAAAAGCGAATAATTAAAGGAGTACGGGTCCTAAATTCTCCTAGATATTATAAGTGCACTCAAATTTTGAAATTTCTGACGGCATATGCACTCAGTGATGCTTTAACATTTTTACAATCTTTTGTGATAAATTTAAATGGAACCACAAAGGACATATACTCTATTCTCTAATGTAACGTATTTAGTAAATTTGAATGTTGGTGCTTATATATGTTTGGAATTTTTACCTATTACGAAAATTTGCCGTTCGTGATCTTTTTATGAATCACTATATATTATAAACGACTGTCTCTGTGTAAATTAGAGTTTCTTTTATGTGTTGATTATCGAGTTTTTTTTTTCTTGTTCAGTTTATTTGTCTTCAGAAATTATTTATGAAATTTTCTTCATAATGTTCACATTAAGAAGGGGGGGGATAAATAAATAAATATGTTTTATTATCAAAGAATTTATTATTTTCTTTCAGCATCGGATGAATTAATGCCTGCTTTGTAGTGATTCATTTATGTAGAATTATTGTAAAATTATTGATTTCTTTTCCTTCCTCAACAGCATTTAAAATTATCGTCTGGTTTGAAATGATTTTCATGATGTAAATGTATTTTCTCTTCTGTAAAAACACAAAACTGTTGTTTCTCTTTCAGAAATATTCATTCTTATGCCTTTTTTGTAATAAAAAAAATTACATGTATTGTATGATATAAAAGAAAAATTTTGTATTTCTTTTTATTAAAGTTAAGAGAACTATTTATTAATAGCCTCTCTTTATATCACTGCATTTCTTTTATGAACTGTACAATAGGGAAGCTTTGTAATTTTATTATTTTTATTAAATCAGTAAAAAATAGTAAATCATCTTGAATCATACGTGCGAAGTAATAAATTTTTATGGGATCACTTTGCAAATTAGTGTTTTAATGAAATAATCCTTTTTTCCCGTTTTCTTAAAAAAAAAAAAATTTCATTCTTCATTTAAAAAAACTGTAAAATAATTATGTAATCCATATAATTGTAATAAAAATTATAACATAATCGTAAAAAGAATAGTTTGAAATATTTTTTTTAAAAAATTAATTTCATTAAAACACCACAGATAAGAAATAAAAATTTAATAATTTCCATGATCAATAAATTTCATAATAATGCATATCAATAAATTTGTTATACATTTATTTTTTTACATGGAATTGATTTATGAATATTTTTACTGATGATAACGGAAAATAGTGATTTTAAAAACACTTATTTTTCCCAGCGTTATTTTTTAATGAACACGAACTTTGGGTTACGTATAAGTGTGTTCAATCAGCTACTAATGAATAACAAAAAAGACAAGCAATTTTTTCTGTACTTTTTTTCTTTTACAATCAATTACTTTTGAACTATATTTTGATCATTTGCTTTATTACTGTCAAATATCGCAAAATAATTAGGGTTTTTCTATGTGTATCATTCTGTTGTATCCCATTTATTACATGTTTCGTATTCGAATCAAATTCAAAATTTTTAATATGATATGTATATTATAAGCCGCGAGATATTTTTAAATATCTGACAGAAAGAAAGAGAAATTTTTTTATAAACCTTAACAAAAATGATATTGCTTTGTTATCTGCGAAAAGTGTTTTTATGTGCATTTTTATCTGGAAAATTCTAGTTTGTGTAATTTTTTCTGGAATTTTAGTTTAAAGTAATTATGACAGATCTAAACAGAAGCATTACTGTACCTCGATAACTTACTATGAGGGAAATGTTATCTTGACCTCAAATTTCTGTACATATATTTTTGAATTTTTATATTTTACTGTAGAGAGGGTGGAATGTTTTGCACCATGTAATTATTTATTTACAATTTTAACTAGTGATATTTGATTTGGCAGTGTTACATTTAACTCAGTTGTAATTACATTGATAGAAGTTAAGTATGCTCTTGATTAATAAAATGTATTATAAATTATAACTGGTGATTGTGTGTATATTTTCTATTGATCTTTTGCATGTTTTCTTATTTTAACATGATTATATAGTAATTTGTAAATTTTTTTTGTAAAAGCATGTGCTGAAAGCTTACTTGCATAGACGCACTTTTTATAGATGAACTATAGATACTTAGATTCACTGCATTAATGTACTATAAAAATGCTGGCCTATGCTTTTTAAACAATAATTATGGAAAAATAGTTGGCAAGGGTCTACTAATTCTTTTCCTGTAACTCCTACTTTCTATATTTTCTTTAATACGTAATTTAAATTTAATCTAAGAAACATTGATGTAAATTAAATAATTTATATATGTACATAAAAAGATCTCTACTGGTAATAAAGTCCGTTATTTTATATTTTAATATCAAATATAAATTTTTTTAACTAAGGTAGTAGGTAGTTTAAATAATTTAGTGAAAGGTAGAAAAAAAAACCGAATAGAATTTAATCGCGAAATTTTCAAACAGTGAGAGTGTATGGCGTATAATTTTTAGCATTATGAAGGTGGAAAGTTTATCTTATCGTTTTTTTTTTCTTTTTCTTTTCAATATTTTTATTTGTGTTTTATGTACATAATCTTTTAATATAAAATTGTTCATTTTCAGCTAAAACAGTATTATTTTCTTTCTTTTTTACTAACTTTTATATTCTTTCTCTCTGAATGGAAAGTAAAACGTAGATCCAAATTTGCGAGAAAAAAAATTAGGGTCAAATATCGCCTTCTGCTTAGCAACTAATACAATAATCGAAACTTCACTTCAAAAAAATACTATTAAAGAACTTACTAATCCCTTGCCCGAGCGGCATATGCAAACGTCTACGATAGATATAAAATCCATCTTTAAACAACATAAAAATATCCGCTATTAGACCGTCGCGACTAAAATATAGACAGTTCGCAAAGCAGTGCTATGGCCAGTATATGTGAGTAACATTGTGAACTTTTTAGAACACCCTTATGATGTTCCATCATTCGTCTATGAAGAGTTGCAGCAACTAAGCTTCCATCAAGTTTCCTCTAATTGAGCCGAAGATATTATTTTAATGTGAAATAGCTGCTATTTATTATAAATGTGGGGCTAAAGCTTTATTGTTTGCTTTGCTCAGGTGTGCAGGGAATACCAGCGGGGCAACTGCAAACGTCCCGAAACTGAGTGCCGGTTCGCCCACCCTCCTGACCACGTGACCGTGGACAGCGCGGAGGGCATGGTCACCGTGTGCATGGATTTTGTGAAGGGTCGATGCTCGAGGGATTTGTGCCGATATTTCCATCCGACGCCCCATCTCCAGGCCCAGCTAAAGGCCGCCCAGAGTCGAGCGAATGCCGCCGCCACACAAGCTGCTATGGTAGGACACTTGCTTCTTCCTCTCTCTCCTTCCTGCATGTCTTCATTCTCTAGCACCGCGCGACACATTCACTGGGTGCTTTCCAACCTGAGCAGTTGCAAATACAATACGAAATGCAATAATCAGATGCCAACTGGGGAATAATCATGGCGCCCTTTGGCGATTATATTAAAAAATGGCGGCATTTCGCGATGCGCGTAATGAAACAGTGCTTTTGAGAAATAATAGACTTGTAGAGCTTTAAAGCTTTGCTACTGCTTTTTAAATTAAAAATAAAAATATCTTTCTTCTTCATAATAATAAAACAGAAACACTGGTGCCAAAATTCGTGAATTCTGGTGGGCAGTATTTCTTGCTATGGCAATAATTGATGACTATTTGAATTGATATAATAACTGATAAAAAACTAATCTTAATTTATAACTTTTCGCAATAATTTGCTGAGACACTGTCTTTGAAAAGGTTAGCTATTATACTTTCTAAGCTGGGAATGGCTTCATTAAAACTCAACTTTTAAAAGACATGTATTTAGAAACATGACAGTAATTTTGATTTATACAATACTGGAAAACACACTTTAACGAGAAATCATGAATTTTGGCATATTTCCATACTGACTTACAGTAACTGTGCTATGCTCTGTTTGGAAAGCATTAGATGTAGTGGGCGTGTCAAGCATAGGAAGTATCACTTGCATGGCACCGAATTAAAACAACAACGCACATAATAACGACAATCTTCAATCAATCATATCAATCAGAGCATACATAACTAAAGTGGTATTTGTGTTCAATTAAAGTGTTAGTAAAAAACATTGTTTCGATATTCTACCCATTAAATAATAAAAATAACTATCTTAATTCTGTATGTGTGTGTGTGTGTGTGTTTAAGTATAATCCGATTAATTTTGAAATTACATTAAAAGTGTACGACATGAATTGTTCGGACAATTAGGTCTTTATAATAGTCCCAGAGTATAAGATATTTATGTCAGTTTCTTAGTTTAGAATTCGTATTCGAGTTTAACTCAGTGTTTCTCAAGCTATTTTTCACTAATGTAGATTATCAATAATTTTTACTAAAATTTATAAAAAAAAATTATTACATTTCTGCTACGAAGCAGGTTCGAAAATACAGAGTATTTGGAGGTGAAAAACAAATTTTCAATTCTTTTTTGGGTTTTTCGGTTCTTAAATTCTCCTTTTGAACATAATTCATTTATTTTAAAAAATCAAATGTGCAATATCTTTTTTTTTTTTTTTTTTTTCGTTTGCTCTAGTGTATTAACAATTCAATTAATTTTTTGTGGGTATATACGTAATGGGTTATTAAGTTATTTATTTGCTCACACTTTAATTTGACTAAATTAGAATTCATTTAAAATGGCCGTTTAAATTATCGTTAACTTTCTATAAAAGTGTAACAAAACTCTTCAGTTTTTTTTTTTATTCTTTATGAGTAAGAATATTTTTTTCGAATCATTCTTGAATTTCTATGTGAAGGATTTTCTTTTCCTTCAACTTAATTTGAAGGAAAAAAAAAATCATTTAAAATTATTTTTCCGCAAGGAAGAAAAACCCATTACTTAAATGACTAGCCAAAATACACCTGCCGGCGAATGATTAAATTCCCGTTTGTCATGACCTGTCATTCTGAACTGAAGTCAATCAAGATCTGTGTCTCAGAGATCTTGTCCAGCATTCGAAGTAGGTCGTCTGGTCCTATGTTTTACTATTGGATCTTTTCTCGTGACATACGATCACGCTCAGATATTTTTTTACTTTAAATGACATTTACCTCCAAAGAGGAAAAGTATATCTTTTAAAAAGTATCTCACGTTTGAAACTATCATTAGAAAGCGAAAAAGCGCCTCAATCGAGATAATGGGGTGGTTTCTACAATCAAATTGTTTGCGCTCAAACCTCGCTTTGCGTGTGTTGCGTGCACGCCGCTCCTAACGCCATCTGGCGGTCAATATCTGGACCAATGACCTTCTGTCCATCTTGATTGCTATTTTTGTCCCCGAACTAGAGACACAGCGACCGCACCTGTGTCGGCGTACTGGTCCCATCTTGTCTAGACCCTACGACGCTGAGACGATTAACAATAGTCCCACCTCCAAAGAGAACGTTTACGAGACGCGTTTTATCATCGTTTGATGTTTAGTTAGCGCCCCTTTCCCGGCTCCAACAACTGAAATAAAATTAATCACTCGAGAACCGCCCCTGCAACTCATGTGAAATGTCTCATAGTAGGAAAAAGATGAAATGGAATTCTTTGGAGAGAAATGAGGCACTTTGCATTTTGAATTTATGACTCTTGAGGAAATGAGAGAAGGTAGAAACCTCCATCGAAACATTTAAACTGGGTGTCGATGGCAAAAGACAATGAATTTCAAGTTCGAAAAAGAAATGAAATTAATTTAATGTTTGGACATAGGCGGAAATGCGGTTCTATTATATTTCTCATTTCCCTGACAATACAATTCAGTCAACGGGGAATTACTGCATTGCAATATTCTCTTTTATAATTATAACGAGTGGTTATAAAGTTTGTTTTTGAGAAAGTTATTTTATTTTCTTTCTTAAGCCTTTTGACAAATTATAATTTATTTTATATATTTATTCGAAATTATTTGGTTGTTTTATTTGCTGTATTGGATTGTTCTGTTAACTAATTTAAATATCTTTTGTTCTGTTATAATTGTTCTAGTTTTTTTTTTAACTAATTAATGGTTTGAATAATTAATTGCATGGTGTTGTTGTTTTTTCAACTTTCAATGTTTAGTTCGTGAACTAATTGTTGTGCATTTTTAATTAAAATAGTAATAATCACGCTCTTAAATGACATTTCGATCATTTTTATGTTTTAGTTCGATTTTTATTGTTGTAATGTCATTTTACGACGAAGTTGAATAAGTCGTCGCATGTTTTAGTTTTCCTTACAATTGATTTACGTTTTAAAGTCTTTGTTGGTTTTTAATGAGTGAACGTTAAGTTTTGAAGGGGTTTTTTTGTGCCTCCTTTCCTTTTTTATTTAAATTTGCCTTGTGTGAATATTTTTTTTATTTTGATGCTTTTATTTTCGAAAGAATATTTATAAAAACTGTTAACGTATTATTTGTGAAAAAACTTTTTTAAAACTATTAGAAAACAAATTTAAAAAGACAATCCTCGTTATAGAAAAATAAATGGGTATTTCCAACAAAAACTAGGCAATTGGATCCTGAATGATATTTTGAAAAAATAGTAATTAAAATTCCATAAATTATGTACGTCCTATATATCATGAATTATTTTCCGACTGTAAATGTTCCTTAAAGTCAGTAAAATTATATAATTATCAATTCGTAACTAGTTGATAGACGAATTATTATTTTCCATATTTTGAATATTGAAATTAGATACCTACTGGAATATTTTATGCTAGAATGATCTTAGCATACGTATCAATTTCAGAATGTCTTTGGAGAAGTTGCGTGAATTACGTTTCTTCCATTGTAAGAAACTGTTGTAAAACGCTTGTAACCCTAATATAATTGCACATTTTATGTCTCGAGATTTTAAATAAAAAATACTCTGTGTTAATTCAGTTTTTCCTGAAAATTTGTTTTGCTTTTCACGATATAAAAACATATCATGTGAAAAACTTTCAATATAATAAAATGTCCGTGAAAGAATTCTCAACATGGCAATACATAAAAATTTAATGTATGCTAATGTATATTATTCTGGATTTATTAACTGTAAATGCGCATCGAACCGCACAGTTCAAGAAAGCGCCTTGATGCAAGCATCTCTGTAAAACTGACTTCTCCTTGCCGGAACTTTTGTTGCAGAGAAGCTTCAAGAAGTGGAACGAAAACCGATATTTCATTCGCACTAAAACCAATTGAATATAAAAAATAAAATTTACAGTAAATTTTATTCTTTTCTATAAGTGCTTTTAAATTTTTTCATAAATTAAAGTTAATTAAATGTACCTCATTTAGTTGATTTTAAATTGATTTTTCTCCATTTTAAAGTAATTTGGTCGAATAAGATTTCTTACTACCCTAAAAATTTAACATTGAAATTAATGTCAATTAGTAACGCTTTTGTGCTTGAGAAACACTGATTAACATAAATTAATTATTATACCTCTTATTATAATAATTTCTTATAGGATCAATATTTGCACTTATACTTATTAAGTAAAGTAAATGTTTTAATTAAAAAATTCCTATGTGGAAAAGTGTTAATATACATTTAAGGTTTAAAATTATAATATTTTATGCCGAATTAAATTGCACCATTTTATTCTGAGATTACATGTATTGGAATTGCTTTGGACTTAAACTTTGTTTTCTGTTTTTCAATATATGAATGAAATATATCAAATACATTTGTCATGATTTATTACTATCAGACGCGTTCCGATGTTTACTTATAATAATTTGATCTGCATTTTCTTTCATGAATAATTTTTTAAAAAATATTTTTAAGTATGCACTTTTTGAATATCGTTTAACATTAAAAGAAAATATAGGCAATATATATAAATTGATGATTTTAAGCTCATGATGTATTATTCTTTTTATGAAACTATTCTTGTTCTCATGAAAGATAAATGCATATTTTTGTAAGATATTTATTGTATGTCATATTAAATAAGTAAAGCATACAGGGAAAGATCAGTCTGTCTAATAACGTATTTGTTCCATTACTTTGTGTTTTGTAAAATATATATGTGCCTTTTGGTGTTTATCAATTGTTATAAAATAATTATAATAACATTTTAAATATTTGCGAGCTGTTGCATATCAGTTAATAAATGTATAATTAGCTTCTGTGTATTTTAAGTATAAGTGTTGGTGTGTTTGTTGCATTTTGAACTTACTCAAGTATAATTTCGAAAGAAAATTTCTGAATGTTACGCTTAATGTTACATTGATGTCGTATTTCAACATTTCCCTTTGTCTTATTTAATAATTGCTATGGAAGTTAAATTGTATTTTTAAAATTTAAGTCTGACTTGTGTTATGGGCTAACAGAGTGAAAGCAATTTTTATCGAAATCCTTAATTGTTTTTCTCGATTATCATTTTTCTGAAACTTTTTATGGTATTTCTAATTTTCTTTTGAGATTTTTTGCTTCTAGCACTTATAACTGATCCAGGAAATATTCTAAATGTCTTTTATTTCTTTCTTAAAGATCTAAGTTACCCCTCTCTTTTAAAGAAATTGATTTATTTTTATAATATAAAATGATCGTTTGTTCTTTACAATGGCATAAATACGCTCTATTCTGAATTATGTCCATTAAAAAATATGTATAAAAATTGATCGGTGAAAATTTCTGAACTCTGTTAGTCTGCTTTGTTTTAAAAAGTGGATAATAAATTTTCTGCTCGAAAATCATAATTTTTTTGTTCGAGTTCTTTGTCTTGCGATTATTGGAAAAATTTCGGTTCTTTACACGAAAAATGATAATGATTAAATTATTAAGTTGAATTTCTTAACCTCATTAATGACCAAATTTTTGTTTATCAATTTTTATTTATATGATAATTATAAAGTGTATTATGTGTTGTAAGGTAAACAGATAGAGGAATTTCGCTTACACATAAATTTCAAAAGAGACAATTTTTAAAGCTATGCTTTACGAAAAAAGAATTACTTCACAGCTTTAATTTTTCAGCAGCATCCTTATAAGGTTTATCTTAGATATATTTTATAAATAAAATAAGTTTTTAATTCCCTTTTTTATGTAATTAAATTCTATATTCAATGCATTAACTATGTTTTACCGAAAACAATATTGTATAGTGTTTTTTTTTTATTAGATTATATATAAATAGAGATATCATATCAGTTATATTTTCTAAACATTTTGATATCATTAAACGTTTATAAATTAAATTCCTTAAAAAGGTAACAGTATTTCATGCTACTCATTTTATAATTATATGACCCAAAATAGTCAGTTGAAGAAAAACAAAAGTAAAGAAATAATTGCCAAATAATTTTGCGTTCGGTATTTCATCAACATTTTATGAAGACCACTAATGAAAAGCATAAAATCTATTATCTGCTTTCCACAAAAGCTTAAGCTCTGTTTGTTGTATGAATGCTGACTGAATGTTAATGTGCTCTTTTTTCTCTCTTTTTCTCTTCTGTCTTTTGTTGTGTATTATTTCCTTTGGAATTCCTGTTGTGCTGCTCTGCTTGCTGTTGTTCATCTCTCTCTCTCGCTGCTTCTGCTGTCGCTTCTACACACACGCTTCTCTAGCCCAATGCTGATGCTAAGAAGAGGCTGCACGATTCTTCGACACAGGTTCTGCCGCAGCGTCCACCGACGGCTACAGACAACATGCTCCTGGTACAAATCACTCTTCTGTACTAGGCACGAGAGTGGTTTGGGGGATGGGCTGTTTATTTCTCGTGTTTTTGCTCAAGGCTGCTTAAAAAAATGTGTTCGGTACAACAACGGTTACATAACGGACTGTACGATATTTCAACATTTCAGTTTTTGAAATTGAAATATTTGTATGAAAAATATTGCTTTTCGAATTAAAATATCATTATTGCAATAAAATATCCATCTATTTTGGAATGCTATTAAGTTCCGTTTCATAAAATTTTTTGAACCTTAAATGCCATTATGTCGTATAATTGATACATCCACTCACTCAAATAGATGAAAATGTAATACTCTGAAACTTCCTTCGCATATTATCGGGACAGAAGTCTTCTAGATTTAGTTTATGCAATCTTAAGGAGATTGTGGTCTACAAATTTTAGTTTACATAAATATAAGTGACGGTCTTCTTTAACTTTAATTCAGTAGTGAAGCGAATTATCTTTGAAATGGTTTTTGAGTTACAAATTTTCCAGTTTTTTTTAATTTATTCGAAAGGCGACTTTTCTCTTAGCTTTAATTAATAAACCTTCACAAGAACGATTTTCTCTTCATTTGGTTTCAGGGAATAAAACATTTATCGTTAATATCAGTCTTGGATAGATTGGGATGAAAATGTAATCAAACTGAACATTATAGATACATTTTACATTAAGGTTATGATGTAATTAACGTTACTGGTTAAAAAACTAGTTTTGATAAATTTATTTATCAAATTTACTACTTAAATTTGAGTTTATTTTCTGACTTAACCAGATGTTTAATTTGATTATTTAAATATAAATAGTTTATTACAAAATGTATTTATTATTTAATATCAAGAGTAGTTAAAATATATTTAATTGTTTATTAAAGTGAAGTATTGCATTGTCCGTCTAGTTTTATTTATGTATTTCATTTTATAATGAAAATGTGTTTAATTTATATAATTCTAGTCTTTAACTTGATATAGAAGTATTAAAAAATCTTATAGCAGTATTTTAAAAATTAAAGGATTTCGTGATGTGTTATTTTTTATTATGAAAAAGGGCATTGAAATGACTTACAATTTAGGACTGTTAGTAATAATCAGCTGGTTGTAATGTAATTCACTTGCACCTTGTACGATTTCTGTCATTTCTGATTTGGTGCCTATTCTGTTAATAATTACAACTTATCATTAGTTTAATTCAATTTTTGGGGAAGTGTTTTTATTAGTTCAGCATCATGTTTGTTATTTTACTTGATTGCCATGTGTTTCATTCATGACAAGATGGCTCTGTTACTTTTTCTATTTAATTGTGTGTTTAGTATGATAGTATTTTTTGCGTTTCGTAGTTGATGCCAATTGAAATGGCAATGTAATGATACTCGGTGTAAGCATATTTTTCCTGCTAAATGCCATAACACGTTTTATTAAGCAGTCTTAAAAACATGTATTTGATAAATTTTATTTAAACTAACTATATAGGTATTCGAACATTGCAGTAACTAAAATAAAAAATTTGACTTCTGTCTTAACTATGAAACAAAAATAAGATTTTTTTTTTGTCTTATGTGGGCTTAAAATGGTTAAACATTTGTCTTTAATGGCATTTAGAAGTAAAATTTATAATTCTCATTTTCAACTCCAAAGGAATAAGTGAGTATGATATATATATATATATATATATATATATATCCACCTCTAATTTTTTCAAATACTATTATAACTTTTATTAGACTGAGCATTCAGAATTGTAATTACTACTCTGAATCAGAAACTCATCATTGTCATTTTTTTTAAAAAAATTTCTGTTTATTTATTATTTAATTAAATCTTCAAAACTTAGGATCCAGAGGCGATTTTTTTTGTAAACGGATTATGCACGTGTCACCAATATTTGAAATTAATAAGGAGACGGAAAAATGATGTTTTGTTGCCGTTAAAACATAGCTATTATCTTCTGTGATTATTTTTTACCTTTATTCTAAGAGGAAATTCAAATAATTTAACTACTAGTTTTTGCGGTCTTGATGACAGTATTCCGCATAAAAAAATAGTCCACCTTAGATAGGAACTTGATTATTAGTGCCATTAAAATAATTGGTTCATCGAACTGGACAAAAAGATATCAGTTCTGTGGATCCCACTAAATTCCACCTTGTGTCTTTATTTATGTGTATTTAATATCTATGTCTCGCAGTTTATGTGACATATACGATATTGTAATTTTATTTTATAATTCTTACTACTCTTTTGACATGTACATGTTAATTTTCCCATATACGTGTGTTCTGCAAAAGTCGCTCAGGAATCAAAAACAAGCTAACTGCTACTTTTATAAATGTTTTAATATTCTGTCAAAGACGATCGGATTTTATTTGGTATTTTATATACACTGTAAAATTTCTCCCAAAATTGATTGAAATAAAATCATATTGAAGTATAACAATTATCTTATTGTGAATAAAATAATTTTTTTTTATATTTTTGTAATTATGAGCATGTTTATTGAAATCTGCATGCCCTTATTAATAAAGAGAAATATTAATATGCATGAATTTATAGCCGAATTTTTAGTGGAAACATCTTTATCACATTATCTTTTAGTTTTCGTTCTTATCTTTAACTAAATGTTTAGATAAATATACTGTAGAATTTCTGGCTAAAATTATTTATCTTGTCTTTTTTTTTAAAAGTCTGTATAGAATTATATTTTTTCGGAATTTTATTAATATTATTTAAGTAATTTATTTTTTAAAATTTTAATTTATTATTATTATTTTCGGAAAATCGGTAGTAAAACATCATTTATCTTAATAGGAATTTCATGACTTTTTATCAGCAAAAAAAATTTTTTAATGTGGTCTAGAAAATGCAAATAATTTTCCCTTGTATACATTATCTCCTTAGTGGTTAAACCCACTTTAATGGTACATTCGTGAAAATTATGTATATAATATTTTAAGAAATACATTTTGTGACACTAATTGGTTGGCGGTATGTTTTGTAGTGTCATTAAGCTTGTCGTTGGTGTATGAATATTTATCGCTATTAATACATTCAAGCCTTTGATTACTGATTGTAACTTCCATAAAGTGAATGAACATGACTTATATATACCGTCTCGGGCAAACAATTCTAGAAGCTAAACTATTTCACTATATTTTTATATTGACTATATATTATAAGCATATATGACCATGGGGAAAAATTCAGATTTTTAATCGCCGCCGAGATCTTTTAAGGTGTTATTAAGTATATTTTTCAGTGAATTAAATCTTGTGAATTAATAAATTTCTATATATTGCTCTATTCCAAAGAATTATATGAAATATATTCCAAAAATTCATTTACTTCTTCACTTCATTTGTGACTGCATACATAACAATGTGGTCATTTCATTATCTATTTGCAACATTGTTTCCATTTTATAAAAATTTATTCCTTTTTTAACGACAATTAAAAGTTTTCCCTTAAAATAAAATATATGTATATATTTAAATTTCGCTATGATTTTTTCACCCTGATTTCAACTATTCGACTTTTACATTTTTACACTACTTTTGTTAAGGAATCGTTACTGTAAGTGTAATGCTTTCTCAAGAATCTCGAAATTAAATTTCCGAGTACATTTATCAGCTAACGATATTTGGGTTATTTGTTTAGTTATAGATATTGCTTAATGTCTAGTTTTTTGTATCTCAAATAAAAACAAAATTCTAAATAGTAACCATTCTTTAAAAACCTTTTGAAAATCTTTCTATGTAGGAAAATTTTGGTTTTTAAATGTAATCATGATTTATCTTCATTACATCGAATGTCAGTTTTTCAAATTAAAAGAAACATTTTTATTTGTCTAAATATATTATATTGTATCATCTTGAAGGTAAGATGCATGTTTTATTTGTTTTTAGCGTAAGTGGATAGAAATTTGAAAGTATAAATTTGACAATATTTAAGTTGATATTGGCTTAGAAATGAAAATATCTAATTACAAATAAATTTTTCCTTGTTTCAAAGATATATAATTATCACCTATAGCAGTTTTAATGTGTATCTATAGAATTGATCTTAACCTGTAATTAGTAACATATCTTTTAGCCATGTAAGTAAAGTATTAAGAATGTTTTGTTGAATAAAAGGAATTCTATATTGAATTTTTTAAACTATATTTTCAAAAATTCTTTTTTTTCCGAAGTTACAGTAATGTGAGAAAACAATTTTATTTAATAGGTATTTCCATTTTTCCAGGCCTTTCCTGGGATATCTCCCTACAGCAAGAGACCTGCTATGGACAAAAGTGGTTTGCCTGTGTATCAGCCTAGCACTGCTGCCTACCAACAGGCTCTTACAATGCAAGTCCAGCAACCATTTGTCCCCGTTTCTTGTAAGTTTATAACTATTCTAAGTATTTGTGTACTTGAAAAATTGTTGTATACGCTATTGGTACTTAAAAGTAAACATATAGTTTAAATTTAAAGGATAAAATAAAAAGTTGACTATTATTTTAGATTTCAAGTAGTTAAATATTTGTAATTGTATTATTGATTTTTATGCAAAAGCATTTTTTTTTGGAGGGGGGGGGTACTTTATTTTTAACAGAATTTTTTTCTATGTCATGCCACGAATGTTACTGTGCTTTAAAGGATTTTTCTCTTTGCCTTCCAAAAATATTTCTTTTTGAATGTCAGCGTAGGGCAATGAACCACGCATGTTTCATACATTTTCAATTGTAAGCAATTGCTGAATTCTTAGTACTGTAAAAACCTTTTGAATTTTAAATGCAGACCATAAATAACCCTTCTAAAGCTTATGTTTCATGTTCATTATTATAATTATGTACTAGCTTTATCTATGGTTTTAGTCTAAGTGTATTGAAATGTTTCGCTCATCGTTGGTTGTATATATCAAAGCATTTAAGCAGCCCTTAACTTATATGTGAATACTAAATGAAATGTCTTCCGTTTAAAAATTAATAAACGAATTCAGTTGGAACTAATATTTAGTAAATGTAAAATTTAAAGTAAGTTAGACATCATGTAGGAATTGTGAGATAATATTGTTCTGTAAGATAAAGTCATGAAATATTTTTTGTATCAGAGGATGCTATAGAAATCGGAATAAATTAGAAATTTCCTTGTATTTGGTAAAGTAATTTATTAAAGGTATGTATGGTAACTTTGAGCATTGATCTCACACATAGACACACGTTTCAATTCAAACAGTATTATCAAATGTATTAAGGTTAGTAAACAGCATATATAAGATAGATTTTTTTCGAGAGGTTTGGGAACTATGTACTGCCTCGTTCCCTGTTATTCCCTACATATGTGTATATATATATAAACATAAATATATTACAGTCCGTGTAACTTAACAATTTTTTATCAGACTATTCATTTAAATAATTTTCTTATTAACTCTTACATGCAACATCTTTTTCAGATACATGTCTCCCTTCAGCAGTGACTGGCCATCCTACTGCTGTACCAAGATTCTAAAAATGGCCATTATAGAAGACCTCACTGTCGAGTATTAATCTCTTTCGAAGTAAGTGAAAAGGCGCTCTTTTAATAATTTTTTTCTTTATTGAAATCTCAATTGTTAGAAAATAGAAAAAAACTCTAAAAGTTTGGAAACTCCTTAAATCATTTTTATTTCAATGTAATTTCCATATTAATGTATATAATTTATTTTTAAAAAACTGAATTTGAAAATAATCGTTTTGTATCGCTTTCAAAGGTACTTCCAGTTGACCCGTAACATTTTTTACATTGATATTCGTAAAAATTATCTTTTTTCTTATTGATATTCATTTAGTGTTTGACATCAAATAAAAAAATTAATAATAGAAATTTAAAAACGTAGAATGCTATAAACTCTTGGAAATATGCCAATGGTTAAAATTATGAACATTTATCATCAAGCTTTTTCTGTTAAAAAAAAGTCAATAGAAACATCATTGTAAAATTATTTCTATACAAAATCAAAGGATTAGCTCACTGCTAATTTGTAAGGTAGTGTTGTAAAATAATAATATATTAGTTTTTCAAAACTTAAGTAAATATATAATCCCAAAGGCAAGATTAACAAACAAACTGAAATTGAGAACAAGGTACAAAAAAAGATCATCAATTACTCTTCGTTCATGCAGATCTTATTCTCGTGACTTAAATGAGTTATTTTAAAATAATTCTTGAGGAAAAAAACATTAACGCGTGTTTGTTATTTAGTATCATATTTACTATCTTTTTTCAACTTATTTTTTAACAAAACACCAGAAATTAATAATGAAATCACTGTTTATACAAAAAAAAAAAAAAAAAAATAGCGTGTTTGAAGTCCCATTGTTTTTTATTCTTTTGTCAGAATAATATCAATAATTCGTTTACCTATCTGTTGTATTAAAATTTCCGACTAACATATGTATTTCTTTTTTTTCCATAGAAGATAAAAGATTTTTTGGAAGAAAAGTGAGGTCACCTAAGTAGCAAGAGTAAAAACAGTCAGCCTCTTTCTAAATATGAGGTGCTCTTCATAGATAGAACATTTCAATCTCCAGGATCTTCTGGGGTGGGACTACGAGGAAACAAGTGCCCCAATCCAAGGCTATGGAGTCTCACCCTCAGACAGTCTGTGATAAGGAGGCAGCACTTTTGAGGCTCCCTTGTGCTTGACACAGGGACATCTCCACTTGTGATGGGCGTCTAGTCAGGTGGTATTACGATAGATCTGAACTAAAGAAGTGTCTCTGAATTCCCTCCCAAATCTTTCTTATCACCCTTGCCTCGGAAACCCAATTCCTGGGGATAGAAATGTCTCTTAAAACACTGAAGCAACTGGTGGTTTTTACTCAGTCTCTTAGGGCAGTTAAAGGCCTCGATGAAATAAAGATTTCTTTGGTCAAGTGAAAAAACAGATGTGCAATTTATCTTTTAATTCTTTTTCAATCAATCACTTTAGAAACTGCTGTTTTTAAAATGTTGATGGAATAAAAGAAGGTACATGAAAATTCCTAACAATGACAGTACACGTTGTTTTCTGCATCATTTCCTTTGTAATTTTTGTAAGAAAATTGTAATATCTTCATAAATTGTCTTACTTTGATGGAAAAAAAATATGCCGTTCTTTTCCTAATATTAAGTTATCATTCATTATTATTGCAATTCTTAATTCTCCTCAAAAACTTATAAACAAATTTGCCCTATTCTGATATAATTACATTGTGATTTTTTTTTTACTGTAAAACTTTCTGGTTTAAGACATTACAACACACATATGGTCGGTTGAAAGGGTAGAACTGAAATACATTTTTGTACATTCTATAGAGAAAATCATTGCACTGCTAATGTGATAAGTTGAATTAAAATACATTGCTCTGTAAACAATTACATCCATTGATAATGATTCACTTTCTTAAGCAATATCAAATTTTAAAAACAAGTGTCTCATGCATATTTTTTTAAAGTGATTGATTGTAATTTTTCTTTCTTAAGCAACAATCAAAATACTTATTTTGTGTTTCTTTAGTTACAGAATTCTGTACTGAAACTTTTTTTTACTTTGATGTATTCGTGTCATTTCATGCGATGTTAACATTTATTTTTTAAGGTGTGAATAAGTTAAATCACAGGCCAACGATATCTTTGTTTCATTTGTGACTGGGTCAGAGGCCAAAAAAGTCCGGGGCCAAAGTTTCCGGAAACGGTTAGAAACAACATTTCTTTGTCTGTGTTCTCAGTTATTTGTGTGAATGTTAATTTTTTAATCAATTTGACCATTTAGTTTACGTAGTAGTATATGCAACGAGATTAAGGAGAGAAATTATTCATATGTTAACTAGTGGTGCAGTTTGTTGACTTTAAAGAATTCTAGCAGGAGAGAGCTGTGTCTCTTGTTAGGGAATGGAAGTTATGGTTTCTTGAAAGATGATATTTTTAATAACAATTGTTTGTATGTCACATTGTTTTATTACTTGCATATCTTTGTATGTGTTAGTAACGTAATGTGGAAATTGTTACAAATGTTTTTTGTGGATTCTAGATTAATGAAACACATGAAGAATTTTATATGATAAAAATATTAAAGTATTCAAACTATGGTAGCAACAATGCTACCTTTTTCCGGTGATACAGTTGCAATGATTTCAGTTGAATTAAGTAATCTTCTAGCTCCAAAGAGCTTTAAGACTTGCGACTCAGGCTATACAGAAAAGCAAAGTACTTTGTGAATAACAATACTGTGTTATCTTTTTTATTGGTAGTTTTCACTCAAAGAAAATTTAGAATTTGTATTATTAGACAGTTGCATGTTTTGTAACAAATATTTTAGTATGCTCGGGTTCAAAAATTGTATCACATGACTTAGATCATAAAAAAAAAAAAATTTAATTCTATATTTCCAGCTAATGAACTTGCATAGAAATATATTGAATCCTTTATTAATGTTACTTACTGAATAATCCACTGTTGAACATATTTTCATTAAACTAAGCATACAAATATTGCACATTTTTAATGTTGGTGTATCTTCTTAAAATACATAAACTTTACCAAAAATATTTTTCTTCCTTAAAATTCCCTTTTGACTCATAGATAAAAGTTGCATAGTTTATCCCTTTATAGTAAAAAGTTAATATAAGACACTTAATTTAAATTTCTAGAATCTGCACTAATTTCAGTTATAAAAATAAATTAAAAATTCGAGAAAGTCTGGTGAATTAGCATTTTCTATTACAACTGTTTATATGAGCTTTCAAATAAATGATATTGGGGAGGAATAATTTCTTTTGTAACAATTCTGGATCATTCCTTTGGTCAAATGTTAAATACAACTTGAATAAAATATGTTGATGTTAAAATATCAAATTTTTTTCTGTTAACAATATATAGTTTACAACATATGCATTATATATGTTGTTTGAAGATATATGATTTATGTAGCTTTGAAATTAGACTAGCGTTCTATATAGCTTGAAGTTCTACTTACTCGTTTTTTTTTTATTTTATAATATTGAATTGCAGTAGTAGTTTGTACATTTTGGAATATTATCTGTGAGAATCGTAACAAATTTTGAAGCCCAATGTATATGTGTTATATAACAAAGTATTGATTTGTGTTTTGAAATGCATGACATGAAATTATCTCTGTGTAGATAAGTGTTAAATAATGATACTCCACATGTGAGGTTTGCTGTTGTTCTTCAGATATTCTTTTTTGACATTCAATAATGTTGTAGTGATTTAATTTGTTCTATATGTAAACAATGTATGTATATTTAAAATGAAAGGTCATTTATTGATGTAACTTGTTGCTTCTTTTTCAGTGAGACTAGACAATTTGCTAACTGTCATATTTTGCAAGATGTTGTAAAATTAAAATCAAAACTGTCAGTCTTTCTAAATTTGGATTAAAATTATATAAACCGATTAAAAATCCATTAAAAATTTATAAACTGTTGTCGTTATAAAATATTCGTTTCCAAACTAAATTTGATTATTTTTATGGAATTAATAAATGATTATGATTATAAGATAATTTTATAAATTTTAATTCTCTTAAAAATTTATTTAGTTTTTCTGTTAAATATTCTACACGTACAGCAGTCATTAAATCTAATATTATATACCAACGAGTTTGAAGTATATGATAATGTTAAAAAAACTATTTCAGAATAAAAACAGATTGCACTCGTGTTAAATACCAATTAATGTCTCCTCAAAATATTTATGCAGCCTGTGATGATTGAAGTTCCTTTTAAGCATGATATTTTCATTCATTGTGAATATGTTACTAACATATTTTTATGTAAAGGAACAAACATTGGTTTTGATTGAATATTTTCATCTTGTTATAGACAGATGTGAATTTTTCATTTTGTTTGCAATTAATATTTTATGTAATATATACATACATATATATATATCTATATATACTATATACATACATCTCATGAAACTTTTGTGAAGCATTAAAGTTATGGGCTTATTATTTGCGTAATGTATTGATGCAGTGTATAAATGTGTTTTCTTACATGTTATTGCTGTGTTTCATATCATAAGCAATCCGTATGTTCTGCACATTCTTCTAGATATCTACATATATGTACATGACATCAAGACCAGCTGAAATATTATGGGCTATAAAATATAGCTTGAGAACATTGTGACATCAATGCTAAGAGACATTTAGAATATCCACAGAGATAAGTTTTTGAAATAACATGAAGTCTTGAATATATATTGTTACCTTCCAAATGTATGATCTAAAATTGTGGGTCTAGTGTACTTGATTGTAAATGTAGATTAAACGCATGTCTTAGTAGAAAGTAGAAATAAAGAGTGTACAGCACTTGAAAAAGTACACAGTTTATACTGTTAACATATACTATGTGTGTATATATACAATGATTATATACATATATTATATATTTAAAAATGTGCCAGTCATAAGTTACACTGTGTGATAAGGACTCTTGTTTCCCTGAGCGTAATGGCTTGGACTGTCATGAGGTCCTATATAACTAGCAGATGAGTCAAAAATTATTCGTGCCTCTCAGAATTGAATGCAGAGTTTTAAATTATTATGTTTGTTATTCCATACACTTTTATCTATTAACATATAACATCTTCTATATTGCTGCTGAAAATTTTGCCGAGATTTATATAAAGACTTTTTAAAATAATGTTCTTTGATATGTTAAAACAAAAGATCGGGTACAATTTTGTAATTGGTAAATCTAATGCTTAGCTAAAACTGCAGTTTTCATAGGTAAAGATTAAAGCACAATCCCTGAATCTAGCGTCTGCTTTACAGAAGTGCTTCAATTTAGACAGTAACTTTAATTTTGTGATGCACATTACGAAATATTGTCTTTAAGAGGTGGAAATGTTTCGTATGGTTTTGAATTTTTTTGTCAACAAATTCTTTAATTATTAATCAAATTTATTTATTTTAAATAAATTTTTTCTGTTAATTTTGAAATTTCACTGGTAATGAATTATCACTGGTAATTAAAGTTTTGTTATTGCAACTGTAAATGATGTCAAGGCAATATTAAACAAACGTCATCCTTAAGTTTGTAAGAAATAAAATCTGTTATGGCATTCTTTTCAAACAACTACATCATTTTAATTGAGGGGAAAACTCAAATTTGTTATATTAATGGTATTCTTGAATCCCCCTCCCTCTTATTAGAAATCAAATTATTTTTTAATTTATTTCATGTAATTTTTTTCAAAATTGAAAAAGCTGGTGTTTGCGTACGTAGAATTTTTTTTTAAGTAATAACTTCTTAAACTATAAATTTAATGTTTTACGTAGTTGCTTTAATGCTTAAAGTAATTTTTCAATCATGTTTTTGTCACATTAACTTTCTTTTTTAACTGAAAATAGCAAATGTAAATGTTCCCCATGTTGAAACTAGAGAATAGAGGGCGCTGCGCGCCATACGAGAGGCTCCCTAAGGAAGTTGTAACTATCTTGCTCGAATGATAACCCAGATTATGTTTTGAAATCGAGTATCGAATATTCTCAGTTTAAATGTGTTGTGACATCAAAGAAATAAATTAATTTACTGATTTCAAAGAATTGGATTTATTTTCAACTGATGATTTGAAAAACTGCGACAAGCGAAATTTCCATTATTCTAAATTGCAAATTTTTTGTGTTAGTTTACTCACCCCTCTTTTTTTCCTTGCATCATTTGCTGCATGAAACTACAGTTTTTAAAGTTAGACTAAACTACTCTTAATTATTTTTAATATTAAAATTATTTTAATGATGAATGTTCCTAAATTTGTAAAGTGGTCATTTTAATTATGTGAGAACAGCACACACAATAGAAAATTCTGCATATTGTTTGCATATAAAGAAATTTATTGCATTTGTATAGGGGGAGAGAATGGGACATTTCGGCAGATTATTTTCAATTTTATATGCGTTTACTCAAATAAAAATTTTAATTGTTACTTTTTAAAAGTTATGAACAATTTATTTTTCTGCATTAGTTTTCAAACTTTGCATATAATATATTTGAATAGACTTTAAAAATATATATATTCTGAGGCTGCTGAGTGCAAAGGTTTTGCTAACATCTACTTTCAACCTATCTTGTTACCAACTATAAAGCTCTGGCAGTTGTTACTAGCTTAAGAAGTAACTTACGCCTGCTATATGTAGAAAATATTCAAGTTATGAATTGTAACTGGCTACATTTATCCTTTTGTGACTGTGTTTGGAAACGTAGCTTGTAACTGCTAAATGCTATATATGAAGTTTTCATTGCTGTATACTCCTGCATTGCTGTATTACCAAACTTCAGTATACTAATGAATAAAATTACCTTTCGTAGTTTTGTCTCTTTTTATTTATTTGTAAATGTTTTGCTCATATACATAATATTAGTATTTTTTTTTTGTCACTGTATACTTTAAAGTTTTTTGATTCACTGAATATATAATTGTTGTAGACATTTGATAATTTCATTTGAAATACATATTCAGTGACTGATCAGGCCTTATTAGACATTATATTTAACTATTGGTATTAAAATACCAGGAGATGATTGAAAAAGGACCAGAATCTATTTATAAAATAAATTATGTGAAATGAAAAAAAAAAAAAATGTGGAAAGTTTTCTTACATATTGTTTGGAAGTATTTTAGATATTTACTATTAAAGATATTATAAGTATATTTTGGTATATATTTATTATGTATACCAAATAATATTATTTAAGTATATATTATAAATATGTATGATGATTCGTCTTTAATTCTTGTTTGCCAGAATCAATGTCTCCTAATTTAAAGGATTTTTCATTTCTAATCCACAGAAACCATCTTGATTAAGAACAGTATCATTCTTGTCTTGGTAATGATCTTCTATGACTTCGCTAATTACATCCGACATTAAATTGTCTTCCAAGACACTTGGATCAAAATTAGATATCTCATATCTTCTTTCGTCTCTGGCCGGCGGGGCTCTCCCACCATTTAATTTCCAAATCTTCATAAACAGACAGGGGTGTTTGTTCAGTGAAGAGTAAATTATCTTCGTTTCTTCTCTTGAAAACTTTTCTCTTTCTCGCTTAAAGCTAAGGAGCATTTTGCGGTTCTTGTGTCAATGAATCCAACAGCATAGGAATGTTAGCCCTTGACCCCTAGGGGACCGTGAGCATATATAGTTCACATGCAGTTTGTATTTTTGTAAATGAAGCACCTTATGTGTCTTATCTTATTTAATTCACTTTTTTTACTATCTAAGCTATATATCAAATAAATTATTATCAAATAATACTTTTGAGCACATATAGTTCGCATACAATTCAGATTTTAGTAAATGAAACACCTTGTATTTCATCTTATTTTCATTATTTTTTTTATCTTAATTTTAACTGTATAAGGGTGATTGTAATTAAGTTTTAATTTCAAAAGGCTGTAAACAAAGAACCATAGGGTAGAATGACCTGATACATGAAATATCATATACTCAGATTAAATATAAAGCAATGAGAAATCGTTCTGCGAAAGAAAAAAAAAATAGTTCAAAATTGTGCCGATAGAGGGTGCTGTACTAAAAGACGGAATCGGGGGCTAATTAAAAGACGGAACATGTGTTGTGGCACTCTTTGTTCAAAGCCTATCCACCACGAGGAGGCGGTTCTACTGCGGATAGGAAAGAAAATCGGTTTTTAATTGTCCCTAGGCCAAAAACCGTAGAAAAATCAAAAAGTGATAAAACCGTCAAGAAAAGGAAGTCGTGAATAAGCTGCTACGACTTGCTTAAGAAATGCCTAATGTGTTGTCCACTATTTTTCCACAAGTTGAAAACGTAATACAGTATGTACTATAACAGGTCGTAGTGTATCTATTATGATGCTGTGCATTTGCTGCATTATACTTGTTTTCAAGTTCGCAGTCGGAGTATGCTAAGTTCAAGTCGGAGCACCGTGCCAAACATGTTTTGAGTAATCTCACACCCAGAATTCGCAAGGATTAAGTCAGGTGATTGTGGCGTCCAGGCTGTTGGGAAATGGTCACTAATAATTCTGTCATTTCCGAAATGTATGTTGAGCAACTGCTTCACTGGACTTGAAATGTGCGGAGGAGCGACATCTTTCATAAAAAATATTGCTATCCACCATGCAGGGCTGGAAGGAGCTGAGTGCGCAAAAGGGATGCAGCACGTGCCCCGTTGACTGTACAGGTGATAGGACTCAAAGGACCAATCTCCTCGATAAAGAAATGGCCAAAGATAATAGTTGCCGTAAACCCGCACCTCACAGTGTCCTTTTGAAAATGATGATGAAATGACTGCATTTGGAACGGATTCTCTCGTGTTCATATTCAGCAATTTTGAGTATTAATAGAATCTTGGAGATGGAAATGGGCTTTGTCTATCCGCAAAATGTTCCATGGCCATGCATTATCCACTTCCATATGAGCAAGAAATTGCATGGCAAAATCTTCTCGTTTTGGCAGGTCAGCATGAACCAACTCCTGAGCATGCGTAATTTTGAATGCATAGCATTGCAGATGTTTCATCATAAATATAAAATTTAAATGTAATTTTAAAGTTACACAACATTTGTTTAGTAAATTAAAATTATTGTAGAGCTAGAAATTATTTATTTTGAGCTTCATAGCTGTGCTCAAGGAGCAACTTGCGGCCGAAGTCACTCGCCATGATATAAGCTTAAGTTAGTCTGAAAGTTGAAGGAATACAACTTATGGAGTTAACTTTCCTAATATTAGGAAGAATCTTCTCCTCATAACTATTAATTTAAATTAAACTTAATTTGCGAGTTGAATAATTAATGAATTTTTAAAAGAATAAAGCTATTGATGAGTGAAGACAGTATTGCCATGAGAAACGGCGAGTTTTCCTTCGCCAGCTTACGGAAGGTGAAATCACCTTTCTCCTTGCTATCTCAAGTGCTACTGAATACTTGACGGGGAAAGAGACAGTGGAAGGAGCCATGTTATGATTGGTTGAGCATGATTATGCAGAAGTCAATGGTATTTCAGAACTCAAATATGGATAAAGCTATTAATTTTAAAAGAATTAAATGAAATCCTCAGACGAATCCCACAGAAAGCAATCAGAGCATTTATTGGAATGCAAAAATTCACGAAGGTGAATTCTTAATTTAGATTTTGAATTTAAAGCTTATGAAATTATACCTTTAGTATATAGCAGGAAAAGCAAATTTTAACTGTAATGTCTTCGTAATTTAGGTATCGCCTCTGCTCTGGATATTCTAGCTCCGACCCATTTTTCTACTAGATATGCTACCGACACAATTATTGATATAACTTTCTCAAAAAGTCTAGTACATTCGGACATTACTTCAATAAATGAGCTTAGTAGTGATCATAACCCAGTAATCACTAACTTTATTCTTAACAATTTCTTCCACACGGCTCTCCATATCCTAAACCCCTAAAAACCGGATTAAATTCTAAGAAATTGTACATCAAACCATTGCAGGGAATCTCAAAATAAATTCAAATGGAATAGGCAAAGTTATCTATAAAATTTTAATAGCATTATCACGCAGAATATTTCCTCAACCGTTGTCCAAATGTTAGTAATATTCCCCTTCATCTCCCTCTCATATTAGAGACCTAAATAAAACAATATTATTAAAAAGAGGGTGTCAAACTATCAGGTATCTCTTCCTTTTAAAAGATAGACTAATGCATCAAATAAGTAAATTAAGTCTGTAATCAAGAGTTACAAAAACAAAATTGGGAAGAATCTTTTTGAAAGGCTTAACACGGAAGGTAATTCCTTGTATAATTTACAACGCAAATGAGCTAAAGAAGCAATCAACATTCTACTTCTTTTTGGTCCGAGTAGAATGACCTTCACAAACTTAGGTAAAGCAGATACGTTTAAAAATACTTTTTAAACTGCGTTTCAGAAAATTGCTAAACCGTATAATGACGATTTACTTCAGTTTAAAATTTGTTGATAACTTTGCAATAACAAACTCCCCCTTCCTCTACTCCATCTGATATCATTAACTTATTAAAAAAAAGCACTCTAACAAGATAGCCTCAGACACGGATGCAATGCTGAACTTCGTGCTTAAACTTATCATTCTCAATACAAGTCGGGTGGTCATGTTCCCGAGCTCGTGGTTGGCGTTGTTTCCATTGAATCGTGGGTTCGAGCCTGATGCCACTTGAGATTCGCCGTATAGCTCAGCTGATGCATGTTAAATCTGTCGAGATCTCAAGTCCTTCTAATGGTGTAGTGTGGAAGTTTGGAGAGGGAGGTGCCAGCTCCGGTATCGTCCTCGTCACTTGACCGAGGTGCAAAATTACGAGGTCCGTCACCAATAGCCCTAGTATTTTTTCTAAGTTAGAGGTTAATAATCAGTCAATAAACCTCTTAAATACAATAACTCGCCTCACCAAAACTTATAAAAATGTATTTCGCTATTTCTCCACTTTTTAGGAAGCGATTACGTGATAAATGCTTCCTAAGCCAAAACAATACCTTAAATTCACGTGCAGTTATAGATCTATTAGTCTGCTTGGTTTCACTCCTAAGATTTTCGAAAGAATAATTCTTATCAAGAAAACAACTACCGATCCATCTCCCTACACTTCATACTTAACTAATTAGCGGATAAAATAATTTTACTGAGACTCCACACGCATTTAATTAGTCATCATACCAGAGCAACATGACTTTAGACCTGATTTATCCACATCTCATCAACTTGTTAAGAGAAGCGACAACATATTCAGTAATGTCAGTAAGTCAACCGAAATGGTTTTTATAGATATCCGGAAAATTTTCGACAGAGTTCGGCTAACAGGACTGATCTATAAATTAATTAAAAATAAAGTACTTCCAATTAATTAGATTAGTTCTCAGTGAATAAAAATTTTGTAGTCAGAATAGAGACAACACTTATTCAACATCCAGAAACATTGATACAAGGACTCTATAGGGACATCTGTCTGGCCCTATTAGTTTTAATGTACATATAAACGACATATATACTCAGAACAACACAATTATCTGCAAGTGCGCAAGCGATATTGCGATATTACCTATTGCTCATTCAATAAACGAACATTTAACGGATCTTCAAGAATCGTTCTCTGGAAAATTGCCCTAATTGTTTCAAACACAAAAGCCGTCTTCTTCCCCAGAAATAGAAAAAGAAAAAAAAAAAATCTTGATCCAGACATTTTTCTTAAAAGTAAAAGAATTCTTTCTTCCCAACACACCAAGGTATTTGGTGTTACGTTAGATAAAGCTCTTTCTTTTCATAGCACTTATTAAAAAACAATTAAAAATTAGCGTATTATTCCCCCTAAATTGTCAAAAATTTGCGTTAAGTAAAAGTAATAATCTGCTTATCTGTTCTCTAATACTCAGACCTGTCCGATCTGGGAGCCTGCCTCAAAAATCCGCATAAATCTACTAAAAAAAGGCGCAGATTATAATTTAAACCAAATTTTAAATGCAAGATAGTGAATGAGAAATGAAACTCTCAGAAAAGCAATCAAATATCATTCTTTAAAAACCAACAACCAGAACTAGTTAAAAAAATTCTTTATTAAAATAAATAACACCCAAAGTGATTCCTTACTTAAAATAGAAAAATGCATCTCAACCAAAACTATAAAATGTCCACAGAGGACTCGAGAAATTCTAAGTGGTTAATTTATTATTTATATTAGTAACGGCTAGGAAATCTTACTCCCTACCGATATAACTCTCCTACGTCACGGTCATAATGCGGTCGGTTTAGTCGTCCGTTCACTGTCACGGCTAACTCTATTATGTTACTTAAAACTCAAAAATCAAACTGCAGACCGACAGGGAACCTTCCTTTGAGCGAATTAAACTCCTCGCTCTAGGCTCAGTATGAAAATTCTCCCGAAAACCTTTCAAAAACTCATATTCAAACTGCTGCTCTCTGACTGGTCGTCCTAAACGTTTCCCCTCTCCCACCTTCATGACCGCTTCTGGTGCATAGCTCTTAAATACTTAATAACTTTTCTGACTGGAAAATTATTCTAAAATTGTTGTTAAATACCTTTAATTGAAGACTTTTTACAATGTTTTTATGAATTTCACTTGGTGTGTGTGTGTGTCATCAAATTTTCGATCGTTAATTTAACCAACTTCCCATCAAGCTAGAGCTCTGAAACTTTGGGAATCGTTCTTACTCGCCTAACAATGCAATATTTAGGCATTTGCGACAAGTTTTAACTAATATTTGAATACTTTTTTTAAAAAAAAACTTTGCCACCATATAAAAACGTTGGTTTTTATCTCGAATTATTTCATTTTCTATATTAGTG
>BMAW01039738.1:680782-741023 GCA_019974015.1 Nephila pilipes | reverse complement strand
GGGAACTTTTCGAGATTACCATTTTCATGAAGGAAACACTTGATCAAAGAGAAGAAAAAATAGGATATCAACGCTTTACGCAAATTTACAAAATTATTTTTGCATGTCTTTTTTATCACAATAGAAATATCTTAATAAGATAATGAATGATAAGGTAGTTAATGGGTTTTTTTTTTCTAAAATATATTTATCAATAATAAACAAAAGCAACAATATTTTAATTTATAAAAAAAATTAATAAAAAGGAACTTTTTATTGACTTTGCTGTAATTGTTTTTTTATCGCAAAGTATTTTTACGTCTGGAATAATTGTTGAAATCTGCAGCCTAATGTCTTCTTCAGCATCCAATCTGTTTCTGTGTTTTGTTTTTGTCACAGCTTACAAAGAGAAAGATTTTCTGCATATGAATCATATAACATTAGATGTTTCACAACTTTTTGGCAATTTCATGATATTCTTTTCTAATATCAATCTAAAAATGCATAATATCATCTTGATTAAAATTTAGTTTCAATTGAGTGTCACTCATGTATCAATTTGTTGTTCCCTTTCTTTTATTGGAAATTCGGAGGTGTCACAGTCCTGAGAATGATTTTGGATCCAAGATAATTTTTCTTTTTGAACAGGAAAATGTTCAAGAAATGTTTTTGCAGATCTGATAAATGTTGGATCAAACTAATTTTTACATTTTTATCGGGATTAGCGTTACCGTCTACTAAAATATTATACAAATATAGAAAGCATTCAATATTATCTTTCACAATGCAATCTGCCCAAAATTTCAATTTTAAAAGAGTGGCGTCAATTTTACTTTATACCTTGAAAATAGTGGAATAAATGGGCGATTCTTCATCTGAGCTAAAACTTGGAGTCTAATATGTGATCTAATGCCTCTCGATTAATGTACTTGAATCACGTGAATTTTACGAAATTTAAAACTTTATTTTATCCTTAAAATATTTATTTTTACAAGCAAACTACCTTAGAGAATTCGATCTTTTATATAAAAAAAAAAGTTAAAATTTTACTAAAATTTTGGCGCTTTGATTAAGCAAATAGGAATCTCTTGCGGAACCCCTGTTAAAGTTCCGGGGAACTCTAGGATTCCACGGAACCCAGATTGAAGATCTCTGATTTAGACAATAGGCTAGCACATATTATTAGTACCACATATAATTAGTATTTATTACTATAAATTAATATATTTATTACTATTATAGCACATATTATTAATATTACCACAACATACACTCTATAAAGAAAAACGAAGCACCAAGAAGGAGTTGCTCGAATATAATAAAATTTCGTATGCAAAGACATGTAGACCGAACATGCAAATTATTAAAATTTGGTGTCCATTGAATGAATAGCAGGACCTACAGCGTATCGGAACTGCGCACTCATCAGGTATATATAAGAAGCGATTCTCAATCGGATGGTCAAATTTTCTGTTGCTTTGCGATTTAGGATACCTTTCAAAGACTAAAAAATGCCTCTTCTCAGGATTCGAGTTCATTACGAGCAACTGTCAGAGTTTGAAAGAGGTCGTATCATTAGATTGAAAGAGGCAGGTTGGGCAAATCGGAAAATCGCTCGTCCTATGGGTCGAAGCGATGCGGTGATTAGACGATGCTAGCAAGAATGGGTGGACAGTAGCAGATTTCAGGGTCAGGATGGTAGCGGTAGACCTAGGGCCACAGCAGATTGGGAGGACAGAGTGATTGTTAGATCAGTTGTCACAGCACTTGATTCATCGTTATCAACCATCAGATGTGCAACCCTCACACGAGTGTCCACCATGACCATTCAAAGACGACTGATAGTGCGAAATCTAAGTTCGCACTGACCGCTACGCCACCTACCACTCACGCGTGCACACTGTCGAGCCAGATTACAGTGGTGCTTGGCTTTATCAGGTTGGAATGATGCTGACTGGGGACGTTTAGCGTTTAGCTACGAATCCCGCTTCCAACTGTTTCCTGACGATAATCGAAGACGTGTCTGGAGACACTGAAGGCAGCGAGACGTTCCTGCTTTCCCTATTGCATGCCACACAGGCCCTCAACCAGGAGTAATGATCTGGGATGCCATTTCCCTTGATAGCCGGATTTTTTTGGTCGTCATTAGAGGCATACTTACAGCACAGGGTACGCCGACGACATTCTGAAACCTGTTTTGCTACCGTTCCTTTTGCAGTACCCTGGCCTTATTTTTCAACAAGATAATGCCAAACCACATTCGACGCGTGTTGTTATGAACTGTCTTACAGCTTGTCAAACACTTCCTTGGCCAGCCAGATCTCTCTCCAATCGAGCATGTCTGGGATATGATGCGGACTGCATCTACCAGTTGCGACTGAATCTGCCAGAATGTTGATGACCTAACCCTACAATTGGAGCAAATTGGGCAAGAAATACCGCATGAGATCATCAGGGAGCTTTATCACTCTATGCCACGCTTTATCACTTTATCACTCTATGTAGCGTGCATCCAGGCTAGAGTTAGGTCAACACCTTATTGAGCTCGTTACTTTGTAACTATGAAACTCTGAAATAAATCATTCAATTTTTCAGTAATTTTAATCATTTTCTATTCTGTATATAATTTTCCTATCCACCAATTTTCGTCTCCATCGGACAACTCCTTCTTGGTGCGTCGTTTTTTTTTTTTTTTTTTTTCCCTGTTATATAGTGTAGTAAAACCGATAAATTTCTTAATAAATTCTCTCTTAGACTTTCGTTAATTGGTCAGTATTCGTCTTTATCTTTAAATAATAAGGCATTATTTTACGAACAAGCTCTTTGCTTAGTAATAACTGCTGACACTGCCTGGTGTGCAGCTGTCCAAACCCATATGAACAAAAGTTCAAAATTTCAAATAAAATTCTGAGAATAATTACTAGTACTCTGCGATATATTAGCGATAATGTTATCCCCGCGCATACCCCCCATCCCCAACATTTAGAAAAAAACTAAAACTTTCACAACTAAGCATTCTAGAAATACATTCATTTCAATCGAAAATCGCAATTATCCAATAATTATTCATAGAGCTCAAATGATTTTTACAGGCGCGCATTCCTAATTCAAATTTGCATTTACAACAGCAAAAGGATTTTTGCTTCTAATGTCGCCTTAATTTAAATTTAAATTTATAACTAAACAATTAAAAAAATCTTTAGCCGTATTTTCACTCAGTTTAGGCTATTGGCTTAGCATTAGTGTTCCTTAAGTTTTCCTTCAATGTTACATCTCTCGTCATGATTTTCCTCTTCCTTTTTTCCCCCAAATTTTTCTCTTTAATTCTAAGCATCAGTGATAATTCGCTTGCTCTCTATATTAATCTAATTTTAGAGAGTAGAGATGCTTTTTATCAAATTCGAAACCTGCACATATCGTATTAGAAGCCTCAAATTAGATAAGGCTTAGCTGATTGATTTTAATTTTTCCGATTAAGTTAAGAATTCTTAAAAAATAGCTCAATCTTCTTAATGGACATAATTTCACTTTTATGGTGGACAATTTGGATTTATTTTCACCAGAAATATATCTGTGATAAATGAACGTAATTTGACATCAGTACTTTTAATTAACCCGAGCATTTAATTAATTTTCAGTATTAACATGCTTCATCAATTTAAGATTTTTTATTATTTCTTAATGTTCTGTTTTCATGTTTGTCCACGTATTAAATGAGACAATAAGGACATTTTTATAAATCCTAATTAAATTCCTTGCCGAACTATCTATGCTTAATTATGAGGGATTTAATTTTTTTACACCTTCTGCCAATTTTTCTTCGAGTTCAAAGGAAAAAAAAGGGTGCGGCAATATTTGTTAAAAATATGTCGAGCCAGAGTTGGCACCGAATGTAATTTTTCGAATTGAAGTTGGATTAAAAAAATAAGGCCCTTACAAGACTTTATGTCAAATATAGGGAGAAAGTATTATGATCTTAATATGCAGTGTGACACATGGCTCGACAAAATGTTTGAACGCTGAAAATATGTAGTGACCATCAAAGACATCCATCTCTTAATTTACGCAGTAGATATTTGAAAAATCGTGCAAACTGAAATCATGTTAAATGAGATTAGGATTACATATTAAAGGGGATAAGTTCCTTAATTTTAGAGACACTTCATAGTCATGCAGGGTTTTCCCATTAAGTTTAGGGCCTGATTTTTCCTTACCAACAAGAAGGGGGAAATAATGGTCTCTCGGGATAGGATAAGTGACAGGAGATGTGACGTAAGCTAGGAGAATCAAAGAACTTACGTCGAGA
The DNA here is from genome assembly GCA_019974015.1 of Nephila pilipes. Classification (NCBI taxonomy): domain Eukaryota; kingdom Metazoa; phylum Arthropoda; class Arachnida; order Araneae; family Nephilidae; genus Nephila; species Nephila pilipes. Next base: position 736,738 of record BMAW01039738.1, on the reverse strand, counting down.
GTGAAAATACCACGAGCCATCGATCAACGTCGTGCAATAAAGTTTTTGGTTAAACTGAACAAATCCGCAACTGATTCTTTTGATACGATCCGCGAGGCTTGCAACGAAGAAATCACACCTAAAACGTGAGTTTTTGAGCGGCGCCGAAAGTTAAATGGGAGCAGAAAAGGCGTCGTAGACGAACAAGGTCTGGACGTCCAACATTGTCTCATCCTGATGAACATGTGACCAAAATTCGAGACCTTTTTGAACTGTGGTCGCTAGTTAAGTATTCTTGTGATAGAAGCGAAGTTTAAAAAATTATACTAAGATATTTGTATAAAATTTTGGTTGAGTTCTATTCTAGATATCCACCCGTGAGAAGAATAGGCACTCCTGCCAGTTTATATTGTTACGAAAATTTCCGGTGTGTGTGAGAGTGAAATCAGTTCAACACGGAGGATAACGACAAATGTTACTTTATTCACAAATCTTCAGGATGACAAACAGGTAGCATAGCTTAGACCAGGGCTTCTTAAACTTTTGTCATTCACGACCCCATTAATGATTGCGAATTTCTTGACGACCCCATACAAACCTTGATGACCCCATATATGAATCATTGTTTAGCTGCAGGTTGCACGTGTGTACGCGCGTGCATTCCTCCTTTTGATTGTGTGTGATATTTAGAGGTGGCGGTCAGAGTGGGAAGTCAGCGGCGCGCGGTTTATTCAACATGTATGATACCGACAAACGCACTAACAATGTATAGCCACAGTATAATAATAGCGATCATCGATCGTTTACTGCTGTCGGTGGAGATAGCTCAAAACCTTCAACAAATGCGCGTGTCTAGACGCTGCAAGTCCACTGTATTCCGCCAACTCTAGTGATGTTATAAAATGGTATATATAAATATTTGACATTAAAATCTCTCGCGACCACAGAATTTTGCTACGCGACCCCATTTGGGGTCGCGACCCATAGTTTAAGAAGCCCTGGCTTAGACAATAACAGTACAAACAAATACACAGCACTTGCACAGTTTAGTGACACATATACAAGAACAAAGACACACTCGTAAGAAAAGTCGCAGTTATATCAGCAAAGTTCAGGCCACTAGCTTATTAGCTATAGCTACGGACAGCCTCCGCAGTAATTCTCTACATTTCCAGAGCAGGCTCTAGCAATTTCCAGCAGATACCCTTGCTTCTCCGCATATTCACCTGGCGCGCTCCACTCCGAAGTACGGACAGTTTCCAGTCGATTTCCCGATTGATCTCCACAACTGAGACATCAAAGACAGACTCACTTACTTTACGCAGTAGATATTTGTAAAATCGTGCAAACTGAAATCATGTTAAATGAGATAAGGATTACATATTAAAGGAGTAAGTTCATTAATTTTAGAGACATTTTAGAGACATTAGTCATGCAGGGTTTTTCCATTAAGTTTCGGGACTGATTTTTTCAGACAGGCTGATTCCATGCCTCTCAGACTCTTGGCTTCCTTTCAGGTTTTTCATCACATTGGAAAATTCACGAAAAGTCCGTAATTTTGTTCTCAATCAATATTTCTCCTAGGTTCCAGCACATTCGAGTGCTTTCCATTTGTCGCCAATGTACATATAAATATATATTTTTAAAAATAAAATAATATTTCATTTTTAATATATTTGGATTTCAGAGTCCCTACCTTCACTATCACTCTTGCGTAAGCTACAAATGAATTCCATCGGCATTGAAAGTATACTTTTCATAACAGTAGTATTTAAAATATATTAGATTTCTTATAGAAAGTAGACTTCTATGATACAATTCCCTCAAATTTAGATTGTAGATGTTAAAATATGTAGGTGATTTTCTGGGGAAAAATTGTCTCGTCCAAAAGTTCTCCTGCGTTATCTTTTGGAAGATCCCTCAACATCGTCCTTTTAACAACAGTAATACGAAAAGAGAAACATGCACCTCTATGTCTAAAAATTACAACTAGAAGTTGTCTGGGTCTATAAATATTTCCCAGTGAATGTTAAAAAAACTTAACACATTTTTCATATAAATGCTTAAGTTTTATTTGTATTATGAAAAGATTTTTCTCATTGCTGAATGAATGCTTTAATTTAAACTCTGTTTTCCATGTTAAAAAAGCAAATGAGAATTTTATTGAAGAAGTTAATGAAGTGTCCATGGAGAAAAATTTGCATGCTGGAACTATTAATTATAATTGTTTGGAATCTAATTCTAAATATATGATGTACTTGAGAAGCAAGGAAAACTAATTTATTTTAGCAACATCCTTCACTCTTTTATTTAATGTGCTTTCGTTTTTATGCTGTTGATAAACTGATACTTTTTTTAAAAATCACGTGGGATAATTTACATTTTGCTTAGCGCTGACTCACAATCACACCAGCAAGAATTTTTTCTTATCCAATTGATTGAAAGAGAGAAAGATTAGCATAACTCTTGTTATCTATCTTATCAAAGGCGCAACTTTCATTCCCTGGTTTTGGAGAAATTTGATAAATTTTAAGAAATTATAATAATGTTTAAATATGAAAAAAATGAAGACATTTTGAAATTTTTCAAAAAAAAATATAGAAATTCTTAAAGCAATTTTTTTGGGTTGTATTTATGTATTATTTATATAAATTGCTGATAAGTTTTTTTTTATGTAAATATATTAAACAACAGTTAAATAATTCTTCTTAAAGACGCTTTTAAATCGTTGTGATTCTAAATTTAAAAATAAAAGAATTAGAAAGTAAGTCAAATTTTTTTAGATGATTTTTTGCAAAAAAGGTAGATTTTTTCCCTTCTCATATCGATGAAGCAGGTGTGATTTTTAAAATTAATTATTGAAAAAAAAAGGATATGCTTGTATATAACCAAAGTAAAATATATACGTGAAATTAAACACTGTTATATACACATGCATACACAAATTTGGAAAAAAGTTGAATTATGTAAATACCTTCACTTATTTTTGCATTCGATGAATTTTATGCCATTTAATATATCGTTGTACTAAGATTAAGAAGTTTTGAAACGTTTTGGATTATTATATGCATACATAATAATTGTAATATTACTGAAGCCTCCCTGAAGGAATTTTGTTATTTTAGAATCTAGAGAAAGGATGCCAAATTCAAACGCCGACATGAGCCAAATTAACAAGGTTTAAATTTATGATGGCCACTAGAAAGAAACGGACTATAAAAATAATTTTCAGATAAAAAAAAGTTTGCTTCGAAAAGTATGTTGGGTGGGGAAGGGAGAGAGAGAACCAAAAATAACGATAATTTTAATGTTTTTTCATCCTGTTCTTTCCTCTGCTACCTTCTTTTCAACGTCGAGAGAAATTTTGCTTGCGATGATAACTTTCAAAATGATTGACTCAAGATGATTGTCAGAAATTCTAGATCCGATAAGAAACTTATTTTCTTTCATAAGGGATAATAACTGATCACACACTCTGATAAGTATTTCTAAACATAGAAGTTATCTCATATAAAAGTTCTCGAGTGTTTTGAAACCTGGCAAATAAATATTTGTTAAATTCTGTTGCACGAACTACTGAATTTTACCCATAATTTTGAATCACATTGTATCGCAAATGTTTCGATTTGCATCTCATTAGGTACTAATTCTATATCTATTGAACAAATTGAAGAGAACAAAGAAAACTTATTTTCTAGTAATTTAAAATCAGCAATTTATAATTTAATATTGGTTGGAAATTATTTCATTTTTATAAAATTTATTATTATTTCTGGGGGAAACCAGTCGTTTAAGAAGTTATTTTGGTCATTTTTCTTGTCTAAAAGTGCGTTAAATTTTTATATTTTAATTGCTTTTCCCATTGAACTAGTTTACATTTGAATGCATTGACTTGATTGCACATGTTTGTAATGATCTGATATTTTCCTTGCAGTTATAATTCAAATCTTAAAGGTTTTTTGTTTTATCGACTGTAAAGGATACATTTTGTTACCAAGTTGTATCAAAAAACGGGCTTGTATCTTGATATTTACTGATTAGGAATTGCCATATTTCTTCTTCTAAATCCCAGAATTGTTTAAATGCCTTGGAGCAGGATAGCCAATATATCTCAGTACAGAGTGTGACACACTGGAATAATCAGTGTTAGATTCACTTATGAATGCAAAGAATTGTTACCGATTTAAACCTCGAGATTTTATGAAATCAACGATTTTTTAATAGGCTTTAACACGTCTTCTATGTTCACCCCTTTCGCTCATAATATTTCTTGATGTATAATTCAATGTGAATGAGGAATATCGGATCCACCATAAATTTCCCTTTTTTTAGCAGTTATGCAACGAAACCACTGATTTTTCAGGTCATGGAAGGAGCTTCATCTGCAGCTACAAAAATTAAGCTTGACAAAGGCATCTTGTATTTTTGCAGAAGGTCAAAAACACAATTAAATATATCTTGTCCTATGCAAGTGTCATGCATCTGTAGTAGTTCTAATAATTCCTCAAAATTGTTGCAATCCGTTTCGCATGCACGTAAAAACACAGATTATTGAGTTACACCCTCAATATTCATACTCTCATCACAAGCAATGGGGAAAAATTTCGAAACTAGAAGAGTTTGATTTTATCTGATATATTAAACTGTCGACCAAATCAGTAACTTTTACTGCAACTACATTTCGAGATAAAAGAATTGCTTGAAAAGACTTCACATTTGCTGAACAAATAATTGTTATAGCTTTTATTAGACATTCCTTTGTTGCGGCTCTCTACAAAAACAACGCTAGAAGTTAAAATTATTTACGTCGCTTGGCAACGACGTCATTTTTAGTCTAGCTGGCAAGAACGCATCAAAAAGCGACGGACCCATGGTTTCTTCTTCGAACGTATGGTAACATAAGACTTGAACTCTAGATGGCAGCACAGCCTAGAGCTACTGGTTGCATATGCCCCCGACGCAAAAACACTTGCCATTGTGTGTCTACCTAAGGTAATATAAGTCACAACTAATGATATGCCGTCTACGGTGCAAGTGTCAACGAGATCCGTCACTCAACTCGAGGCTGCCGATGACGTCAAATGGAATCTGCTCAAATACTTAGCTCAATTTAACAGGAAGGGAATATGCATGAATTGTAGTAATGGCTGAAAAAGCGACCTTCTCTACAAATGTCATTCAGAATGTTTCTCTTCGTATCAGCACGATGGTACTGGAGGAGGAGTATGCAGCGGCTCTCTTCAAAAACAAACACCTGAAGTTAAAACACCTTAATAACTATCCCAAGAGGGATGTCTCTTTTAGCTGTTGGTAAAGGTGCAGCTTCGAAGCGACCGGTCAGCTTTTCTTCTTCAGGCACATTGGTCAAGGGCTCGAAAAGAATGCCGCCGGCATTCCAAAGTCAACTAACTGTCCTCCTCCTCCCCGGAATAGAAAACATCACCCACCGAACCTTTATAAATTCATCTTCTGTAAACGTTTCGAGTGTTTGGCTGCCAACTCTGAGAAGACATAGCATGCATGCACCACCACTTCACTTTCTTGTGTTATATTAGAAATCATACACTGATGGGATTTTTTTCAGCCTTTTCTTGTTTCATTAATCCCTCGTAACTGACAGATATTGATTTATGTGGTTTATATTGACGACTAAAGTTGAATAAAATTGGTACACTAATAGCATTATGACATATAAAGCACATTATTCTAAAATTTCGATGTTCGCTTACAATTTTTCGTTTATTTGTTGTACCACTTGATTTTGATAAAGGTATACTGAAAATAAAAGACCGAAAAAAAAATTAATTAATGATTGTTACACTTTTCCACTAATTGAATATGTAGTAAATATTTAAAATTTCTTAAAATTCTCTCTTCATAATTCTCATTTATAACTCTCTTTATTTTTCGCATTCCTAAATGATTTCCAAAAGTAGAATCAAGACTTTTTTCAGAACTTTATCCCATGAACTCTCTTAAGAAACACTAGCTGATAAGTTTTAATCTCAGAAATAGTTTTTTTGTGAAACAATAAATCTTGCTTTTTACAAAACTCGTGTCATCAAAGAGTTCTTTGAGGTTGGACTCTGCTGTTAGATAATACGAAATTTATTGCTCTCGGAAAATTCATCTAAATTTTTCTGTTTATCTTTTCTAGAAACAAAATATGCATTTTAAGTTTTATAACCTGCATTCGTTATTCATTATTTGATGATGCATTTTAATTCTTGATTCAAGTTTAATACTCTGTTCTTTCCGGAAATACAAGAGGATTCAGATCTCATCATTTTTATTATGTAAACTGTCCCAAGACAGATTATTTATATTTTCGGTCATGAAGTATACTTTGTCAGTTTATTTGGGTGGCATGAAAGACACGACATTTTCGCTCCTTTATTTTAGCTGAGCGAACTGCAGAAATAATTGTTGCGAGCCGCGTATTTGACACGCCTGCTCTAGAGAAATTGAAGTCCTTATCATTGTGTATAATCACAGAGGAGTATCTCAAGTTATATCTTTCATTTTATAAGTATAAATATCTGAATTCTTGCCAAAAAATGACATTTCTTATCCGAATATTTCTACTGTTCACATACTTGACACGATTTTTTTAATCTAAAGCAACCAGGTTTTTTTTTAATGTGTAGATGATAAAAAAAGTTAAGTACTTTGATAACGTATAAATATTAGAAAGCCTTGGCCTCACATGCTTATCATTACAGCATGTAGATAATATCGGAATTTTTCATCAACAAAAAGTAAATGAAATTCCGGTTTGGAAACTTTAAAAAAAAATATTTATTTAATTTGATTTCATTAACCAGGAATAGAATTTAGAGTTTTGTAAGTTCACCCACTTGTGTAGTTGCACTCGCCTTTTGAGAAATGAAATTTTAAGTGACCCAGGCAATTTTATTGGCGAATAAATTTTACAAAAATTTAAAAAAAAATTATAATTTAATTTAATTTGCTTATGAATGTATGTATAATCATGATTAACGAAATAACATTTATTAATTTGTCATGTTATACATGTTGTGGGAAAAGAGTTAAGAAATCAAAATATTTTTTGGAAAAAATTCTTCCCTGCCCTCCCTATTTGAATGGTCATATGTTATTGAAATTTAACTATATTTAATATTTTTATAAGAATTTATTTCTAATTTTTTCAACAACAGTATAATTGTTGCTTTGTATATCCTAAAATGTCTTTTTTTATTTTCACTTTTTTCTTAATATTTTCCAAAATTCTTCTTTTACAGTACGTCATGTAATACCAATGAATATATATTTTTCATAATTTAATTATCTTTATATGTTGCATTTACTTTTGAAATTCGTTTTCATTACTTTTTATTTTCGTAAAACATTTCTGCTGAGGATCATGAATTATCATACGTTCCATAATTGTTAATAATTTTACATTCAGTTAAAAGTAACAATAAAAGAAAAATAATAAATAAGTAATAAAAATAAATAATAAAAAAACAGAAATAAATAAATGATTATTAATTAATAAAAATAAATATAATAAATTTGAACATTTTTAAAAAAATATTCTGTTCAAAGTCTGTACTTATCGTGTAATTATTATTTAAAAATGACCATGAACATCTGAATAGGTTGGTAACAACGGCCACGGGAATTGATATTTCTAATATTCATGAATGCTCTCTTACAAATCCAACTTTTTCCAGTTTATCTAACAACTGGATGGATCTATTCTTATATAATTTTTAAATATATAGGAGTGACTCAAAAGGTAATTACTCACTTTAACTAATGTTATTCGTGTGTTACAACTCAAAATTTAAGTGATTATAATTAACGAAGTGAAATATAATAATTATTCTACCACTAACATTAATGTACAGAATGGTGTAACATTAAACACAGATTGAGTCGCCATATAATCTACTGGTTAGTAAATAGAAATATTGTACAGAGATATTATAAATTTTAGATATTTTTCTTCGACGACATTGAAGATGTGTAAATAACTATAACAATGAATCAACATTTTAGTCACTGAATCGGTTTCGACATTGGTGGTACAATGTCAGAGGTGTAGTATGAAAAATTTCTTAGAAAATGAATTCTGATGAAGACCACTTTAACTTTCCCCCTCTGAATGAATCCAATCGACCCATTTCTGAACTTTATTTCATTAGTGCTCACGTAGGTTTTAATTATGACTGCTTGTTTTTAAATATTTTTTTACATAGGTAAATGTCTTTAGTTTATAACTTTTTCAGATTTGTAGAATTGCTTTACTCTCAACAACAACAGAGGAGGGGGGGGGGCCATTTTACATGACTGGGTCTTATCTACCACATCACTGATACTCATAGAAATATATAAAAAAATTAATAATTTTGGATGGTCAGCATTTCAAACAATGATCAATAGATGTTACGTGATGGGAAAATATTTTGTTCATTATTTGATTTTCAACTGATTCATATAGGCTACAGAAGAATAAATCGGTAATTCTCAAGGAATGCACCCTGAGGGTAAAGTTTCAGATGAGAAAGAACAGAAACCAGATATAATTTTATATTTATAACGAAACTGAAGATGGAGTAAATATTATTGATGAATGAGTTGCCGTGAGACATGCGAGCGGAAACTAGATGGCATGTGTGTTTATGCCACAATATAGCTGACCTGGGTTTAATAAATATGTATGTTGCTTTTATACATGTAAATCTTTCTTAAAATCAAGACAAGCTATACAAAATGATGATGTTTCAAATGGAACTTGGAAACACCGGATTAAACTTGTAACTTTCGCCCTTCATTATTATAACTCCAAAGATACCTTATAAGTTTAATTAAATTGTCAATAAGCTCATAAATCCAATTGAAGGGTCGTCAGACAAAAGATAATACAATTAACTAACTATCTTCACAAAATATTCAAGGTAGATCTCCTTTTATCCCTCGTAACTCCTTTTAATTCTTGCTTATAATTAACAATAAAATCTTAGTTTGCCAACTCACTCGAACTGATTGAGACACTTCTTGAAAATTGCAGATTCGACTCCTATTGTTCTAACCTGAAGTCACTTCTAACCAATTTTAATTAATTCAATAATTCACTCCAATTTACAAACATCTATCAGCCTGTCGTTATCATCTGTCTCGCTTCCCTTTCCTTTCAATTCTTAATTTCTTAAATATCTCTATCCTTAATTCAATTCATTACACTTCTTTCCTGATTTAGTTTACCTATTAACTTTTCATTTGGTCGTCAAGGAGTTAAAATGTTATGCAATTCAAACTACAAAAAGTCCACAAGGTTAGTGAAGAGAAAACCTAGAATGGATCAACATCATAAACTGCACAGGAATATTAGGATCGACAAAAAAAATCCCGGTATCAACATGGAAAGCAGTAGTTCCAGCAGGTTAAAAAATATTCCTAAAAAACCAAAACACCTAAAGAAGGCAGGTGCAAAGAACAAGGTACAAAGACAGCTTGAAAAACGTAAACAACGTGTGTTTCATGTTAACTTTTTCTCTGCGAAGATCATGTAAATGTGTACTGTATAGGATGTTTATCACAAAAATGTATCTCAAGAATATTGGTGTAAAGTATATTAAATTTTTAATTTAAAAAATTCTAATACTTCTCAAGCTTTTAAATACTTAGCACTTCTTATACAATCCGAACAATGAACGGGGAGGAGGCAACACAAAGGTTGGGGGAGTGTTATAGAAATATAAAATTTGTTGTCTGTATTTATAAACGCAGAAATAAATGAAAAAAATTTTTTTTTTGACCTAAAATAAATTTAAACCAAACTAGGTATAATATACCCATACAGGCAAAACGCAACTCTTTTTCAACCGGGTAAAAAAACTTAAACGTCTTTTACAGTTTTTAAACACAGTTGTTGCTTGTATTTGTTATTCGATATTTCTTTTCTTTGGGTGTTGATACAAATTTCCCCTTTTCTTTCTTGTAATGCGTATGTTTTTTCAATATTTTCTGTAAGTGCATTTCGAATGAAGCGTAGCTGAACTTGAAAAATAATCATTCATACTTTTATGTATCAAAAAGAATTCTGGCTATTATTTATCTACAAAAATGTGATTAATAGCTCAAAATAAAACTTTAAAATGCTTAAGTGTTGGAAAGACCATTTAACGCATCATAAAATCAACTGAGAAACCAAACATTTATTAATTTCTCAGCTATAAGTCGAACTTCAGATTTATCTCATTCCTTTATATCCATAAATAACACGACTGCTACTGTGTTATTGTTATTGATATCAAAATCTGTTCAACATTTTTATCGCAGTTGACGTCACTTTCCTTTACTTTTTCAAATGCGGAAGGAAATTCTGTCTGCTGTTTTGTTTAAAATTCATTTCCTTTTAAAAGTACAATGACAGTGAATACAAAAAAACCAAAACTATACATCTTCTTTAACAGCACAAGCATAGTAACAAGTGGTAATCGGAGTTCATAGTTACTAAGCCGTTGAATTACTGAACTGCGAGTTAGAGTATTAATATAAATCGAGTGAAAAATTAAAAAAAAAAATAAGTTAAGCAGACATTTGCCAAGATTCCTATTTTTTGCTGTTCTATCATTTTTTTTTAATTGTTCATCATATTTTTGCTATTGTTATTTTTCTGACCGTTCCTTTATCATTATCAACAAACTGACAGAATTAATTCTCACTTTTTAACCATCAAAGTGATGTAGACTCAGGTATATTAAGTTCTCTGGCAATTTCTGCTGGTCTTTCCCCCTTTCGAATTCGCTCAATATTATTAAGAGTTTCCTCGATCGTATATGATTTTTGTTTTTGTTTACACTCTTTCGATACTATTTTTAATTATTGCAGAAATCCCTATTGCAAGAAAAATCTGTATAACTTTTAAAATGTGACCAATACAAAAGCATGCTGACCACGAGATTTTGAAAATAATCTCTTAAAAAATACGAACTGGAACATTTCACGTTCCGAGAAATAATGATTGGTTTATATAAAATAGAAAAAGAAAATTGAATTAAATTGACTGACTGTGTTCTTAACAGGAAATATTGACATCATCCCAACAAAAAATTAATCTGCGGATTATGACACCACAATGTTTAGGAATGATATCAAAAGCGATTGCTAATCGAAGTAGCCATGGTAGAACCTCGTACAAAGCAGACTTGTTTGTTACTGAACTGCATGTTAACGGGGTCTAATTGTATGTATACAGTACATAATATAATGCATATATTTATTACGAAAAAGTACACTATCTTCTCGACTTCCGACCATTAGCTCTTATGACCACCAATAATAATAATAAAAATAGTAAATATAGGTAGATAACTACATTGGTAAGGTCAAAAAGATCCCTTCTTAGTCCAATAGAGTTAAAGACTTCCCGAGTCTAAGAAGTGCGATCAGGAGGTGCCCATCTCTGTCGAAACAAAACTCGATTATCAGTCGAGGAAACCCTGTAATCAGCAATGTTAAACACGCACACAAGTCTTTAAAATATCGATGTATAGCATAACACATGGATCAATAAGTTCCGAGACTAACCCAGAGATGGCGCTCGTAGTAAACCAGTAACCAGGTCTTTCTAGAGTACTAACCTTTGCTTGAAACGTGTCAAAATTTTAAGTCGATCGGACCAGAAACAGCTGAGTTACCGAGGTTGGAGTAAAGTCGTTTTGTAGTTTGTTTAAAAAATGAAAAAAACCGAGTTTCTTATGTTCTGATAAAACATTGTTTTTTAATGGGTAAAAACACCGTGCAAGCGAAACAATGGATTGAAAAATGTTACCCGGACTCTTGTCCATCAAAAGCAACGATTTGTCGGTGGTTTGCCGAGTTTAAACGTGGTCGTACCGACACAAATGACGCGGAACGCTCGGGTAGACCTGTGGAAGCCGTTACACCGGAAAATGTGAGTGAAGTGACAAAAATTATAATGAAAGATCGTAAAGTGAAGCTCCGTGAGATTGCTGAGATGACACAGATATCATATGGAAGTGTATTTACTATCCTTCATGAAAAATTGAGCATGAAAAAGGTTTTTTCCAAGTGGGTGCCGCGATTGCTTTCGATGGAACAAAAACAGCAACGAGTCGATGATTCAGAAAGCTGTTTATCGCTATTTACTCGCAACAAAAAAGATTTCTTGCGTCGTTACGTGACCATGGACGAAACATGGATACATCACTACACTCCAGAGTCGAAGCGGCAGTCATCTGAGTGGCGCACAGCTGGCGAAAGCCGTCCGAAAACGCAGCAGTCAGCTGGCAAAGTCATGGCGTCAGTTTTTTGGGATACGCATGGCGTGATTTTCATTGACTACCTCGAAAAAGGTAAATCGATCAACAGTGATTATTATATTGACTTGCTGGTGCGTTTGAAGGAGGAAATCGCAAAAAAACGACCGCACAGTCTCGGGACTTATTGATCCATGTGTTATTATATATGGATATTTCATAATAAATCAGTAATCTCTATACATCCACGGATTCCGCTAGGTCAGGGGTCGGCAGACTTTCGAGACAGGAGATTCAAGTTATCGCTGAAAAAAATAGGGCAATGAAGGTATCAGCGAGCCATTTATATGTATACGTTTGCGCACCCAGAGGGCAATGGACTCGGTATCTGTCGCAATTTAGATTGTCGTTTTGTTATATTATTATTTGCATGTTATTTAAATAAAGTTTTACACAAAGTAGCATTTTCCATTCCTTTAAAAAGTAAGAACTATCAAAGGTATTTTGATTTTTGTTGTTTGATGGAAGAAAAAACGGATATCAAAATATCATGATGCTAGGAGTCAGACTTTCAAGCTTCTCGAAATAATTTCAGTACCAATAATACCGAATAAACTTTATTCTGGAACTTCATGTTTTTTCTGATAATTAAACTCAACATAGGTTGTTCTTGCATGTAAACGTTACGAACTTAATTAGCCGAATACGTAACCTTAACCATATAGAATTAACATCGATTGTTCTAGCATTAAGCCACTCATTTTTAAATACCAATAATTTAGATCCTTCCGGTCAAGATGCTGGGTAAACCAAAGTATATATTAAGGTATGTTTAGATTTTTAGGGTAGAAAAAAGAGACAAGTGGAAGATTTTTTAATCCAAACTTAAAACAGTAACCTTGTCTCCTTTGAAAGCTTTGTTATGACTGGTAAATAGCTAATGGTTTTCAATTTTAGATATGATTGTAAATTATCGTTTGTTAATTTGCTTCTCGGCTTACTTTTTATATGATTTATGGAAGAGAATGTTTGTTCACGTACTATGTAGAGCCAAAGATTGTGAAAACAGCAAATGCTAGATTTTTTTTTATCACGTCATATGCTTCAGACAAACTATTCCAAGTGCCAGATATTATTGTTTGTATTTTATGTAGTTATTTTATATATGTCTACCATTACCGAAAAAATAAATTGAATATCTGACTTTTAAGCTCTTCCAAACGAATGGTTAGATCTGTGAGTTCGTTGTTTCAGATTCTTGTTTTTAAAATCTATTAATTGCACTAGAAGTGAAGTTACATGTGCATCGTATGGTGTCAAGTTGAATTCGTTTATTTCTATTTAGAAGACGTATAATGAGAGATAGAGCAGCTTTATTTGCTCTGAATTCTTGAAAACATTCACGAAAACTGTTCTTCATATTTTCAAATACTGTGCTGAAATAATCCGTTTCAAAACAAACACTTTTTTCGTCGCAATACGGTTTTCAATATTTTAAGTGAAGTAATTCACCTTTCTCTTTCTTCGGCAATAACTTGCAATATGCAGTCTACCTCTTCCAGTGATGTATATGTGATATCATTAAGTAATGATTTAAGATAATATAATTTTTGTTTCCTGAAAAGTTTCGTTTGCATGAAACGCGGCAGCAAACTTAGGACAAAACTCTCGAAATTCAGAAACAACTCCTGTAAATTCATTTGAAGAAATTTACACTATTTCTGTGTTCGTTTTCAACTTGCACCCTGATATTCTACATCTGTATTAATAAATTAGAATTTCAATTAGGTAAGACTTCAGTGGGATTTTTTTTGAAATTTCACAGATATTAATTTGCTCATGATCCACACAGCCCAATCGATTCGTTATATTCTAATGAATTTTCAATTTCTGTTTCTAAATCATCTACATAAATTAGAGCTGCAATAAATTTAACTAAAGCTTCCAAAGTTGCTTTGTGCTCTAAAAGGACAGCACCAAAATCTTTAAAACTTACCTCTCTTAATCACCAAAATCTTACCTCTGGGCAACACTTTCCTTTGTTTAGTTCATCTCAACTTTTTTTTAAATACTTTAGTGAATATATATATATATGTGTGTGTGTGTGTGTTTGTGTGTAGAACTGGGGTGAAATTGTACATCCCGAATCTACATTGGTTTGCTCTTACACAAAGGGCTGGTTTGTCTAGGGGAGTAATTCCATTACCGGATTTTATAATGACTTCGTACTCTTTCAATGATGAGACTTGAAGTTGTTTTACGTCGTTTATTAGAAGGAGAGATGGAGAAAAAACTATCTATAAAACTACGATGTACAAATTGACATATTTATTTTTAACCACTTCTTCTAAGAAAAATAGATGGCGACCTAATTTAACCCATATCGGCGATGGGCATTGGAACGCGCGCTGACGTTCCAACGCACATGGGAAAGCGGAGGAGATTAGAAGCGGAAAGGGGGGGGGAGAGAGCGAGAACGAAATGTCGCTCAGTTTTGTTCAGGAATAGGGGGCGTTGTACGAGCTATCACATGAAACTGATTCGTGGTGCTATCTATCGAGTAACTGAGGAACTGGTTTTACAGTACATTTGAAAATACAATTAATTCTTTGATAATTAGCTGGAAAATCCTACAGAGTTCAACCCCTCCAAATAGAGCTGGTCTCCAGCTATACCGGAATTTTCAAAGTTTCACTAATTATATTTCATATTTTTCAAAATAACTAATAACACAAAAATAAAAATAAAAAAGAATTTCAAAGCTTTTCATTATTCTACATGGAACAAAATATGTAATCAATATTTGAAACACTTTATCATATAGGAATGATAAAAATACTGATATAAAGTAACATAAAATGTAAATAAGCATGTACAGAAAATGTAAATAACACAAGATAATATCAAGAGTACATGAAAAGAAAATAACATAGCATAAAATTAAATCAAATGAGTTTCACCAAATAATATTTATCTACATTTGATATTTAAATGGTGTTAATAGAAAAATGTTTTATCATATAAGCGTTTTTGGATTCTGGAGCTTTTTCACTTCGGCTGATTTTTTTTTCTCTTCTTGTTGTAAGCTTTCCGATTTTCGGATTTTATTTCTTCTAGGTTCTTCTTGGCATCTTTTCTTTATAATTCTGTTCTTCTACATTTGTAAATGCGTAAGACTGGATCTTCAGACAATACTTTCTTTAACTTTTTGAATGCTTCCTTTTGTTGTGTTCCAAAAACAAATGGATTTTTTTCCTTGTGAGGTCGCTTAACGGTTTCGCAATTTTCGAGTAATCTTTGATGTATTTTCGGAAAAATCATGTTAATAATAGAAAACTTTGTACTTTCTTTACGGTCGTTGGTTCTGGAAACTTTGCAACTGCCAGTGTCTTTGCGACTGAAGGCTTGATGATTCCATTCTCTACTATGTGACCTAAAAATACACTTTTCGCATTAGGAACTGACACTTCTTAAATTTGATCTCCAGACCATATTTCTTTACAACTTCGAACACAATTTTAAGTTTTTGGAGTCCTTCCTTTTCATCTTTTGCTGGAACAATAAGATCATACTAAAATTCTTTTACGTGTAAGGTCTCTGAAAATGCTTGTGACAAATATCTGAAAAACATCTGGGTTCGTGCTTAACCCAAAAGGAACTTTGATGAATTCGAACTGTCCATCTGGAACGATAAAAGTCGTGAATTTTCGGAGAATGAAAATGATATAAATATATGAAATTTCTTTCAGGCTATTGCAATATAATTTGTTAAAGTACTTTTTTTTAAAAGAATTATTTGTCATATCATCCTGAAATCTCTTTGTTAAAATTTTCTACAGAGCTAAACATCGTGAAAGAATATTAAGTAATTCATTTAGAACCTCTTAACAAACAAGTTTTCTTAACAATAAGTTCTCTTAACAAACAAGTTTTCTTAACAATAAGTTCTCTTAACAAACAAATCTCTTAGTAATAAACAAGTTTTGAAATTGCTTTAAAACTTGCTATCCAACTCCCTTATTTTATTATTTGGAAATGCTTGATTTTAATTATGTTTTTTTTTCACAGAAAGATTACTAATCGAGAGTTATTCAAAGGTTGTCATTGCTTACAGTCCAAGATTTTTCTTTTATTATTTAAATTATAAATTTTTAAGAACTTTTTAAGTATTATTTAATTTTAATTCTCTATGAAATTATATTAAATTTCATTTTTTTAAAATAATTATTTCACGAGTACATCTGTATTAGAACTTAATAACAATAATAAAAAAAATTGGTATCAAAATAAAGTTATTTTTTACACAAATATTTCAGTGTTATTTCAGAGCAAAAACATGAGATTTATGAATTTTAGAATATCTCATTAGATATATAATTTTTTTTTTGCTCCGAATTTTCATTAAATATGAAATGTTCTTTACTGAATGGAATAAAAAAATTTTTTTTTTTTTTGAATTAATCAAAGCTTATTTATTCTTTAATAAAAAAATCATCATAAATTGAAAAATACAAGTTTCTTAAATGTAAATGTAAAATTTTAATAACGTTTAATCATCAGAAATGCTTTAACAATTTAAAGTTATTTTTCGAATGTTTTACTTAACAATTATTTTCATATAAAATTTAGACATTAAATTTAAAAAAATAAGATTTTTCTTGTGATAATAATTTTAAAAATCCTAAAATGGGCACATTAAATTATAAACAGCTTTTCTTTAAATTTACTTTTCAGCAAATTTCAGTTGGAACATTTTATTATATTTTATGTATATTCATATAAGTAAGTAACATAATATGACCTCTCTGAGAAATTCGTGTGATTTTATAGTTTTAAATGGAGATAAAGTCTATTATTCAAGCGTAAATTTATCAACAATATTGAGCATTATTATTAATTTTAACAGCTTTAATTATTCATGAAGTAAACATTATGTACTAAAGTGCTGCCCTTTCGACATATTTATTTGACTTAATTTTTTATAGTATTGCATTTGCTACAAAGTTTAGAAAACCTTTCTTCTCCTAAGGTCTCAAGGAATGACGTCATAAATGTTTCTTTGCGATTTGTTACTTCAAAATGACCTTGATTTAGCCTTCGTGGTTGATCATTAACATATCTTAAAGACGCATAATGAATAACTCTAAAGTTGCATAATTACTATATTAAGAACTTTCACAATTTCCCCCCATCTCTCAGGAATTAATTAAATAAAAATAATTAATGTTAAATGAACACAATCGTTTTTTAAAGATTCAAAATATCTTTTAAAAAATTTTCGCTAACTTCTGATTATGAGCTTTGTAATTTATTTTAGATAAAGTAAAATAATGTTATCAAAACTAGTTAGATTCCATTTATAGTTTATGTAAAATTTAGTAACACGGTTCGTAATAACGAATTACGGTTATTTTTTAAAAATTTAATTGTAATATTTTACAAAAAGATCAACTGTTGAAAGTAATTACATTTATTTCCATAAAGTAATTTTTTACAAGGATGTAAAGCAACCAGATATCAGTATACTGAACTTCCTTTGTCGACTATCCCTGCATGTGGAATCCTTGTTTTATAGTCATTGCATACAAAAAAATTCATAATGTGTCGTAACTATTTCCATTGAAAGAATTTTTTTGCTAGACGAATTTGTTTTTTCATTTCGAAGCAGCGATATTCCCAAAAAATAATTATAAATGTTCTTTGAAGCATTTGATACATTGCTTCCTGTTTTTCATGTCGTTGAAATATTTCTGATTGCGCATTTAGTGAACTGAGTGAGACTATTTTCATGACGAATTTCTATCGAAACTCACATGTGAAAAAATATTCTGCAAAAATTGAAATGTTTACGAAAATTACGATGCGTTAAACTTCAGAAGGATGCTTAATATAGTTTTCGATTAAATTTTTCTTTAATGATCTAATAAGTTTTAACATTTCATGATCTGAGATATTGTTCTTATTTCGTTTTTAATGCTTAATTGTTATGGGTTTCATCAGAATCTAAATTAAGACTAGAAAAATGTACACTAGTAACAAATTGAAGGAAATAAAGCTTGATTGAATTTTGCAATGCTTTGGAGTTTCCTTACTAATACTGAACGTAAGTTCTTGTTAAGTGCCTACCAAGTGAATTATATAAATTAAGGAACTCAAAACTAGTGTCAGAATAACTAAAAAAGAAAATGAATAAGAACTATGGAATCACTTAAATGTTTGTTAGTAGTGTATAACAACCGTATTGAAATGTGTCTTGCGTGAGGAAAACATTGTTATATGAATCAAAAAAGAATTTTAATTTTATATACTTTTCATTTCATTAATTTCCCGAAACTCTGTATTTTTTTTATATGTATTCTTATCGGTTTTAAATGGTATGCAGGAACAAACATCTTATGCATTTCCCTAATTGAATCTATCATTTTATCATTCCCAATTCTTTCACAAATTTACTTTTTGATGGTTTCGTAGTCCTTTAGCATCGACTATGTATTCCAATGAAAACGGGACATATTTCATCTGTTAAACACACTTCTAGATGGATCTGATTCCAGCGTTCCTAGAAC
The DNA here is from genome assembly GCA_019974015.1 of Nephila pilipes. Classification (NCBI taxonomy): domain Eukaryota; kingdom Metazoa; phylum Arthropoda; class Arachnida; order Araneae; family Nephilidae; genus Nephila; species Nephila pilipes. Next base: position 717,942 of record BMAW01039738.1, on the reverse strand, counting down.
GCGACTCTCAGCCCTGCATGCATCTAACTGCCTCGCAAGGACTCACTATTAAGTATTAAACCTATTTCTGGCTTTCCCACTTAACGCCATTAATTGGTAGTTACAAACAATAATTTGTCTCTGTGTTAGATATGTGGAGTATTAATATTTAAATTATTATTCGTGCTAGATAAGATGTCGGACAATGTAAACTTGTAAAGTCATTCTTGTCCTCTGGTTAAAAAAGAAATGGCTTGAGATTTTCTATTACTGAAGAAACAAGTACTAGATGGCTCCCTGGTGTTCATCCCAAATCTAGAAAACCACTGTATCTACCAAGGAAAACTTCTTATCAGTATTATAAAAATAAAGGATATCATGAAGATCTCTCACTTATCTTGCCTATTCTGCTTAAATCCAAGATGGGTTAGTATTAATATTTGTTTTTCCTCATGCGTTTCGTAGAAATACATCTCTTTGTGAGTTGGACCGGATCTTTCACTGATGTTATGTTTTTCCATATTATGTTGTTCTATGGAAAATAATTAGTAACATATTCTTAAAACGCATAACTTTAATAAATATCAGACAGACAATAACTGACATCACATCATCACTGCAGAACCAACGCTAATAACATACAGTTTCAAAGCACAATTAGCATTTTATACACTGCTACAGTTATCATGACATTCACAAACACAGATTCATTTTGAAAATGGGTCATCTCCTCAAAAGAAAATTATTTTCTCTGAACATTTTGAGCATTGAATATTTTAAAATAACCATTTATGTAATATAATTATAATGTTGTTAACATTTTGCATAGACAAATCTATATTTGGGCGATGCTTTTGTGTATGAATTTTACATTGACTTGCTTTTGATTGTTGGACGAAATATTTTTTGGGGGTATGATTTTATTTATGGAAATAAAATTATGCATTCAAAAGAATATTCTATCCTGTCCCCCAGAGCGCAATATTACTTTCAAATATCTTTTGGATAAAACAGTAGTTAGTAAAAAAGGATTCAGAACATTCCTGCTAGAGATGGAATACTTAATGGAAATAATCTCTTAATTGAATGAAAATCATCTCTTAAAAGGTATAATAGCCTTTGTTGCTCTATACTCCACAAAAAGTAATCAATCAGTACTATCCCCCTCTTAATACCTTAATATATATCAAACAATCTTTTCTTATTAATAACTGTTTGTTTTCCCCCACTTTATTCCAATTCACTTATAAGAAGATAATCGAATTCTATAAATTGTGAGAAAGTCTTGCATTGCGATCTAGTTACACAAACAGTCATATCCCCTAACATATTTCTATAGTTCTTTTTTAAGTCTAAAATTCTGAACTCTTATCTGCTGTGCTTAAAACTTGAAACATCTTGACAATGTGTAAAATTTCAAGTCTGAGAGACAAAAATTTTAATAATGACATCATCTGAAGTAATCGATGAATTTTTATTCAGAATCTTAATCGAGCTTCGTTGAGCGTTCCATCATCCAATCAGATGAAGGGTGAAAACTGATGTGAAGAGAAACATGTTTTGAATTCACATATTGTTTGGTGTTTGGCATGTACACCTCTTTTAATCTCACGTTTTGTTATCAACACTTCCTATCGTGTCCACCCAGTTTGTTAGTGCTCGTATTATCCACAGGTAAAAAATAAACAAGATGTCACTTCATTATATTGAAGAAAATTACATATTTATGTTCTTGAATTAATAACCATTTTTATTGTCATTAATTTTTAAGGTGGATTGTATAAAATAAAACCAATCACAACAAACCTTAGTTAAATAATTGATCAAAACATTACAATCTTTTAAACACTGCAAAAAATTAAGTATAGTATGAATTTATGAATAGAAAGCAAATGATAAATAGGATTATAATGTCTTGTTTCTAAAACTGCTGAGTAATCTGATTAACTAATGTTTTTTAAGTAAACAAGAAGTGCTATTGGTTCATTTAATCTTTTACTTTCCTGCATTGTATCAAACAAATTATTTATATATACTCCCTTTCCCCCTTGTTAACTTTATTTGTATTATATTTCAATATATATTAAAAGTTATCAATCAAGCTTGTCTTAACTTTCATTTTTGTGATTTTGTCTTCTTAATCTTAAGCATTCACTTTTGCTAGAAAATTAATTGTATATACATTAATATTTTTTATAAGGACCTTCTATTTATGTTGGTCTCTGGCCTTGTGAATAGTAAACATGTTTACCTCTTATTAAAGGGCACCTGTATTGAAACAACAAAATGTTTGATCTGGTGGATGTCCCTTATTGGGAGGTACTACTGTATATATATATATTTGCTTCAATTTTTGAGATCTGTGTATGTTATTTCAGTTTTGTTTTTGTATATTAAGTTCTTTGCTTAACTTCATCTATCTTAAGAAATTAAAGCTACAAATTATAATGCTTATATTTTTATATGAGTGGTTTTTATTTCATCACATTTTTGAACTTTTTAAAATTATTTGTGGTGTCTTTTAAAATTGGTTCCCACTTATGTTAGTTCCTCAGAGTATCATGTAATGAAAAATTTTGTATGCATTCCATATGTAATGCATCTGATATGTAAAGAAATTGTAATTTTTTCTTATATTGCTTGAAAAATCTGAAGAAGAATTTTTAAAATTATACCTATAGTAATAATTTATCATAAATTTGTGATGTAAATCAATTTTTTGAGTTAATATTATCTGTAATATAAAAAACAGTCATTCAGATTAAATAAAATCTGCAACTTAACTGTTATCTATTTCCCTAGCAAAATATATTTTGTGTGTGTAAATTAAAAAGAAAAAAAAAATAATGAAAATGTTAAAATATTACTTTTCATCTTTGAAGATTTCTTTCAAATTGTATTACTTTCTATATAATATTAAAAACATGGTACTTCCATTAAATTTTTTTTTATTTACTTATTTTTTGTATCAAGGACTTAAGATATTTATTTAATTTAAGCATCTTAATAATAACTAAGTATAATTTATAGCATCTTAAGGTTGTTTTTTCTAAGAATACTTTAAATGCTAAAGTTAATGAAATTTCTTTGATTATATATAGCTATTATTCAAATCGTTACATGAAATGTATTCTTAAAAATATTGCTGTACTGTTTTTATGTAAACATAATCTAGTTTAGTGTTAAAACTAACTTTTACTTAAATTATATAGATTATCGCCTATGATATTATGTTTTATTTATTGTTTCTTTTAGGCCAAACATGAAGATTCTCGGAATTGAATTTGCACCTTTATCAATTCCATTGGAGAGAAGACTGCAAACTTTAGCAGTATTTTATTACTGCTCCAGTTTTATATTTTTAGGAAGCTCTATGTTAGGATTGGGCATATATCTTCTATGTACCAGATTATTCTTTATTCCTCTCTTATATTTTGCATGGTTTGTGTATGATCATAAGCAATGTTGCCAAGGTGGAAGACGTTGGGAGTGGCTCAGACAATGGAGACTATGGAAATACTTTTCAGATTATTTCCCTGTCACTATGGTTAAAACTGCTGATCTTGATCCTAACAAGAATTATATTTTTGGATACCATCCTCATGGAATTATGTGTTATGGAGCATTCAGTTGTTTTGGTACTGAAGGAAGAGATTTTAGTAAAGTTTTTCCTGATATTACTCCTCGTATCTTAACACTTGAAGGGCAGTTTTGGTTTCCTTTACATAGGGAACATGTTATGTGTTCAGGTAAAACCAGCTATTAGTATTAAAATCTGCCACAAATTTCTTATCCATTTAGAGGTTTTTATGTGTAATGAATGTTCTCTATATATACAGGGTGGGTCAAAAGTCACTTTACATTTTAAAATGTGAATAACTTTTGTGAAAATTAATTTTTTGGGAGCATTTTTCAAAATCTAAAAACCAAGGTTTTGATTTTAAGTATGGGGAGAGAAAAACTCACACCTTAGCAATGTATGAAAGTTAGTCAATGTTAATACATTTTTTTTTATGTCTCACTGTGAACATATATAGATAATTTCATTTAAGAAGGCTTCCTTCTAGGTCTATGATATTGGCCATGGCTTAATGTTTTCATACACAAGAGGATCACTCAAAGATACTCTGTAAACTGGAAGACCCACATGGCTAGTTTTTAAAATAATTCTGAAGAATGTTCTGCATTATATACATATAAAAAGTATGTATTCTAATGTAAAACATTATATTAATTCAAAACTATAAAGTGACATTTGGTCCACTCTGTATAAGTAGTGAGTAAAGAGCGAATATTACTTATTTATGTACCTTTTTATGCACTTTGGTTCCAAAGTACATCTTGGTTTAAAAATACTTTTATTGTGTATTTTTTGCAATAACTGTGAATATTATATTTAAAAATTATTTTCTTTATATGCCATTCTTAAGAACATACTTCAAGTTTAATCATACCTAATTTGACAGTTTATCTTAATTATAAATGTACATAGGTAAAGTAGATATTTTATGAATGTTTGCTGCTGATTGTAGCTCAGAAATATTATTTAAAATTTAAATGAAATGAAAGAAAAAAAAGGTAGCATGTATAAAATGAAGTATTTATGCTTCTGTATAATAGTCATTAAATTTTTGTTTCCTGTTCTAATTATATACTATTCAGCTCTATATATATTCAGAGAGGAAATTTTTTTGCATTAAATGATGTATTACTATAATACTTTATCCAAAGAGATTTATGACTTGAATTTATTTTATAAATTTAGCAGAAATTGGTTATTTATTTATTGCGTTAATAATTTGATTAAGGGCTTATAAATAAAAATGTAGAGCTGACTGATCTTCCTTCATTTACTCTTTTCAAGATATATGAAATATCTTGTGCCATTTTATAGTATATTTTAACAAATAATGAAATTAATAAAAGTTTAATTGTTCATGTTATTGTGTTATATAGATAGGGTTAGCAATTTTTCTTGCAGACTTCTCCTTTACTATTTCTCAAAATCTAGTTGTCATGTATGTTTTCATTAAAAATATTTGATCTTATCATATGATGATTGTGTTATTGTGTAGTTCTGTATAAAATGTAAAAATGGTAGTTATGCATTCCTAGAGGAATTTATAACCATTGAAATGTAGTATGTTACAAAAATTTGTTCTGTAATTGAAACATTTTTTATGCTATTTTAATTGTTTCACTGATATTCAGACAATACCTTTCATAAGTAGTGTGACTTAGAGGACTCTTAATTTTTTATTTTGAGAGATTTAATATTAGTTTGAAGTTTATTATTTAAAGTAGAAATTTCTGTTAGAAGAATCATATTACTTAATTTTATTAGATATTAACTCGCTCGCTGCGTAATTTTTTATTATTTATTTTTTTTTTATCAAAATAGGTTCAAATATTGATTATTTTTTATTACATATTTCATATATATTTATATTTTAAAGTTAAAGTGCACAAAATTTTTTTGTAAAAAGAGTTGTTTTTCAATATAGAATTAGATTATATAAAAAAAGATTGTTGGAAAATTGAAATGGAAGAATAATCATATAAAAGCAAAATTTTGAAAATTAATCTTGATTAATTTATGATTTATTTTATGAAATACTGAGGTAAAATGTATATACTAATGAAAATATACAAAATACTTAAAAATTATTGTTTAGAAATGAAGTTTAGTATGATAAACATGGAAACAAATCTTGAGGTAAAGTCATATCTTGCAATCTTTGCACAAAATTCATGTTTCTTTACGATTTTTTTTGCCAGTTTCAGTTGATTTTGAGCAACAAACACAGCACTGTCTAAGAGGCTCTTTTTCGATCGAATTGAGAGTATATGGCTAACAAAATGTAGAGCTGTTAGTTTCATGGGAAATATTGTCAGGAATGTAGGTTCTATCACTTGCAAAAGGCTTTCTTCCAGACATCTTTGAACTTTGAAAAGAGCTCGCAAAATTTTGCAAAACAAGCTTGTATATTTCACAGAAATATAGGCAATTAACACCATCTGTTAATTCAGATCTAAACATACTATTAAACATCACAGAAAGGCTGAAATGAAACTATGAACAGGAGAAGAGTGGGTTGCACAGTTAAATAGAAGGAAATATTAATCCCTGCGAAAATCCTGGATTTGCTCAAATTTTGCTACTTTTACGTTGCCGTGGAAGTTGTGGGAAATGCAGTGAGAGGGTTAAGAAAAGTAAAAATAGAATTTTAAGTCTAAATTTTCATAATTTAATTTGATAACATATTAATGTAATTCTTGTTTATTAAAACTGTAAATGCTAAAGTATCACATATTACAATATTTATTTTTTAACAAAACATTGCATCTTGAAATAATATTTTTGATCTTTTCTTTGTAATTTCACCTTCAATTATTTATATTCATTGATGTATCTTTTTTTTCATAATTTATTTATTGTTACATATAAAATTTAGTAATACTTTTGTATTTCCTATAACTCTATACAGCTATGTTTTGTTTACCTGCTGCTTAACAATTATTATTGTAAAATCAACATTATTCCTATTTTTTATTACTTAGAAATATGTTCCATTGAATTTTCAAAATTTATTATGTGGTTTTCCTTTTAGGTGCCTGTGCTGCTACTAGGGAGAGCATTGAGTGGCTTTTGACCAAGGAAGGAAAAGGAAATGCTCTTATTCTTGTTATTGGTGGAGCTGCTGAAGCTTTAGATGCCCATCCTGGAGATGTTAATTTGGTGCTAAAAAGACGAAAAGGATTTGTTAGACTTGCATTGAAACATGGGTAAAATATGTGATTAATAGTTATAGTTTTGCTAAAATTAATGATTCAACTTTAGGCATTGCATATAGCATCAAATGTAATGCAGATTTATTTGAATTTAGTGTTTGTTTTTAGACTCAGTTAAGATAGGGCTTATATAATGTTTGTTTCTTGAAGTATTTTATTATATATGGAATCTAGGTGTGTGTGTGTGTCTATATATATATATATATACACACAACAAATTTAAAAATTAATTGAAAAGTAAAAATGCAAATTTCAAATTCTTGGTTGTAAGAGAAATGCTTTTGTTCCATCTAGATGGATTCATTTTAATGATAGAGAGAGAGGCAATAAGTATACCTATTTTGAAGAAGGCAAGATATGCAGCTCCGCCTTCTCGATTACATCAAAAGAGTGCAGAAGAGAGAGAATTTTTCCTTACTTTTATTTTTATGGAAGGGATTTCTCCAGATCACATGGTATGAGATGAAGGGATAATGAGGGATTTTCAAAATGTGTATCAGTCTAGTAGGGATTATTTATGATTGCAGGAAAGTTGATTCAACATATTTTATGATAGTGTGATCGCATAAATTAAAGGATAATTTGGATCAGAAAATAGGAATGAACTCATTACTTTTGAGTTATAGAATGGGAAAATAAAACAAATTAAAATTATTTTAATGTGAAATTGTTACACACACAGATACACATATATAAGAGAGTCTGTTTGTATGTAATTCATACAAATTTAGTTTCTTTCTGAACTTGATGAAATTTTGCGCACTTGCCACTCAAACAAGAGGAAGGTCCCTGTATACATGAGATTTTGAAAAACCACCCCATGAGGTAAAGATATCTTTATTTGTATGTAATTGTAGAGGGAGAGATACAGAGTATGTGCTAGGTATTTAATTATATCTAACAATTTGTAAATAGTATGCACGAATCTCCAATTGCAATATTGAAAATATTTGGAATAAAAATATTTTATTTCCTAAACCATGAGATTACATATGAATTCATTTCCATTGAATATGTTTTAATGCACAGTCTATTTTATTCCCCTCCTTCTTTCTTCTCTTCCCACATCAATACGTTAGGAACTTAATAAATCATTTTGACCTTGAGAAGTTTTTGGAATGTCAATATGGTTTTGTGGATGATATGTACATGAAAGGCTTTGAATTTAGCATAAAGTTACAGTTTTCATTACATGTTTTATTGTTTTTTTTAAAATTTTTTAAATTTTTATTCTCTTTAAAAAGTATTTCCTGAAGAATTCATTCAATTGGTCCATCAATTTCCTGATAATTATTGAAAATGTATGATTTTTTTCTGTCTATGTAAAATTTTGAAAAACTACCACATGGGGTCTAGAAATCTCTTATTTGTATAAAATGTGTAGAAGAGACATTAAGTATATTTCAAGTATTCATATCTAACAATTTAGAAATAGTAAGAATGAAACTAGGCAATGTCAGGCACTTCTTGTTCATTATATAAGTGTTTAATGTGTCCAACTTTAAACACTTAATGTTTTTTTTAGCTCTTTACACTAATTTATATTTTATCTCTTTGTAATCCCTTTCAAAGAATACTCATTATTTGGTAGTGAAGAAAGTGATGTATATTTAATTGAGGTATTGATTATGTTTATTGGATTTATTGATTTTATGTTTCATGCAACATCATTGCATAAAGTTTTAAAAGTTGGTGTTAAGTTATATATGGTGCCCTCTCTTAACTTACTATTTTTGATATATTTCAATTTCATATTGTTTTAAGATAATTACATTTTAAACCTTGTTGTCAGAGACTGGTTTTGTGAGCAATTATTATTATGGATCATTAATGTGTTCAAATTAAAAATATATATATTTTAAGTGATTGCTGATTTTTATTCCTCTATAATTCTTTTCTGAAATTCTCTTTAATCATTTTCTTGGCTATGATGACAGAGGTAAATGAGGACCTCCTATTTAATGAAGTGTTTCTATTAAGCAGAATATAAATTTTCCAAAACAAATATATTTATTGTTCATTTTTTTTTTATTTTAATGATATAAGAAACTTTTGTTTGAAAAATCTAAATAATAAATATACTCATAAGCAGTTCATTGAAATACTCATAGTCTGTTATATATCCAAAGACAATAAATCTATTTTGAAATTACCTGTACTAATGTGTTTTTTTCTTTTCCCTGAACATATTTATTTTCATGTTATGTTCATTTTGTACAATATGTATATGGCATGAATTTCCTTGATGGACTGACCTAGTCCAAAAATAAATTATCCAAAATTAATCAACAAGAAGTTAAATGGTAATAAATTAGTAATAAAAAAGTTATTGTGTAATGTGTGCTTTGTATTAATTTAGTGAAATAATTTCACATACTACATTGAGATCACATATGAGTAGATGAGACTTTGAAACGAATAATATGAATCTTACATTTGTTATCTGAAATCAAAATTTGATATTTCAATGCATCAGGGACAGAATAATCATGTAATCATAATCTCATGCAAGCAACTATTTTGAGACTTTAAGTATCATCTAAGAAGATAGATGTCTGTTACTATGAATTTTTATATGAATGGTTTCTCTTATAAACATGCAATTTAATTAAAATTTTGTCACTGAATATTATAAATTTTACATTTTACTCATTAAAAGGGGTGAAAATTCTCTAGTTAGTATTTTAAGACGTGAAAATTTTTCTAATTGAAGCCTGATTTTAAATTATTTTAAGTTCATGTTATATTATATATTTTTTGTAAGAATGTGGAAGTCCTTGTTTGAAATATGTGGTTCATGTTTTTGTTTTGTTCAAAATTTTAAATGAATGAATAAACATTATTTCTTAAATTGGTTTGACAGTTAAAGTTTTGATACATAAAAATCCTTTATGTGTATTAAAAAAAAAGATTCTTATGTTGGTTCACTCAATGATATATTTATTTTTCTAAAGAATGTATGTTCTTAACAATATCTTTACTGGAATTTTGGTGTTTGAAGTTGTACTCAAATATGAGCAGGAGATAATTCAAAACTGATTCCTTTTTTCAAAAACTATGTTTTGCTCAATGTTCTTTAGGCTTATATTTGATATTTTTGTTCTTCATAATTTGAAAGAAAATTCTTTTTATAATTGTATTGTAATTTTTTAGTGCATCTTTGGTACCAGTTTTTGCATTCGGAGAAAATGAAATATTTCTGCAAGTGGATAATCCGCAAGGCTCTCTTTTGCGTCAGATACAAGACAAGATGAAATCATTCTTGGGTTTTTCTACGCCATTATTTCGAGGTCGAGGTATGTTCCAGTACAATTGGGGTCTCCTTCCCTATAGAAAGCCCATTACTGTTATAAGTAAGTATACGTTTTTTATATTGAATTCTTATATTTAAGTATAAATTTATGCTTTAAATTCTTATATAGGTAAATTCTCTGGTGACATTAAAAGTTATTTTGTAGTTAAGTTTTAAAAATATTGATAGTGAGTATTTTCTTACCCATCAGGCTTGACTGAAGGGGTTGGAGAACACAATTCAGAAATACAAAATTCCATGTTAAGCTTTCATGCTGCTTTAGTATGACAGTAAGAAAACAAAATTACATGTCAAATATACATTTTTAATTAAATAACGAGCAAAAACATTTAAATGATATTTGTTTAAAATAATCGGTAAAATGGGGAAGTAGTATTTCACTTTGGTAATTTAAAGATTATTTTAGTTTGTATTACCTGAGAAGTGTTTTTGAAAATGGTGAATATTTCTCAAGTTATAAAGCTTCATTTTTTACTGCAAGTAAAACTGATTTAAATTTAGTTATCTTTACAACAGTGATGAACAGCTGAAATGAGACTATTTTATATAATCTGTAAACAATTGAAATATTGTGTTGCTTGATTTTTTGTAGAATGTGAAATGTGTTTACTTAAGCACAAGTGTCTGAATTATGTAAAGTGGTGACCGGGAATGACAGAATAGTCCCACTGTAGCTCATGCATGTCGTAAGAGGCGACTAAAATGGGTACCCAGCGTCTGGGGGTATCGCCGGGCACCCATGCCCCTGAGGATTATATCAGGGGACCTCAGGGACTTGCCTTCTTTAGGTAAGAATGGGCATCATGACCCCAAGGCACCCTAGTGATCTTTTTCTTACCCATGGGGTTTACTGTTTTTAGTAAACATGGATGATGTGCGCTCGGGTTACCCTAGTGATCCTTCTCTATTTTTGACCCTCCTTCTTGTCAACCAATTTTTGTCTCTCTTTAATTGCTTCATGTCTAGACCACAGTTAAATCTTGTTTGGCACTACATAGCCATATCTGGCTCTTGCGCCAATAAACTTTGCATTCACTCACTCACTCACACTGAATTATATAAAAAATATTTGTATAGATTTTAATCTATTGTGTGTTATAGTCACAAACAAGTCAATTAATAAAAAATTTATGTAATTACAAATATTTGCAAATCCTCGAATAAAAGATTATTATTTTTTCAAATCTTATTACACTCTTTTATTATCTTACAAATTTAAATCTAGAATTTTGCCTTACTATTTAATTGAAATTATCCTATAACAAGTGCAAATTCTATGACATTTATTCGGCAGGATTTTAAGATTTGATCTAAATTCAAAAGTTCTATAAGTAAGTTTTATGTTATATTATCAATCAATTTATCATCTGAATTGGATGACAAAGATTATTCAAATAAAAAGATTTTTTAACCTCCCCCCTCTCTTAATTAATATTTTAAAATTTTTTTTACTTCTACTGGGTCATCTGTTTGATTTTATTCTCAATACCAATAAAAGTAATTCTTCATGTTATTAATATCTTGCTGGTAGATTTTGAAATTATAATCAAAACATCTATCTATCTTATCTATTGATTGATTTGGTCCATCCATTCCTGATTCTGTGAGACTTATAGATATCCATAGATTGGTGGTGACCACACTTAGCAAGTTCATTAGTTGTCCCTCTTGTATCTGGACAAGGTCCTCATTAAAGACATCTGGACTCGTGAGAAAGGGCAAACAGCATTTCCATTTCTCATGAACTTTGACCTTATAGAGTCTGATTCTCCTGGGAACTAAGAACATCCCCACAGGAGGTGTCAATGTCTCAGTTTAGGTGCTCAGGGCCAATAACTAGTTTACCACTTTCAACTCTCCTACCAAAATAAATGAGTGTGTTCCATGACTTTGGAAAAGTTATGGTCATTTTTATTCAACCTGAAGATATGAAATAAAAGGTGTGATACCTAGATACCCATTTACACTATTTTTATTACAATTTAAAATTCTCAGGTTGATATTAACAAGGTAAAGTGCTTGTCACACATGAAATTGCAATTCCAAAGTAACATTTTGGTTGCCCGTCGCATGCTAGCAAAGTCCTCAGACATGACATTCTAGTGAAATGTTTAGTAGAGACCTGAATGTCTCTTCTCTTTGGTAACTTTAGGTTGAATAAAAATGACTACCTCTTCCATAACTTTGGGACATAATCCTTTGTTTTGGTTGGTTGACTGAAAGTGATAAACTAGTTATTGGTCCTGAGCACTCCAACTAGGCCATTAATTGACACTTGCTAAACTGGACACCTTCTGTGGGGATGTTCTTAGTTCCCAGGAGTATTTGACTCTATAAGGTCAAAGTTCATGAGAAATGAAAATGCTGTTTGCCCTCTCTCACAAGTCCAGATGTCTTTAAGGAGGATCTTGTCTAGATGTAATGGGGACTACTAAAGAACTTGCTACATGAGGTCACCACAACAGTGATCCTTTACTATAACAATGCCAGAAGTTAAAATGCCCTACTAACTAGCCAGATGAGATGTCTCTTCATCCTAGTTGGTAGGATCGCAGTAGAAATCGATTGGTCAACTTTTCTTTGGACTCACTGGTCCAGGGTTTGAAACAACACTGGCACTCTGAAGCTAAAGTCACCAACTCTCTCTCCTTCCTTGGGGTCAAAAAACATCCCCTGATGTTTCGGAGAAAACATCCTATGCTAAAAAGGTGATTCAAATGCAATCAGGATGATGATGGAAAGTGCCTGTGATAGAAGAGGCACCTATCCTGCTCATATGTGTCGATACCCATCAGCATGTGATTGATATTCAGAAGATCTAGGGCATACTTGACAGCACCCCCTAGTGTGCTCATGCCCACTGCTTGCAGGTTCTTCAGTTCTGTCATAAATATTACAAGACACTCTTTCCATCCCACTTTAATATTTCCAGGAGGCTATTCAAATGTCAGGAGCATATACTTGTCTCCTCTGAGCTGAATCTCTTTGTCTTATCTTTATAATTTTTCTACTGCATCTTTAGCGATGTCCAACAATATTGGTCGAGCTCCCAGAGAAGTCCTCTGATTCATTGAAGCACTAGTGTCTTTTAAAAATAATATTATTGTCATCTTCACAAAGAAAATAACTAAAAAAATTTCTGAAAATGCCAAAATCGACACATGCCGTTTTGGGTTTATTTGATGATGATGTAACATAGTAAACATAGTAAACCATGATATGTGATGTTGTGTGTTGATTTCAACTTGTTTTAGAAAGCTTCAACATCAGGGGATGTTTTTTGATCCCATTTAAGGGGAGAGATTTGGTGACTTCAGCTTTGGAGTGCCAGTGTTATTTTGAACCTTGATTCAGAGGTCCAAAGAAAAGATGACCAATTGATTTCTGTTGCAATCCTATCCAACTAAGCTGTAAAGACATCTCATCTGGCTAGTTAGTCAGGTGTTTTAACTTCTGGTGTTGTTGTACAAGAGAGTTGCAGCAGATTTATAATGTTGTAATACAATATTGATAATATAAATATTTACCATTCATGTGTATTCAATTTTTATTGATATTCAAAACAATATCGTACTTTCTAAGTAATTTTGCACCTTAAAATCTTCTATCACACATTTTTGTTCTTTATTTAGCATTTGCTTCATATATAATTTTTAATTGTTGCTTGTAAATCTTTAAAAAAAAAAAAAAAAAAAAAAAAACCTGAGTGACTGATCAGAATTCATTCAGGTTCAAGTGATAAATCTCAAAAATTTTGGATAAAAACTATAGAAGGTTTTTTCAAACTGATATCTTTTTTTTTTTTAAAAATTAGTTTAAAAAAAAAAAAAAAAAAAAAAACTGATTTGCTTTGAATACATTAAAAACAGAAAATAATAAATTTTTTAAAAAAATATTTGAATAATTTATTAAATATTAAGATAACTGAAGTTAGAGAAGATAATATGGCAATACGTATGATCAATGCAGAATTATTATTGTATAAAAGCTTACATTTTACCTCTAAAGTTTCATCAATTTTATAACATTCAAAGTGCAAAAAATTCATAAAATTTAAAAATATGCACTCATTTATCTTTATTACTTCATTTCCCCTTAAATAAAAAAATATGAAATAATTCGTTATTCATTTGACAGTTATAGTAAAACAATATGTCCTTCTCCATGATATTAAAAAAGAACAAATTCTTAACTATTTAAAAACTAATTAAAAATTGCACTCCTTTCAAATAACACCAATTCAAATTTTATTGAGTCCTTATTTTATATTGTAAAATATTAGGCAAGTAAAAAATTAAAGTAATTCAATAATAATTTTTATTATTATTTTAATTGCAATAATCCACATTTTCACCAGACCAAAAGAAATGAAACAAAGTTGTTCATAGTTTATTTCTTAGCAGTTTATTCAAAATTAATAAAATAATAAGATTGTGTGTGAAAGGAAGAATAACAGTTGCAGAATTATGGTTATGTATTTGACTATGTAAGTGACTCTGAAAAAGTTACAAAAATAAGATAAGAGGTAGAGAAATTAATAAAAATTTAAGTACTCTTTGTTAGCAAGATTTGAGGCTTCAAAGGCAAGTTTGTGCTCTGTGAAAAATAGTTTTGTGATAAGGAACAATAAAATGAAAAGTTAATCCCTCTTTTGAAAACTGCTTTCCAGTAGGGTAAAATGAAAACAATACATGGGTAAAAAGCTAGTTCTGTTGCAATCAAAATATTTCACATTCATTGATTTCAAAATCCAGTTATTCTTGCTGTAGTTTTCATTAGGCACAAACAGTGTTTGTAAGTGGTAAAGCAATCCAAGACAAGGACAAAGGGAAAATGCGAGTATATGCATCCATAAAAAAATTAATAAGTTGATCTCATAAACAAGAACTGAATCAAAATAACATTTAATTAAACTCCAAATATGTGACATTGAAATAAAATGTGCAAAACAATATTGCAGATTTTTTTAAATTATGACTGCTTCAATTCAATTACACAATGTTCACTTCCTTTAATTATATAACAACTCTTATGTTACATCCTGTTCTATATGATCCTGCAAACTGAATGCTTTGTTTTTCTGTATTACTACAAAGATGAACTTGGTTTATAATAGAAAGAAAAGGTGATATGACCTGATCACTCACCAAGACACAGGGATCTCGCATTATGGACAGAGTGAAAATTAGTTTTTGCTAGGAGTCCAAAGAAGTGCATATGTACGAATTATTTTTATATGTTATATAGTATGATTTCATAGGGGAAAATATTATCATTAATGCAAAAAATTGATGTAATTCATGTAGCTAAAATTGAAAAACTTAGTTTGAGAGACTTAAGGCAGAAATTTTGAATAAGTATAAACCATGTCATGGAGTATAAGTCATGTGTTTAAAGATAGAGAAGAAATAAAAAATATTTGTATTACTAATTCAAATGAACCTTCCAAGACTAAAATTTTTAAAAACTGAAGACACCAATAATGACAAAATCTTTTATTTAAACTGCAGTTGATGATGCTAACTTTAACAAAAATATTTGCGAAAGCACTGAAGAAAATGAAAATAAAGACAAAAACTATACAGATGCCTTAAATTACACCTCCCATTTAAAAATATTAATAACTGTTTGTAACAGTGAAGATCCTAAGATCTCAATCACTTTAATAACCATGTAGAAAAAAAATTCTCACTATGCACAGACTTTGAAACCCGTGTAATGCATTATTTTTAAAACTTTTGTTAATTTCATAAATTTTTGCAACAATTAAACTTTTTTAACTAAAAATTTTCATAGTTCATCAAATTCAAATAAATACCTGTGACTATGTTACTTTTTTCATACATCATTTACTCAAAGCTTGATGCAACCTGAATTTCTAGTTAATTTACATTTTTTTTAGTACATACCCTCTGAAGAAGGAATACCCTGTGGGTGTCCTTTATTGGGAGGTACTGCTGTAGTTTAATTATAGTTAGTTAATTTAATAAATATATTTATTTTCCTAATAACAAAAAAAAAAAAAAAAAAAAATTAAGTTCACTTTAATTCAAATTAAAGACTACCAGTTATTTTAAGCTGCTGTAAGTTTCAACCTCTCAACTAGATAGTTTACTTGTTTTTCCTTTCAACATTTATATAGGTGTGATGTTAGGTTTAGCAGGTCATTTTTTTTAAAATTCATCTGCATATTTTGAAATGTAGAAAATTTAGAGTTATGCCTACATTAAAGTTATTTTTTGAATCATCTTACCCATATTCTATATGAGTATTTGATTTTAATGGGGTTTTTTTTTGTAATTTTTATGCACCGTCTTAAGGAGTGAAAAATCTTGAGTGAAAGGTCCTGTTACCTACCTTACTCCTCTTCAAAATCTTTACTTTAAAAAAAGCATGATTTAATATTTGATAAATTTAAATTAAACTCCCTTTAGTTATGCCACATGTTGGAATTGTCTGCTAACTTTCTTGTGAATATCTGCTATGTATGTCTTATATATTAAGCTGAAACAGTTTTTTAGATTAGTGTCCATATCAATTTAAAATGCTATATTTTAGAGCACAGGTGCTCTCTTCAAAACCTAATTTGTATTTCTAAATCTAAGAGATGTAATTTTAAAAGTTTATATGTAGCAGATTCTTAAGATTAAAAATTTTTTATCAGTAAATTATTCAGACCTTATATTGTAACCTTTGATTGTAACCTATCTTTCAACTATTTCCTTAGTATATTTAAATTCACTTATTGGAATGATATTGTTTGCAATTATGACTCCCATGCAAATTTTACAGTTACACCTTTTATAAGGAATACATATGTTAAAATGTTCCATATAAAATTGATGATACCTTATACTATTTGAAAACCATTAAAAATAAATCATTGTTGCCTTATTCTTCTGAGTTGAAAATTTTAAATTACAGCATGTTTTCTTTTAAAAATGTTATTTAAGAATATTTCTAATTCTATTGTATACTGTGAATTAAAATCTATTTTAATAGACATATAGTATAAAAATTTATTTCTTTTTTATTTATATAGATGAGCTATACCATCTTTATTTTTCCCTGAAAAAAGATTAACTTCAATTTCTTTTTTAAACTCTGAATCTAGGATATTTTTGTTTGATTTATAACAATTTTCATTCTTCTTATTTATTTATTTATTTTTTTAAAAAAAAATTTTTAACAAAAAAAGCATGTTTTCTTAATTCTGTGTGATAAATTAACTAGCAAAATGAACAAAAGTCTGAAGACATATGATGCAAATATAAGCAAATGGAGAGTTATACAGAATATGGTGTAAAAAAATTGTTTAACTGTTTAAATTTATTGATTGAAATAACTTTTTCTTAAGTAAGTTTTACAACCTCAGTATAGTAAAATAATAAAATTGCTTCTTGTGTGTTAATATTAAATGAATGCTAAATAGTTATTTTTGAATTGTAAAAAAGCTTGTTTTGATTTCCTACTGATTGAAAAGCATTTTTAAGATGCCTCGTTCGTTTTATATTTGGTATTTAACATTAATTTTCTTGCCTCTTTGAATTGAGATAAAAAAAAACTTAACTGAGCAGTGGGAATTCTATAACACACTTATGGAAATATAATGGAAATATATAACACACTTATGGAAATTAATGTTTTAGTTACTTTATTTTTAATAGATCTTATGGCATGGATATATTTTGGTTAATATTTCCATTTGTTGTTGTGCAAGAATTATGCTAGTATTAAGATATATGTACATATCATAGGTAATGTTTTTACTGCAAGTTTCATTTACAACAATTATGTGATGATAAATTGATTAACAACCCTCTACCTGAAGATAAGACTTTCCAATAAAATTATACCAATGTATAAATAGAATCAACAAGTAAATTTGTTTGAGGCTTGAAGCTTCAAGTTTGAATGACAAAATTAATATTTTTTCATATAATTTTGATTAATCTATTTGAAATTGTATCTTTATTTAATCTTTAAAAGCTCTTTTCCAATATGAATTTGTTTGAATATAATGGTAGACACTTTGTATGGGGAAAACAGAGTACACCAATGAATTTTGTGAACATAAATGTAAAATAAATGTAAACTTGTAGGAACTAAAGGTGAATGATATATGTTGAAAATGGAGGAAATATGAGAAGCAATGAATGTTAGTAGCTTAGGAATCTAGTCTATACTTGAATGGTCAGTTAACAGAATAACATTCAGATATATATATCAGAAAAAAAATCTCATTAATTGGAGCATAAATTGAGATTGTTTATTTGAAGCTAAAGATTGAGTAGAAATATTGAAGGATAGTTGACTGAAGCTCCAGTAATGTCCCACCTTCTGCAAAATGCAAATTTGAAACTTGTAGAACATTAATGAAGAAATGATTGCAGGTAAGAAAATGTAAAATGAAGAATTCCTTTTAAAGATACAGAGGATAATGTTCCCTTTGATTTAAATTAATCCCCCCTCCATTTAACAATATACCACAAGATCTAATCAAGATATTGAATATTATGTTTTGTGTGTATTAAGTGGTGTTTTTCTTGTCATTTAAAAAGCTAACCCCTTTGTTCTTACTATTTTCAAAATTTAAGTACAAGGCTTAACTCAAGTAAAATAAATTTAATTTTAGCTCAAAATTACTGTATATTGCACAAATATTTAAAAATTAAAAAAACCCCTGGATATTGTAGTTCAACTCATTTCTGTTCACTGTATTAGAAAAACTGATTTATAGGGAGGAAGAATTGACATTCCCCCCTATATTATTCAGTTTTTTAGTCTAGTGATTCACCAACTGCTTACTTCAAAGGATAATGTTTTGAAAATATTTAATTCTATAATTGATAAAGTATTGTATGTACATGTAAAATTGATAATTTTAAATGCTGGATTTGCAGTTATATTACTTGACTTTGTTTCAGTTATTATGTTTTTATACTCTCAACTTGTTTTGTCATAATAATCAAAAGAGCATGTGTTAATTTCGCTATAGGTGTTTAGATGAAATAATTACTGGGTCTAATATTATAATAAATTAAGGTCTAATCCTCTCTCTTGTTGAAAGGGGATTAGTGTTGGCATTTTCACAGTAAGACTACTTTTGAACAAATATAATAATCTGAAAAAATTCAAGACCTTGCAAACAGAATTTGAACTTGTGAATCTTTGATGTAATTTTTTTGATTGACACTTATTATATCTTATACACTGTAAATGAATTTTTGAAATGACCTTAGCATGCAATGTTTTATGATTAAGAACATTTGTCCATTTTTTAACTCTTTCAAGGAACAATAATAATGCTAAAATAGTTTACTTTTGATTCACATGCACATGACTTTCCTTGTGTCTAGAGAATAATGATTTTTATACAGTATCAACATGATCATGCTGTGTTTCATTATAAAATATTTGTATGTGTTTATTGTAGTTGGAAAACCTATTGATGTTGAAAAAATATCGGAACCAACTGATGATGACATTAAAAAATTGCATCAGAAGTATATTGACAGTTTAACAGCTTTATTTGAAGAACACAAGGTTAAATATGGACCTAATTTGAAATTGATTTTAAGTTAATATTCTTTTCTTATGGTTAAGAATTTTGTCAGAATATTTTTCTTTGAGCAATATGTGATTTCTGTGCATAAAAATATTTTTAGAATATAAAATGTTACTCCTGGTTCATCAAATATGTTAGTATGTTTCCTACAGTGTAATTGTTTAGTATATTGTCCTTGTGCAACAAATACAAAAATGAAAACTTGTTGAATTTAAAGATATTTTTATGAAATTGTTGTAATTTGTTATGTACAAATTGATATTTTGTGATTACTGTATTTATTTTATTATTGTCTTCTGTGCCATATATTTCTATCTTAGTGCCAAATCTTTAAAATATCATATTTTATCACTCATTAGGATATTTTTCACCTGACATAAAAGATTTCAGTTTATCCCTGGGATTTGATATTACTAGTTCTAACATTAAATATCTGTATGATGTATAATTCTCATTAAATCTTTACTGTTAAAACTTTATTTTATTAATAAATAATTTGTGTCAGCAACTGTTCTAGAATAAATATGGTATTTCATAACTGTTTATATTAATAATTAAAGTTTATTGCCTAAGTATTGTATTAAGTTGGATTTTCTCTTCCCCCCCCCCTGGAAAATTGAATTTTTAGATGTAGGATACTGTAAAATTGTTTTAGTAACCAGTGACATCCCTTTGAAAAAAATTTAGTTGTATTTTCCTCTATAAAAATTCCTTCCAATAGGATGCTTAAGTTTGTGCTTCAGTTTTCTTCTCAAGTGTAAATCATTTTCTTAACATTTTGAATGCTTCCATTGTGATATAAATATTAGCTTTGTTTTTAAATACTTATCTTTTCCTCACCCAAGGTTAAGACAAAACAATATCTGTGATAAATATGGTAATATTGAGTATTAGTATTATTTTGTAAAAAAATTATGAACATATTATTTAAAAGAAATTTTATTAATCGTGTATGAAAATATTTGAATTACATTCTGAATGTTGATTTGTTAAATTTTATAAAATTGTATGTCCACTGTCATATAAATACTGGATCTTAATGAAAATTACAAAGTGTATTGTGTTAAAATAATTTCTCACAGTTCTTTTCAATGTGCTTTTTGATATAAATAAGCTAGAATCATAATCATTGAATATATTGTGCTTTCTTATTGCAATATTTTTTGACTCTGAGAGTATTAAAATGCCCAATTTCTTATAAATTAAATGATAAAGAATGATTGCTGTTAAGTTTCTATTCTGCAAGTTGTATTCAAAATTAATGGCTAGTCATTAAAATTTTTTCTGTGATCCTGATATTTGAAAAACTATTATTTAGCAATCATATTTTTTGTCACACTGTTTAACAGTAATATAATATTTGCATTATGCTTACATATATTTATTTTATACAGTTGAAAGTAAAAAATATTGTATTTTTTTATTATCTATGACTTAATTTTCAGTTTATGTGAGTTAACAATATGCTGTTCTGATTTAAAGTTATGAAGATTTGATGTTTATATCTTATTGTCTCTAGTCAGTTAATAAAAAATGCTCTAATCAAAGTGCAAGTTGCAATAAATATGTAATGAAGAAATATAGAGTTTTTGATTTTAAATGCAGAATAGCATTTGCAATGGGAAATTTAGAGGAAATAATTTTTAATTTTTGATTTCATTAATATATTTATGTTTTAAATTGGTTTTTAAACTTATCTCTCATTTATGTGATATGTAATACTTCCTTTTTCCTCTTTGTCTCATTTCTCTAATTATAGTAATCGTAATTTTGGAAACATCTGTAATATTTCTCTTTTATTAGTTAATTATGTAATTTAGAATTACTGGAATGGTTGTTTCAAGTTCTTCCATTGTACCTGTATTTTCCTTTAAAAATATGTATACATTTTTAATCTTGAAAGGCTGATAAGTTATATTGGAATCAAAGTTGCAATATAATTCTTTTAAACTATCTGCTCAATCAACATGAAAGATGCATTTTTAAATCCTAGTGTTTCATAAAATGAGTGATTATTTCATCATGATAAATATCAAAAGTGATCTTTACGAGCCTGTTTTTATGTACTTAAAGAACTCTGCATCTTAAACTGGTTTTAATGTTTGACCAAAAGTTTGCTACTATTTTTATTTTTCATTTGCTCAATATATTCTAATATTTACATGTTTTTTTGTAACCAAAGCAGTGTAAAATTTAGCTCTATTAACCTCTGAATTATCTTTTCAGAGTGATTGTGATATTGAGAATATGTATATTTTTTACTTGTATATGTTTCTATGACACTTAATAAAAATATTTTATAAACTCCGCAAATACTACATTTATTTACTGAATTCTTAATATTATTTATTTTTTCCTCCAAGAAACTAGACTTTGGAAGTTTTGTGTGATGATGAGGTTGGAGACCAGGCTATTCTGAACTTGCAGCATTGAATTTTTCGTGGTTTAGATTCAAAGAATTCTTTTTTTCTAATTTTGTTTCAATGATGTAATGTTGTCAAAACAAAATAAAACGTGTTTTAGAACAAAAACTTAAAATTTTTTATATTCATGTATATATTCTTCATTGATCTTTTCTCAATTCTGAATTAACTTTTAACTCTGTTTTTAAAACTTAAATTTAAATTAGCAAAGCATTATAAACTTAGGCATAGTTAAAAAAAAAAATTCCTGTATATATATATATATATTTTTATCTTTACCATGTTTTTGAAATGTTCTTGATTACAGTTTTCAGTCTTTATAATATCTTTTGTTACATATATATATAAAAAAATTATTAAAGAAGGAGGACATATTAAGGGACATTATCTTTGTAACTGGTCTGTTGTTATGCGCATTTAATCTGATATATTTTTAAGCACTAGTTTTTCTATATACTATATATCTATTTCGAAATAAGTTTGAACAAGATTATGTAATGCTAGAGATAAGTAAATCGTTTTTTAAATTACATTTCAAAGTGCTTGAAAGTTGAGAAATGTTTTCGAAAGAGTTTTCCATCTATGATAATTCAATTTTCAACATTTGTTTCCTATGTTTTAGAAAGCAAATGCAACCAAAACTGGATTCTGTTAGTATTGTATTTGTATAATAAAGATTGAATTTGGAACTTTCTCTCTGTTACATATTTAAGCAGTTCGGTTTGATTTTTCTAGTTTTTCATATATTTAGTTATTTTCAATTTTCTCATCCTTTCAATAGTAGTTTCATTCTATTTTGAATTTTTTTCGTAATTTCTGTATTTTTTTTATTTACTATTATTTTAATGGTTTCCCTATTTCGTTATACAGTGTGTTAAGAAATTATAAATTACAAGGCCTAACGAATCTGTACATTTCTGAAGAAAGTATTGTTACGAGCATGAGTAGCGCTTTCCTGCAGCCGTTAACATGTGAAAGAAAAGAAACATTTACAAAGATGTAAGGAGTCAGCAAACAGATGTGTAAGCAAGGACCCCTTACCTTTAGCGACAAATGGAAAGATCCCGAATGTGCTGGAACCTAGGTGAAAAATCGATCGGGAAGAAAGTTACTGACTTTTCGTGAATTTTCGGTGTGACGTCACGCCTGGCCAGAATAGGCTTTTATACGCCAAGAATCTGAGCGGTAGGGAATCAGTTTGTCTGTAGTCTGCTTTGTAAACAAACCGATCGGGGAATCGTTGCCGAGAGAATCTGCTGGAGATTCGGCCAGAATCTAGTGGAACTTTCAGAGTTTGTCTTTGGAGTCTGTTGCGGAGATCGATCGGGAAATCGACTGAAGCAGTCGGTGCGTGGAAGTGAAGAGTGCCGGGTGAATTTGTGGATTAGCAGCGTGTATCCGCCGTGATCTCGTTGGAGCCTGTCCTAGAAAAGCAGAGTCGTTGCGGAGAAGTTTGTCCGTAGTGAGAGCCAGTGAGCTGAACGTTATATTACTGAACGAACAGTGAGTAAAATGTTTTAGAGTGCCTTTAGTCACGATGGATTGTGTGATTTACAACGAATTTCGGGACGTATGGATTGCACAATATCAAGCTGTTCTGTATGATCATCTGTTATCGTTTAGGCCTTTATAACGTGGTGCTACTGGAATTTTTCAGCAGGACAATTCTTCTTGCCATACATCTAAATCCACCTAGAAATGGTTTCAAAAAGAAAGAAAAAAAAGTTAATGTTTTGCCTTCGCCAAGTCGAAACCTTTAGGTATATTGTGTCACAAAGCCAACCTTTGGGTATATTATGTCATTAAACTTATGCTAAAAACAGTTTCATCCCCCCCCCCCCCCCGAATCGGAAATAGCTATAGTAAAAGAATGACATGCCATTTCTGAAATTGAATTTAACCACCTTGTCATTTCAATGAAAAGTAGAGTATTTGAGATTATTAGGCAAAAGGGAGCTCCAATATAATTAACTTTCATACTTTTTAGACAATTGGTCTCATAATTTAACAATGATTTTAAATTTATTTTTAATAATTTTGTTAACTTCATCATTTATAACATTATTGAAACTTATTTATAACACTATTGAAACTTATTTATAACACATCGATCAATAACTCCCGAGTCTAACATTGAAAACAACATTTTTTTTGCAAAATTTTTTTTTATTCATCAACATAACACCTTTTGTTAATCACCTTTTAGGGTGATACAATCGTTCCAACGCTTTTCCAAATCCCCCCCCCCCCCATTTTTTTTTTCTTTTTTTTTTTCGCAAGAAATCTTTTTTGTTGCGAGTAAATAGCGATAAACAGCTTTCTGAATCATCGACTCGTTGCTGTTTTTGTTCCATCGAAAGCAATCGCGGCACCCACTTGGAAAAAACCTTTTTCACTTCACTTCAAAAAACCTTTTTCCTGGTCCGATCGACTTAAAATTTTGACACGTTTCAAGCAAAGGTTAGTACTCTAGAAAGACCTGGTTACTGGTTTACTACGAGCGCCATCTCTGGGTTAGTCTCGGGAGTTATTGATCGATGTGTTATTACAACTGAGTTATCACCTGAGTCCCTCTCAAAATTTGAATGATTCCGAAAACTATACAATCTTGACTTTTTGTCTAGAAACAGGTAACTAATAACCTAATGTTTCCCTTAAATTCATTTTTTTTATTCCCTTAGGAACTTCATTAGCCTGCCCTCTAAGGATTTTTTTTTGGCCCACAGCTTTTACTTTCCCCCCAGTTTTTCAATATTTTATCGTTTTTATATATTAAGAAAGTGGTGCAATCTATTCCCATATATATGTATGTATGTGTGTGTGCGAGTGTTTGCCAAATATGCTTTTTTCTACACAAATAGCAAATTTTTCTAACATTCCTGAATTTCTATTATGAACTAAATAAAATGGTAAGAAATATTTTGCTTCGGACATAGCATAACACTAAACCTTCTCAGTGCTCAATTTGAAGCAAAATTGCTTCAAAAATTGCGCAATTTTTAACACATATTTAAAATTTATATACATTTGGGTTTGGTTTTATTAACATAGCCTTCGTGTTGCTTTTAATGCGACGTTAATAAAAACCAAACCAATCCAAAAATTGGTTTCATTAACGTTGTACTAGAAACAACACGAGGGCTATTCATACATTTCGGATACTAAAAATGCGTAATATAATTTTGCTTCATAGGTTTTTTAAATATTGATATGTCACATAATCAATTTAAGATACTCGTGGAAATCGTGTGATAAGCAGTAGAGGGTTATTACAACTATTAGTTATCACTGCATAAAGAGAAGAAAAAGAATTTGTTTTATCTTTAATATCCTTTGGGTTCATCGTGCAATCTAAAGTGTCGTCTTTAAGATAAAAATAAAAAAGCTACATTTTTTGTCAAAATATAATCATGATAAATTTTTATCAGAATGTATTGATATACTGAAATCAAGAGTTTTATTTCCGATCTCCAAATTCCATATCGGGATACCATAGCTATTCTTTTCGATTTTTGACCCTTTTTCTTGTCAAGCAATTTTTACCTTTCAACTAATTTTTTTTATGGTGTAGAGCAGTGGTTCCCAAGCGAGAGTACGAGGGGAAAAAAATGGTAATGCCTTCCACCAGCTTAAAAAAAAATTCCAAGTGAATTTTTTAAAGTAGTTATAGGGTTTTACTAATATTACCAGTTTTAATATTTACCCCCTACCGATACAATCTTTGATGAAAGAGGAGTTTCATGCCATGGAACGATCTACTTGTCCTCCTCTCGCTTGCCCATCACAAGAGGCTCAAGGGGTTGTGTCCACTAGAAGGATCAGCCTACCCTCCTCTATTTCCCACCCAACTTCTGCTCAGGATTAACACTCCCCTTCCTCGTATCTCCTTTCTTTTCGGTGTTTTAAATTTGATTAATGACGTAAGAATTGAAAAATACACGTTAGATAATTATATTAATAGACAAGAAATACTCGTCTTCCTCTACGTAATTAACCTCCCCCCCAAATTATTAAGTTGTTCGGAAATTAATTTCGTTTCTTATTATGAAAATAAAAGACAATTTTCTTATAATGAATAAATATTTTATTGAAATATATACTGACTTTTCTGGTCCAAAGTCTTTTGTAATTTTTCTTGCAGTAGCGTGATTCCGCATTCATAAAGCTTTTGTTCTTTGCTGGCGTAAAACTGATCCAGGTGATTTTTGATCTCCTCATTTGAGTTTAAGATTTTACCGTCTGAAAACTTTTGTAGAAATCGTAACAAATTACATCCAGAAGGTATCAAATCTGGAGAATATGGTGAATGTGACAGTACATCCGATCCAAGCTGTAAAAGCTTTCGGCGAGTTAATAATATTAACACATGTATGTAATTATATGATTAACACATTATCTTGGTGGAACACGACACCTTTTCTGTTGATAAATTCTGGCCTTTACTAGATGCACGTTAAATCTGTCGTGACTCAATGTCCTCCCGTTGGCGTGGTGTGGAAGTTTGAAGGGGGGATGCTAACTCAGGTGATGTCCTCGTCACTCGACCGAGGTTCAAAATTACGAGGTCCGTCGCCAACAGTCTTCGTGTTGTTTCTATTGCGATATTAATAAAGCCAACCAACCAACTGGCCTTTTCTGTTTAAGGGACTCATTTAATTTGTCCAGATGATGACAGTACGCTTCAGAATTGATCGTTGTGTTGTTCGGTAGAAGCTTAAAAAAACCCGATTCTTTTGAAATCCCACCAAATAGACAGCATCAACTTTTTTTGATAAATATCGGTTTACGAAGTGCTTTGAGCCGGTTTATCTTTTTTTTTTTTTTTACTCCATGATCTCTTGCGTTTAACATTGTTGTAGACAACCCATTTCTCGTCTCCAATGATGATACGCTTCAAATATGGATCATTTTCTTGACGTTTGAGAAGCAAATCATTGGCGTTAACGTGAAGGTATAAATTTCTTTCCGTAAGAGCATAAGGAACCCATATGTCGAACTTTTGAGATTAAAACTAGTATTTCAAATGAACATGAAGGGACGAATTCCATAAATTTAATTTCTCAATGATCTCACGAGTTGTTATTCGCCGGTTTAAATCAGTAAATGTCTTTATTGTGTCTTCATCAGCTTCTAATGGCCTTCCAGAACGTGGTGAATCTTCAACATCAAAATTGCTGGTTGGAAATTTTGCAAACCAGTTTGGACACAGGCTTTCTGTCAACACATTTTCTCTATACACATCAGATAATTTTATTTTTGCGTGAACAGCATTTTTACCTTTTCGATAGTAAAAAAGTAAAATATGCCAAAAAGGCTGCTTTTCACTTTCCATATTTGAAAGGGTACCAACCAAAAATTACTGCGTAGAATCTATCGAACTTTTTCACAAACAAACATTGCTATATCAGCTGTCAAAACATATAATGATTATGCGGCTAAAGTGTGAAGTTGTCTGTGAAAAAAAAACAATCAAGTCCTCTGTTGGGTAAAAACGAAATTATTTTCCAAACAACTTAATGCTACCATTATTTTTTATTCCAAATTCAAATTTTCAGTGTATTACTACAAACGTTGCTCACTTCTCGGGTTAATGCTCTTAACCAATAGGGTAGATAACTTTCCAGTTAGCTTCTCCAAATCTGTTCCGAAAAATTTTCTCTCTCTGGTTCTTCACCAGCTCGAGAAGTTGCTCCTGAATGGCTCGCCACATAAATGTTTCTCCTGATACAAAACTAATTCTAACCTATAGTTGAATCTTAATGTTTTTTTTCCTTAATCAGTAGTTTTCTTAAATTAATGTTTTTAACTTTCAATTTCTTAATTTTTAAAGGCAAAGTTTTTAAAATAGTTTTTCTCATTTAAATTTAATTCTCTGGGCGAGTATCAGACCGAAGCAACTTGTTCTACAGCTTGTCGTTTGGAAATTAAAGACCTAAGAGCTCCGTCAACCATTCAACCTATATAAACAACGCATGTCGGACTATGCATAAAAACGAAGAATAAATTAATTCGTGCCGTGTTTAACATTTTTGAGGGTACTTCTTGTATTGAAGCATTCTCGCGTGTCATTCCTGTAATCCTCCGTCAGTTTTTTTACCTATTACCTATTATTCACGTGGTTTACGCTTTGGCTAAAAACTAGATCTGTGCGGAAGCGGAATTTAATTAAAACACTATCATCAGACTCTGATTGGACCAACAATACGACTCAACAACAAGAACGAGTACTGGAGCAAGTGAGTAGACAATTTATAGTTTCTTCTTTTTCAGAAGGAATAATAAACAAGAAAAAATAGTTCTTGGATAACTATTTAATTACGCGATTTTATCTATAGGAAAGGATAACAGCTCTAAGCCTCTATAATATGTTCTATATGGGGAAGTATTAAGCAATAGTTCAATGAAGTCGTTCTTGCTCACACTGGATTTATATACGAAACATCCTTAGCTCTAGGACAAAAATGCCACATTTTTTGACGGCTGAAATATCAAAATTCTGCAAACGTGAAAACATACTTTGAATCCGCCAAAACATATTTTACCAAAGCTACAGAGGACACCGGCTTCATTAGCTATCATATTATGAGACGAGTTAAAAACCACATTAGTGGCAAAAATTCAATATCACTTTGCATAAAAAATACTGTCATATGTGTATGCTTGGAGATCAAAATTCTCATGAAATACTTCAACATACTTCTTCGAAATACCGTCAAATATTACTATGTCTAGATTAGTGATGGATATGTCAGACAATGTTGAGAGTACAGTCACAAGTGACGTCAAATGTTGTGAATTTTTTTCGAAAATATTAAAAATATTGATATTGGGCAATATTACTGGTAATACTAAGTTCTTAAGACTTACGAGTAGAATTCGATGAAAATTTTCTTATTTGTGATCCGTTGAAGAGACTTATGACTGGTAAACACTTTTTTAAAGCAATCGACTATTATTTCGTTGAAAAGAGAATGAAATGATCAAAATGCGTTGGTCGCAATACATCTCCCATGGAGACCACCATGGAAAGTTACAAAAGAGGCTTTTGGGCAAGAGTTAATCATGTACCAATCAAAATAAAAAGGACTCACAGCTGTATTCGCTGACACAACATTACATCGAAACCTTTGCAAAACGATTTTGATGAAACTATCAATGTTGTCAACTTTATCAAGGTGAGTCCTACCAACGTCTGGTTGTTAAAATTGCTATGGCAAGACACGGACAGACTTCACAACACTTTGCAACTCTTCACTCACTTGCACACTGAAGTTAGGTTGTTTTCTGGAGTAAAATCCGGACGCAGCTATTCGAATTTCGACATAAGATAGTTCTTTATTGAAAAAGCATCCTTTTAATGATGTTGGATCCAGGGTTCTTGATTTTAAATGGTTACAAAGCCTAGCGTACCAAAGTGATATTTTTAATCAGATAAATAAACTCAATCGTTCATATGAAAAAAGTTGAAAAGTTTTTCGAGTTGTAGACAAAATAGAGTGCATGAAATTTGTTTTTGAACTTTGGGCAAAGTGTAACATGAGCTGTTCACAAACTTTCCCTTAACTAATATCTGGAGTTACTTTCTAACTTTATGTTTAAGTTTCCAGCACCTTTATAACCAATGAAACGGGATTACGTAAATTAGGCAAACGTTAGAAGTGTAGTAAACAGATGTAAAGAAGCATGGAGAATTATGTCTGGTACTTGAAAAGTAGCAGGAGTGTGGAGGAATTGAACTGCAAAAAGGAAATACTTGTGCGTGCGTGCATGTGATCTTGAAAGATTAAGAATCTGACGAATTTTGGTCGAAGCTGCCTCCATTCAGATCCTACTATCTGAGTAGAAATAACCCTTAATACATTGGAAGAAGTTAATGGTTACCACTTGGAGGTACAGTGAATTTGTGAAGAGCATTTCCCTTTAGAGTAATAATAAATAAGGATTTGAAGAATATATGGACTAAGTTTTTGAACTGTTATTGTGTGACTATTTTAATTAACAAGATATATCACTAAAATATCACTAAAAGTGATATATCTGAGCTAAGTATTAAGTTAGGGATTTTAAATATTTGTGATTAATTTTATATTTATATGACGGATGGGCTATGTAATAGAGATTCACTAAAATGGCGCCTAAACTTATACCATTTCCGGAATATTAACCTTGGTGGGCTTATTAATTTTTCTGATGTATCAGAAATCATCTGTTGAATCATCCTGATCCTAAAGATACGATCTGGTCAAGCAGGGAATCATCGATTTCCATTTAAATAAAATGCTCCATGACGAAATTGTTACACCAATATAGTCTCCATGTACTTCCCTTGCAGTTTTGTGTCAAAAAAATAATGGTAAACTTGCCGATTCACCTATTTTCGTTATATTACTGTAAACTAAATGCAATAACTAAATGTACGCGCTACCCTCTCCCGCAGGCCGATGACCTAATTATGAATATTCCACACTGCAATACTACGCCTATTTTGGATCTCTGATCCGTTTTTTTTTTTTATTTAAATCGGCAGTAAATCTGGTGGATGTTACCAAAACGGCGTTTGTCACGAAAAATGACACTTTTGCTTTTAACCGTATATCTTTCGAGTTGTCGAGTAGTGTTTCTACTTTTCAACGGGCTATTGACATTCTTAAATCTTAAATTAGTAAGCTAGTTTATATGGATGATGTCGAAGTCATTTAAGGAGTTCGCTACCCATTCCCGTTTCGTTTTCCAATTGTAATAAAAAGCTGAGCTAACATTAAATGGGAAAAATATCATTTTGCACAAGTTGAGTTGAAGAATTTAGTTTAAAAATTCATAAAAATGGCGTGCAAATATAGATATGGACCTCAATAAGTGTAACTCAATATCATAAATACGTCAGAAAAGTATGTTAAAAATAGCCTGAAATACTCAAAACACTTCACGAATTTTTGACGCAAGCCGAGCTAAACTTAACTTTCGGTGATAAGATATTTGAGCACTTTAAAAGAGCAAATTTCCTTTGTTTGAAAAACATTTTTCATAACCGGAAAGGGTGATAGACGGATATCTAATATTTTCAAAGATTATTTTGAACCGGCTTCACATACACACAGTTGTCTATTCCTGAAAAGATGGAATTGCTTGAGTGACAACTAGCAATGGCGGAATGGTAAACCAATTAATTTTGGGTCTGATCGCGGTGAAGAATACAGATAACTTTTAAAAAAAATAAATAAACCCCACAATGTTTATGCTGCAATGTCCATTTTATAATAAGGAGTCTGTGGAACAGGCGGTTCCCCCCCCCCCGTATTCGTACACAAAAAAATAAATATAGAAGCAAAATTAAACGCAACTCCAGATTTTAGCTTGTATTTATTTTCTTTTGAGCCTAATTTCTGAAAATTTTGTAACTGAAAACAATTCCAAGTATCCGATTAATTTTCTTTTTTTCAATCTTTAGGTTAATTTGTTTGCTTACTTCAAAAATAAGAACTCATATAATGGGGAGGGGGGGGAAAGACCATTTAATTTAAGTCAGCATACATCTTTTTTGGAATCCATAACAGTTAAAACATATTTGGGGAAGTGGGATAGCTGGGGGATTCGGGGGGTGAGGGTATTTTGAAAGGGTGCGCAGAATGAAAAAATTTGGGAACCGCTGGTCTAGATCCCATACACATATTGTTTTGCGTGGTCATTGCCAGGTTTGGCTCTTGCGCAATAAACCTCAACTTTCACTGGAATATCATATGCATATAATTAATGAAGCATATAGTACTCCGTTAATTATATGCATATAATAGTTAATGTACTGTAGTTGGAACTGTTTTAAGAGCTTTAGTTAAAAATTAATCAAACCCTCACATCTCTACTCTTCATAAACAAAGTTTAACATTGTCGAAGTACCAAGTTTTGCTTCACTTTCATTGCTGAAAGCCCCCCCCCCCTTTCCAGTAATTCTATTAATTTTTGACTAAAAGGTAATCCAATGTCAGTGTTTTCATTTCTATATCCCTAATTTCCTTACCCCCTTCCCAAACAGACAACTATTTATGTCTTACTGTATCATTATTTCTATCACATTTTCATGAAATTCAACTGTCAATAACTTTTTTCTATGTTTTCTAAAACTACCATTCTTATTAAACAGTCTTTTGGGAGTAAATTAAATAGAATTTGACAGTAAATTTATTGTAACTTTATTCTCTTAGGATCCATGATGATTGGTAATAGTTTGATATCTCCTTTTTTAAACAAATCTCGGTTTCTTTTAATTTGGGTACATATTTAAGTACGAATCTATTATTTTTAGTTTGTACTGAACCTAACCTCTCTTTTCAACCGCTAAACTACTCGATTCAACTTAAGAAAAATAGAACATACTGTTAATCAAAGCAAGTGTATTCCAACGATGTCTAAATCGTTTTTGCATATTCTTTATATGTTGAGAATTATCAATAGAACGGAAGGTTTTTATTTTTTTTTATCAGCTCCGGAAGTGGAATAATTGTGTTAATAGGAGTAAATAACTAAAAAGTAATGGTTTCAAAAATTTTCAGCTCGATTGCGTTTTCTTGCTCTAATGTCTTTTTCAACTTTCATAATTTAATGTTCCTTTTATGTTGCTTGACAAGTATTTGAGTATAAGAAAATGAGAAACGCATTTTTAATATGAAACCTACTGACTAAAAGCATTTAAATGTTGAAAGGTTATATACCACAATATAAGAGTTAGTATGATTTTGAATAACATTAAAAAATGATTGCTTAATGTCACTTCCATGAAATGTAAGGAAAGCAAAGATTAGTTTATTTTTTGTAGAGTAAAATATCTCTTGACTATTCAGTAGATTTTCATTTTCATCAATCGGGTGAAGTTATTCATAATCGTGATATTGAATGTAAATGTGACAGAGCTTTATTTTACTATTTTGATCACATGTTATTAAGATAGGGTTCTTCTTAACCCTAAACCTACCAACATTTTATGTTTACTTATTTCTACCGGTAGTGGTCAAACGATCATTTTTTTTTTAAAAAAAAGAAATGGTTTATTCTTTTCCAGTTGATTATAAATCATACAGATTTAAGTATGGACAATGAAACACAAACTTAGTTTCATCTAATAATTAGAAAACATTTATGTTTTTTTAGATTTTAGTCATACATGTTTATAGAAAGAAGGTTTTAAATTGAAACATTATATTTTTCTGAAGTATGATTATTCATAAACATCGCATTGAGAAGCAACACGATGGCTATTGACTATGGGCCTCTTAATTTTGAACTTCTGTCAAATGATTAAGATAATATCTGAGCAGGCGCCTCCCTCTCTAAGCTTCCATACCACGCCAATGAGAGGGAGTGAGGCTTCAATTAACGTGCCAACGGAATAACGATATAACGTGCATCAGCCCCGCTACATGGAGGGTCTTTAATGACATCAAGGCTCGAACAAACGACATGACGAAAACACCGCCGACCAGCGAGTCTGTGACCGTTACTATTAGGCTACCGCGGTCAAATGTAGGGGAAAAAATCAAAATAAAGAAACTAATGAGAAGTCAAAAGAGTTTAAATATCAACACTAACTGAATGCAGGATTAAAAAAAAAATTAACTATGAGCAAAATGTAACGTTCGAATGAAAAGGAAATGCAAGTGAAGGTGGGATCTATATTCAGAAGAAATGGAAAAAAAAAAAAAAAAAAAAAAAAAGTGGAAATTTATGGACAAGAAGGAGGCTTGAAAATAGGAAAGATCGCTAGGGTGTCCCGAGGGCGCGTTACCCTTGTTTACCAAAGACATAAAACCCCATGGGAAAGAAAAAAATATTACGCCGTGATGCCCACATTTGCCTAAGAAGGGAATATCATTGTGGGCCTTACTGAAGATATCGTTACTGATATTGAAGATATACTGATTAGTATAGAAATATCGTTATTCAGGTTAAAATATTTCTCATCGTCACACTTTTTGCAAATGGAATGTCTCTCCCTTGAATATTTTCTACAAACATATTTTTTATACGAAGAACATATTTTTGTGCTTTAGTTTTTTAGCAATATCCAACTTGAAATGTATCCCCGCTTTCAAGAACTATGGTGGCTGGCAATCGTAGTGGAGAATAGAGAAATGCATATGAGGAACCCTCCTTGTATAGGAAATGTGATTTACTGGTAGGTTCAAACGAGCCAGCATGAAATTACATTAAAATTTACTAGGTCAAGGGAATTATTGAACCGAAAGATTTTGTCCTGCACCTTTCAGCTGTTTGATCCATCACATCTACGCCACATTTAGTGTCATTATAAAAAGCAATAGTTTCAGGTACACAACCTGTTTTCTCAATTTTTATAAGTTCATGCTCCGAATTTCGAAAGAGAACTCTTTTGTTCTGTTTGCTTTTATAAGTTGTTAGAGAACAATTATTTGATTTGTAAGGCTGTGTTGAAAAACATACCATTTTTTTGTTCGCGTGAATTGTTCCTAATATGATTGATCCTTTTGATGGAAGTTTTGAATTAGATAGAATTGATACTACTAAATAGATATCAGTAGTAGTTTGGAGATTTCATTGCATATAACTTTATGAACTTCATAAATTTTCCAGCTGTCAAAAGACCGCTCACGTTAGATAACAATAAGGCAAAAGAATAAGATTATCAGGAATAACGAAAGAAAATAGACATTTAAAAATTAAATAGTCATATATTGTAAGAAAATTTATGCTTTAAGTTCAGAAAAATGAAAACCTTGAATTTCATAATTTTGATTAAAGTCTAAAATAGGTCATTTGACGCATCTGGCAAGTTTAGCATTAATATGCTGTTATTTGCTCAGCCGTAGAGTTACGTTTTCGACGAATAATTTTGTTGGAGTTACTTTTCGAAGTTTTGCTTTCCTGACAACATTCTTTTCCATCCACAGTTCTCATGCTTAGAAGTAACACTTTATTTTTGATACCTGATTATAATTTCAAAAGCAGCTTCACTTTTCATATTTTGATTGTTTTAGACACCGAGGTTCCTGTTATGTGAGCAGGAATAATCACGTTGATTTGCTGAGATTTGACATTTTAAAATAATATTACACAGCTGGCGTTTTATCTGTTACTGTATCGCTTATAGTAGATTGTAGACTTCCTTCCCTATTCGTACATATGGCAAAGTGCGACGCCTGCATACACTAAAATTTTGCATAAAAGATTCATTTTCAGTATTTTTAACAACCTGATTATTCTTTTACTGTACAAGCTTACTTTTTGCATAGGATTTTATATGATAAGGATTTACAGCCTTAATATCCATCATTATGCAGAAATTCTTCTAGAGCTTTACTATAACACACTACTAAAGGTCTTTACACAAGCTATTACTTACTGTACATTACATTTTTGTAGAAAACTCTGCAAACCTTGAAACACTTAATTATCATTTTTATGACTTATTTTGCTAGTTTCACGCTTTTTTTTAACTTTAGAATGGATGTGAATCTAAGTGATCTTTTAAAAATATATCTACATCAAGAAAGTTATATATATTTATCATATATAACTCCATGCAATAACATTGAAAATGCAAAATAAGACTCTGAACATACAGAATTAAAGCTATTTAGGTCATTCTGCGATGCCATCCGACACATATTCTTGTGCAAAGAGCTCCTCTTTTTCACAATTTGTTTGTTTTTTTTTTTTTATCTGAGGCAACATTCAGATTTTTCCTTTTCTACTTAATGCTTAGTATTGAATGCTAATTAAAATATTAGATACTGCTGAAAAGAAACATTTTTAAAAAGTTTCAAGAAGCTAAAAGGAAGAGTAAAGATATTAAGAAGCTCCATAAAAGTTTCTAAAAAATAAAATGATAGGAAACCAGAAATCAATGGTTCTACAAACACTAGTTACGATTGCGGCAATTTCATCATCATTTAGTTTAGCTTCTCTGTAGAATTAGCAATAATATATGCACGTGTTTTCGGTATTGATTTTGTAACGTCAATTCACAAAAGAAATTTATCAAAAACGCAAATTAGCATCAGAATCCTTAAAAGAAGAAGCTCAAGGAGCAGTTGAACCTGAGGAGCCAGCAAGAAAGGAAACTAAGCCTATTTCAGAGAATAAATTATATCTAGTGGGAATATATGGATGCATTAAACATATAAGCATTTTCCTTTACTTATTAATATATTTTCTGAGCGTATAAATTAAGGTTTACTATTTTACATGACTTTTCCTGTGTGATGCCTATACCAAAATTTTTGTCTTGAAATTTTGCATCTAAAAAGGCTTTCAAGCTTATAATTTTATTTACCTAGAAGCATACGTGGCATTTTTCCTTTAAAGCTAAGCAAGTTATCTCTGGGATATTATTGATGCGAACGCCCCCAATATAAGCACATTATTTGAAGCTCTATTTTCCTCTACTTATTTAATTTTTTTTGTTATTTTACGTTTATTAGGATACAAAATTTTACTCAAATATTCAGTTTCTTTCATAAGTTTTGATTGCAATATTTTGATCTCTCCCTTTCTAACTGTAACAGCTTAATTTTCTGTTTTACCATCTTTATCCCCAGTTTCATCACCTTAACAATTTTCTTCCTGTATGAGATGTTTGGCATTCTTTGATAATGTTCTTACTATTTCTCATTACTTTACGCTTAAAATGGTAATTTTTCAGAGTTGTTCAGAGTTGTGTATTTGCGAACTTGACATAATGAGCTTTTTAGCAAATTCTTTTGAATATACTCTCTTATTATTCTCCATTTCTTTATCTATTTTTTTGTTTTCTGAGCCTTTCCCCCTTCATTATCATATTTTGTAAATGATAAAACGGCTGTCCTATAGATAAGTTTCAACAGAAAATCCCATTTTAAACCATATTTCTGACAATTCTCGTTCTTGCTGCTGTTATATCACTTTCTTCTTTAGGTCAGATATTGTTGCTAGTCCCCAAAAACCAGCAAGAATAGACCTTGCCCATGATATTGTACGTTCTAAGAAAATTCAAAACCATCAATGGACTGGAGAGTAGATCTTGAGATCGTAAAGCCCCAAACAATCGAAGATATGATCCAGAGAGGCCTGACTAATG
>BMAW01039738.1:632904-680772 GCA_019974015.1 Nephila pilipes | reverse complement strand
AAAGCCCCAAACAATCGAAGATATGATCCAGAGAGGCCTGACTAATGCAGCACTTCGTGCAGGTTAGAAGAGATTCAGTTCCATTGGAATAAGTCAAATATTTAAGATGTCCACAGAAGAATTTTGGTTGGATAGATTTGGTTAGTTTATAAATTTCCTTGCGTGATTCCCATACATAGCTGTGGCCGCGGTAGCCTAGTGGTCAAGGTTTCGGATTCGGGGCTGGCGGTTTTCGTTCAGTCGCGAGTTCGATCCTTGGCTGCCAAAGACCCGCCGTGTAGCCGGGGCTGATGCACGTTAAATCTGTCGGGGCCCAAAGTCCTCCCGTTGGCGTGGTGTGGATGTTAGGAGAGGGGGGTGTCAGCTCAGGTGTCGTCCTCGTCACTTGACTGAGGTTCGAAATTACTAGGTCAATCGCCAAAAGCCCTCGCGTTGCTTCTAGTGCAACGTTAATAAAAACTAAATTAAAAAAAAATCCCATACATAACTTTTGAATACTTTTGTTTCAAATTATGTTTATCAAAACAAATATTTTTTAAAAAACTTTTTTTTGGTGAATAGATTTCGAACATGAGATGATAACAGGTTTGCTATTTTTTTACTCTTTAGTTAAAATCACCTTGTACTATCTTGTTCATATCTTAGCTCTGGTTACTCTTATTTTGTATGCGGAATCTTTCAGGGTATATTTTCCTTTAAGCCTCCATCTCTAAGTGTTTTAAGCTAATAAATTTATCCGCTTAGTAATAGAGATGTGCAACGATCTACTCCATTACAAAAAAGTAATACTTTCTTAACTTCTCTATCTTTTTTCCAGATGAAAATCATCCCCTAAAAATCTATTTGCAACTTTTACACCATATATTTACGAAATCAAATCTCTATATGTACATTAACATTCCTTGGAGTAAGTAATTTCTTTCTCGAGTTGATTCATTTCCTCTTCGGTTAAAGAAGCCGCTTCATAAATGACTAGAATGTATTCCTTTTTAACGTTTTTTACAAAATAAAAGCAGATACACTTTGTACTTTTCACTGCAGATACTGATTTTCAAATTCATTTGCTTACTTCTTATATAAACAATTGTTTCCAGAAATATATTTAGTATTTCTAGTATCTCTTCTTTTATCAGCTCAGTACAGATGTATTTCCCCTCTTTTTTAAGGGGATGACATTTTCTTTTTCTTTATCCATATCATTCTTAAAAATGAATTTAATATTTTTCCAATCATCATGAGTGAAATTTCTCAATGTAAAAGTATCCTTACACCAATTTTAATTTCAAAAGTTCTCTGAGTTCTATAATCCCTTTCTCGAGTACAAAAAATATATCTCATGTATCGATTAAAGCTTTCCTACAAAAATTCTTTAAAAATCCCTTTGTAATAGCTACTTTCCTCTTCCCACACTTAAAACTTGTAACTTTTTTAGTCTCAATATTATCAAAACATTTTAGAAGCAGAACAGCATAATTCTGCAGACATTCCCAGCTCAGTTCTGCCGTCCTTATAAAGTAATCTAGATATGCCCACTCAATAAATATTCTAGTATATTCTGGATCATCCGTGATCTTCAAAAGAATATATTTTATATTTGATGCGCCTTCAACAGTTTTCTTGAAAAATTCTACCTTCTGATCTTTTCTCAACTTCTATAATATTAATAATCTACATACTCTCGATTCCTTACCATTATCATGTCTCTGATCTCGAAAAACAATCCACTCACCATTGGTCACAGTACTATTTCTAATAACTTCCGCTTCAGTATCTACTATAGCACCTTTTTTAAGTTCCCGCTCTTTCAAGCAATATTCACACACACACACACACACACACACACACACACACACACACACACTTCACACACACACACACACACACACACACACACAAGCACACACACAACACACACACACACACACACACACACACACACACACACACACACACACACACACACACACACACACACACACACACACACACAACTGCCACCTTACTCTCACTCAACAATTTTCTAAAGCCTACTTAAATCAAGGTCTATTTAATTTATCCACTTCTTACATAACACGATAAGACAAAAACTTTATTACCCTACCTGTTTGATCCATTGAGGCTCATAATCTCTGCAGAACTTTCCTTTATTCTCTTTCGCAATTTTTTTCTTAAAGAAGAAATATATTCTGTAAAGCAGCAAAAGATAATTTATACATCAACTTAATGCTTATGCTTTTGTGATCTATTAATTATCTCTGTTGTTTTTTTGTAATCTATCATCCCTTGCGATGTAAAATAGGAACTGTTTAAAAATTAATACTCCACTCACGCGAAAACTCTAGAGAATTTTCATGATACTCTGCTCAAATTAGCATTCTCATTCGAGATAACTTTTTTCTGCAATGTTTCTAGCAAGTCTAATACTATCCTTCTCTTTTTTTTACTACTATTTTATTCCATTGTTATTTTTGATCACATTGATGACTTCTTTCGTTAATACCATAATCTAATTTAGTTGTACAAAGTATCTCTCTATTTTAGCTCAGGACTATTACATGCTTCAATAACAACTTTGATTGCGATGATGATAATAGCTAACAATATAACGAGTGTCCCAAAATTAACGCAATAGTTGAATTTGTCACCATTCGTGCTGTAAAGTGCTGGCAACCCTATTAAAGAACAATTTGACAGCTGATAGTTTAGGGTTAGAAGAAATGCAGCGTTACATGACAGAACAACGTGTTTTCATTGTTGAACAATTTTTCAAAAATTATGAAAGTCTGGTGGCTATAATTCAAAAATTTCGTACAAAATATGGTCGTAATAGTGATTTAACTTCGTTAATTGTGAAGAAAGTAATTGAAAAATTCAGTCAGACTGAATAAATTGGTGATGCTTAACACACTGGTCGTCCAAAAACCAGCCATTCAAATGTCAGTATCAAAGCAGTGCGTGAGAGTGTTGGGGAAAGTCCAGGAACGTCAATTCGAAGTCGTGGACAAGAATTGCAAATTTCAAGAAGCTCGACACTGCGTATACTCATTGAAAACCTGTGTCTCCTTGCTTACAAAGTTCAACTGATACAAGAACTGAAGCCTAATGACTACGCACAGCGAAGAGAGTTCGTTGAATGGATTATTGAACATCAATAAGTCATTTAGGAGTTTTCGAACAAAATCATTTTCAGCGATGAAGCACATTTTCACCTTGATGGCTTTGAAAATCGTCAAAATTGCCACATTTGGGGTTCAGAGAACCCACATGTGATTGTAGAAAAACAAATGCATCCACAATGTGTCACTGTTTGGAGCAGATTTTGGGCTGGAAGCATCTTTGGACTATAATTTTTCGA
Organism: Nephila pilipes; assembly: GCA_019974015.1. Classification (NCBI taxonomy): domain Eukaryota; kingdom Metazoa; phylum Arthropoda; class Arachnida; order Araneae; family Nephilidae; genus Nephila; species Nephila pilipes. The sequence goes on along the minus strand of BMAW01039738.1, from coordinate 677,417 downwards.
AAATGAAGTTGGTCAAGCAGTAAATGTTACTGGTGCTCGATATCGCGACATGATAACACTGTTCTTTCTGCCTAAATTGGATGATATTGATGTGGACGACATGTGGTTTCAACAAAACGGTACCACATACCATATAGCCACTGAAGCAATTGAATTACTGTTCGAAACATTTCCTGGCCGTGTACTTTCTCATTTCGGTGATAAGAATTGGCCCCATAGATCGTGTGATTTAACACCATTGGATTTCTTTTTATGGGGTTATTTGTAGTCAAAGGTCTATACCAACAAGCCCGCATGCATTGAAGGAAGAAATTTAACGCTGCATCAATGAAATTCAGCCACATTTATGCAAAATGGTCATGGAAAATTTCGAAAAATGAGTGCGTGTATGCAAGCAAAGGCATGGAGTCCATTTGACCGATGTGTTATTCCATACATAACCCTATCCTGTGTACTTAACGATTCAATAAAAAAAATGACAATTTAAAGAAAAAAATCTGTATTTTTTTATTTAATTTAAATCTTGCGCTAATTTCGGGACACCCTTTATTATTACGAAAATTCTCCCGTGTGGTTGTACAAGAGTGAAATCAATCTAACATGGAGGATAATGGTAAATGACACTTTATTCACAAATATTCAGACCAGGACGACACACAGGTAACAGAACTTGGACAGATTTACAGCACAAATAGGAAACACAGTACTTTTAATAATATTCAGCTCACCAGCTTACTAGTTCGCACTATGGACAAATTTTCACAGAATTACTTAACACTTGAAAGGCAAACTCCAAAGACAGACTGCTCTGGCTCAGGCTCTCGGCGTATTTATACCTGAGGTGACGTTACAGGGAAAATTCAAGAAAAGTCCGTAACTTTTGATCCAATCGAATTTTCGATAAGATTCCTGCATTTTCTGAAATTTTTGTTTTGGTGACAAAGTCACCGTTTCACGCCAAGTTGTCAAAATGGTCGCCAATCCATCTCCAAGATTAATGGATTATTAAGCTTACTTTTATGTTCGACAAAATCTGTAATTGTTTCTTCTCCTTTGTATGAGGAACGTTGCAAAGAAGTTTCATTGCAGGTTCGAAACAATATACATCAAAGGTGGGCAAATGTAGCTCTCAGAGCCGCATACGACACCATTTTAAGTTCATCTCCCATTAAAAATTTAAACATGATTTTTAAAATAATTTCAGAACTTTTTTTCTAAATCTTGTTAAATTAGTAAAGTAACTAATATTTTTTTTGTAGAGATTTGATGTGTTCATTTTTTCTGTCTAGATATTTCACTATTTTGATTATAAATAAATTCGCACGCATTTACACACTGCGATCACAATCAGCAGACTTGTGCAAAAATACTATACGGGAGGGCGCAGAATATTATTTGTGCAACTTTATAGAGGGTTTGTATTTCAGTGATAGTTTTCCTATCAGCTAAATGTCTTACTTCGAGCTTTTTTTTTTTTTTTTAAAAAAAAAAAAAAATGTGGCAAATAAGCTTTATTATTAGCAATTTAAGGATGTCAATTTATTTACAATATTTTGTACCGTTTTATGGAACTTCTAAATCCTATCGTAACATTTGTAAAAGTAAGCGGAAAAAACAACAACTCAGAAAATTAAACACGACTCTCCAACTTAATATTCAGCACACATATGCTTGAGTATTTGCAGACACTTAACTTGTTTTTATTAAAGGAAAACAAAAAAATACTATTGATTTGTCTAAATACCATTTACTTAGTTTTGAATCTAAACTTTGATTTTTAGAATGATTTTAAAAATAAAATATTTAATCGTTTTCTAGGAATAAAAACAAATATAATTTATATCAATGGAAAAAAAACTAGACAAACACGGATAAAAAAAAATGAAAAGAATAGCAAGCAGGTTTAAAACACAGATATAAAAATTTTGAAATCTACATTTGCATATTTTTTGAAAATACATTTATTTGTGATGTGATTGAAGATGGAATTCCAATTTCTGAAAAAATTCTTCTGGAAAAAGTGGCAAAGGAGTTGACATTATTTGGGAAGGAAAATGATCAGACATTAAAAATGCGGAGAAAATCTACTTCTATTACTAAATTTTGGTTATTCGTAGCGTCAACAAAATATTAACACTTAAATCTAATTTCGTGACCTTGGTACTTAGTGGTCATGGCTGTGGACTCACAGCCGGGGCTGTTTTAGTCGAGTCGCTGGTCTGAGAACTGGTGCCGCTAAGGACCCGAGTGTTAAATCTGGTCAAAGTCCCGAATTCTCCTTGGCGAATTCTGGAGTGGTGTGAAAGTTTCGAGAGGTAGGTAACAGCTCAGGTGTCACCCTCTTCACGTGACCGACGTTAAAAATTACCATCTCCATCTCCAATAACCCTTGTGTTACTTCTCATAGCGACGTTAATAAACGGTCACAATCCCATGCCATCTAATTGCATTTTTTGATATAATATATTACTATGAATGTTTGGACTCCTCGTCGAAGTTCGTGAAGTCGAAATATTGTTCATCGTTGACCAATCAGAATTGCTGCGAACGGTAGTAACAAATTTTAAGAAAAGTTTCAAACATTTGACCAAAGGTCTTCGTTAAAAGCTGCAATTTTTTTACTGATGCATTCTCCTTCGTTTTTTCACTATTTAAGTTTTAAATAATTATTTTGTATTCTCCCTCTCAATTTTTTTATGTATGTGCACTTTACACATCACTTAAAACTTGTATAGAGTATGTAACCATATTAATTAAATTAAATTAAATTTGAATTAGTACATTTAATACTATGTAACTATGGTGTGACTCTTTAAAGCATTGATCAACCAGAATGTGGCTCTCATTGACCTCATAAGTGCCCACCTTTGTTATAAATACTCTTTAAATGTTTAATTCTACAAGATTTTCTTCTAAAGAAATGGATTAAGATTTGGCAGGTGATATATCCTCTACCCCGAGGCGGAGATGAACAGTTGTTCTTGAGTGGCGGTAGCGTTTCGAACTATCGACCATTAGGTCCGAAGAAATGTTCCCCATGAGTTTTTGTAGTGCTCTTATCAACTAAACCAAAAGGGATTCCCATTCGGACTGTTTTACAGCGTTTTAACTTCTTTGTGTTGTTGTTATTGAAGACAGCCACTACATATTGCCCATCCAGTATCATCGTGGTGATACGAAGAGCAACATTTTGAAAGACATTTGTAAAGAAGGTAGCTTTCCCAGTCATTACTGCAATTGATACGCCCCCCTTCTTTTTGCATTTAATTTCATTTCTCAGCAGTTTCCATTTGACTGTATCGATTGTCTCTATTTGAGTGGCAAGTCTGTTTGACACGTGCACCCTAGCCTACATGCCACTGGATGTGATTCATTTGTGGTTGTCTAAGTTAGACACATAGAGGCAAGGTTTTAGGTCGGGGGTACATGTAACCAGTAGCTCTAAGTGGTTCTGCCATCTAATGACAAAGTCCCGAATCTTCAGTTCGATGGGTGAGATACTTTCTCTCCCCGTGGAAATTTTCTACCCCGTGATGGGGGAGGTCAATTGACCCTGAGTGCTAGTGGAGTTTCGAACCCTCGACCAATGGGCCCAAAGAAAAGTTGTCCGATCACTTTTTCTTGTACACTTATCAAATTGACCACAAGGGATTCCCACGCTTCTAGTTATTAAGTTGTATTAACTTCTGACGTTATTGTTGAAAAGAGCTTCCGCAAAGGCAAAAGAGCCAATAGGTCGCGAGTTTGAAGATCGCTTCTTCGACCGCCCTCTACGAGGATTATAAAAAAGGATTTCTACCATTTAAATTTTGTTTGGTCTCCAAATCATCTCATAATATGACGACAGGAGAATAAATCGGTTGGCTCAAGAGCATTCTTCACAATGGTTCAAAATTGAGAATTCCATTATCACCATATAATTAATTAAAAATTAAGCCAATAATAAAGAGTAAAAGTGGTCTTAACTTAAGTATCAGGGAGGATAAATGAAAAGGTATAATCTAATGCTTCTTATATTTAAGTTTCTCTTTGCTTATTTTTAACTCCCGTGAAGAATATCTCGCCCACGTGGCTTACTTTTGTGGTAAGTACGGATAAAGCGGAGGTTTTCTTCAGGTACTTATGAATTTCTCTTTTTTAAGGCAAGATGAGAATTCATTTTATTTCGGTATATTGAGGAACTGAAATAAATAACAAAAACTTTTTATCAAGTAAATGAAGCAAAAAACCCCCCCATTTTTTGCTATATGTGCAAAAAAAAATTATAAAAATATTTCATTCGAAAACATGTTACACTATATAACAATTAGGATCACCTTGTGTTTTTATATACAAATACATTTTTACTCATAATCAGGATACATGTGTTAACATTTGTCAGTAAAAATTGAAAATAAAAAAATTAAGGAAAAACTTAGAATTTCAGAAATAGCAACGTTACGCGTAAATTTGGCTAAACAGTGATGTAATTTCAAAATTATTGTCTCTAGTAATTTGTGACACAAAATTGTTTCTGAAAGCTTACTTTAGTATAACAATATTATAAGTCACTAAAAAGGAAATATGTTAATAAGCAAATTCAAAATTAATTGAAATGACAGATTGAAATATACAAATATATTTATCAAGTGTTTATATAAATAGTTTCCTGTTATTGTTCTTATACTAGTGTTAGAAAGTTAAGCATAATTGATAATTAAGGAAATAATGAAAGGAAATCAAATCGGAATCATAAGAAACGTGATTAGCTAGAATAAAACGGTTGTAAAATATGAAAACGACGTGAAGAAACGACAATAATTACTTCTACAATAAAAAAAAATCAAATTATTAGAAAATAGGGCATGAGAGGAGTTCACACTTTAGTGAAAAATAAATGTAATAAAAGGTGATGCTGAAGTTCAGACTAAAGCATGATTCGTCACTGAACATCACATTGACCAACTGTCCCTAACTCCAGGACTGATGCTTTAAAGTCCACTTTAAACGACCGTATTTAGGCGTATATGCGAGGAGAATGCAAACTTCTGGTTGTTTGGCAAATATACCAACATGATTCAGTCTCTCGTAAACAGTTCGAACAGCTGAACCTAATTCTCTAGCACAACTGTCACTCTCACATCACACAGTTGTCGCCAGATATCGGGTCTTGGCGAGCGGTTGTGATTCTTAGTCGATCTGGTACTGGTTGTCGGTTAACATTTCTCGTACTTTGAGCCACAGTCTTAAGATGACACACACACTGAGGCACATTCAGAATTCGAGACACTTCGTTTAGTAATCGTTTGGATTCAACCATTCCACAAATTATTCCTTTCGCAAACATATCCAGTGTTCTTCTTTGTACCATTATTCGTTCTATTAAATCATTAGCAACGTTCCTTTGCACATGAATTGCGCGAAACCTGTCTAACTGCTTATGCCGCATTATCCGCTTTCCAAAGTAGCGCAGGTGTTTTGGGTTTGTATACGTCGACTGAAACGTTTTGCATGAAGACAAAGTTTAACCTTCAAAGGTGATTTTCCACAATTTATTTTGAATAAATTCACCTTTATTTCCTCATAATTTTTTGCATTTTACGAATTATGCTCAGATTTGAGACACCAGCGTAATATAACTATTATCTCCTAAACTTGAATAAATCAACTATGGATGGTATCTTACTAGCAAAAGAGAGTTACAGTTGTTATAACAAGTAAAATAAAATAATAAACATATGAATAAAAATAAAAATCCGATTTCTTAAATTTCTTAAAATCTTGGATTGCAGAAATTATTGTTGACTGATAATTTTTGTTACGCACTGCATACTAAAAGTATCTCAATATACACTCTGTAACAAAAAAAAAAAAAAACGATGCACAAAGAAGGAGTTGCCCGATTGTAATAAAATTACGTATGCAAAGACATTGGGACAGAACATGCAAATGATTTAACTTAGATGTTCAATAAATGAACAGCGGGAACTACAGAGCATCGGAGCTGCACATTCAGCAGGTGTATGAAAGGAGGGATTCTCAATCGGATGGTCAAATTTTCGGTTGCATTCCGACTGTGGATGTCGACTGTAACAATGTTTCACCGAAAGATTCGTGTACATTAAGTGTATATGTCAGAGTTTGAAAGAGGTCGTGCTATCGGAATAAAAGAGGCTGGTTGGACGAATCGAACAATCGCTCGATATCTGGGTCGAAGCGATGCGGCGAATAGACGATGCTGGAAAGAGTGGGTCAACAACGGCAGATGTCAGCTTCAGAATTGCAGCAGTCAATCGAGGACTACAACAGAACGGGAAGACAGAGCGATTGTCAGAGCAACTGTCACAGCACCGACGTTATCAACTATCCACCGTTTGGCCTGCACGCATGTGCCCAATTTGACCCTCGACAGACGACAGAGAGAGAAGAATTTACTCTCGCACCGACCGTTACGCCACTTACCTCTCACGCCTGTACACCGTCAATTCTGATAACAGTGATATCGTGCTCGATCAACTTGGAACTACTCTGACAGGGGACGTATAGTCATTAGTGAGGAGTCCCGTTTACAACTGTGTCCTGATAACAACCGCAGGCGTGTCTGGAGACTTCAAGGGCAGCGTGGGGATCCTGCTCTTAGTATCTCACGCCACACTGGACCACAACAGGCCGTTATGGTCTGGGGTGCCATATTTTTTGATAGTTGGATCCCTTTGGTAGTCATTTTTGATACACTAACAGTATAACAGTACGTAGACGACATTCTACGATTAGTTGTGTTACCGTTCCTTTTGCGATACCCAGGACGTTCTTTTCAACAAGATAATGCCCGGCCGCACACAGCATGTGTTGCTATGCATTGTTTGCAAGCTTTCCCCACACTTCCTAGATCAATTAGGTCGCCTGACCTTTCTCTCATAGAGCACATTTGGGACATTATGGAAGGGTGATTGCAACCATCCGAGAATGTTGATGATTTAACCCAACAGCAGGAGACAATTGGGCACAAAATTCAGCAGGACACTATCCGAGAACTTTATTAGTCTATGTCACGCCGAGTGACAGCTTGCATCCAGGCCAGAGGTCGACTAAAGCATTATAGACATCCTCCATTTGTAACGGCCAAACTCTGAAGCAAATCATTCAATTGTTCTGAAAATTTAATCGTTTGTTTTTCTATGTATGTTCTGCACACACAATAATTTCTTATCGCAATCGGACAACTCCTTCTGGGTGCATCGTTTTTTTGTTATAGAGTGTATTAAATACATTAATCTTAATTCATCCAAAAAATGGAAAACATTAAAAATTCAGTTACGAGTATGTTTAAGTGTCAAGTATACTAAGCCTGATAGATTAAGAAACTAGATCGAATAAGATAAAAGTGACAAATGTAAACCTTCTACAGGAAGGATTAAGTACGTTATGAAAATCAAGAATACTTTTTAAGGATTTCTAAAAAAGCCTAAGAGTTAGTAAGCTATCAAAATAAAGAAAATGTTGCGTAATAATCTAGGTGTTAAAATAAAATTCAGAAAAATAATTTCAAAAAGAGCATTTTTAATATCTATCACTTTAGTAGACTTTGAAAAGGTATTAAAACATAAAAAATTAACAATTTAAAAATAATTTATTCTTAAATTATGATTGTTAATTTAAAAGAATTTAGCGAAATTATAACTATCTGCAAATTAAGTATTGATTTCAATATTTTATTTTTGTATTTGTTGCAGATTTGGATAAATAATTCCTCCCTGTATTTTTGTATTGCTTTAAATAGAATTCACATGAAGATTGCCATTATAAAAGCCAATATTAAGGTAATCATTGTTGAAATTATTATTAAAATAACCATTATTAAACTGAATTGCTTATAAATTCTTGTTAGAGATTAATGCTGAACTTTATGGGCATTGTTATCTATGATAAGGAAAAGTATACGATAGAAAATTTAAATCGAGTAGAATTTCCAGTAAAAAGATAATTTAATGATCTTGTATTAGTTAATTAGAGTTGAAATGAATATATTTTGATCGTGTTGTAATGATTATTCCTTTTAAGCAAGCTAAGACATTGCAAAAACTGATTCTTGCCTTTTTATGTTTAAGCCAACTGATAGAAAAAGTTATTCGTCGCTACTTGAAAGGAGGTGATACAAAACAGAATTAAATCCATCTCTTAACAGCATATACCTATAACATCCATTTAAAAAAATTAAAATTTTTAATTTTTATTATAAGTAAGACATTTTTTTTTAATTTGCTCAGAAATTGCATAGTGGCTATTGGAATTATTAGTTTCAAAACAATTCTGACTAATGAAATGTTTTAAAATTTATAAAAGAAAATATTAAATTCAGATAAAATATTATATTATAGAAATAATTTTAGAAAAAAACTACAAAAATGTAAAAAAAAAAAAAAATACATATAATAAATTGAAGGAAATAAAGTAAACCAATAGAAAAGAATAGGAAACTGAGAGAATAGAAAAGAATATTCATAATATAAAAAAAAGTTTTTATAGGCTTCAGGCAGGACATGCATGATTATTTCAGAATTAATGGCTAACTAAATTCTTTATATATATATGTAGACGGTGGGGTGAAGATATTGTACATCCCGAATCTACGATCGTTTTCTATTATGCAAAGGGTTGGTTGTCAAGGGGGGGGGGTAATTCCATTTCCGGATTCCATTATTTTATTAAATTATTATCCATTATCTTATGATGTTTTTGTAGAAATTCATTGATGAGGCTCGACTTTTTCTACTTCGTTTATTAGAAGAGTGAAATGTATTTACAGTAGATGATGACGAATTGACCAGTTCATCGGAGCAAAATAGATGGCTGCCTCATTTAACCATATTGGCGAAGGGCACTGGAACGCGCTTGGGTGTTTGGAGTTTACTTCCGACGCTGGTAATGCGAAGGAGAAGCGGAAAAGTAGGGGAAAGAGAACGAAAACGAAAGGTCACTCAGTTTTGTTCTGGAATAGGTGACGCTGCATGAGCTATCACACGACTCTGATTCGTGGTGCTATCTATCGAGTATCGGAGGAACTGGTTTTACAGTACATTGGGAAATAAAATTAATTCTTTAATAATTAGGTGGAAAATCCCCCCCATATATATATATATATATATATATATATATATATATATATATATATGACAGGCACAAGTACAAATGCATAAATTGAATCTCAATTTCGAGGACATTGCAATAATGTTCCGACGCTCTTGTGCTTAACAAAATCTAATTTCCGGGAGAAACAAATTCTCCATTGCTTTAACGTTCCAGCGTCCTTGCGATGAAGAAATTCCCAGCCTTTCTCCTATGGCCCCCAAGCCTCAACTCCCCCGTTTACTTCCCTTACAATAAGCTCCTCATACACAACGCCATCTAGTGTGTGTTCCAGAGCATCATTAACCACATCTCTACATCACTCGTGCATCCTAACCTGCTAGAGTCCTGCAGCTGCTATAGATAAAATCTTTTAGAGAAAAAAGACATGAATTAGTACAAAAATCACTGAAAGTTCACATGATTTATTCTGCTCCTTCTGATTAATAGTTAGTCTAAGGTTTTATCTGATCTACTGGTGATGATATCATATTAGGCTTTTCATGCTCTCTAATTTTGGCTTCGTTGTCCCTAAACAATATGCGTTGCCCTAGTCTGCTCCTGAATTGGCATCATCTCTCCATCACTCTTTAGGGCACTTTTAAAGAAAAGTTCCGTGATTTCATGTTCCTTGATTGGGAGGAAGCACTCGCAAATTTCTTTCAAAGATTTAATTCTAGCATTCTTCACGGATTCTTCATGGATTTTTTTCCAAGATTTAATTCATTCTTTCCTAATCAGGTTGACAGGTGTTAGTTTCTTCTCTTCTTTTCCTTGACCTCTTTTCCGAGCTTTCCTCCGATTTCTTCCACGTCTGTCATTGTAGAGGTTGAGTAATTTTCCTTTCATCTCCATATCCAAAACACCCTTTAAATCACTTGGGGAGTTTTAAGCCCCGACCGCTGAGTTCAACAAAAAACATTCCGATGCGCATTCATTCGTACACATAAAACGGTCAAATGACTCCTTCTTGTCCTACCTATTACTCTTTTCACAGCCGAGGTGGAGAATGACCCCTTTATGGCTATTTACAGCTTGTAATCTCGTGACTTTCGGTAGTTATGGGTCCCCCCCCCCATCAAGCTTGTTGCACTCATAATGTTCATATTTTGATAGCGCTTCAAGTATGTTTTCTCGACCGTTGTGACGAGTGTCTCATCTGTGTTTTTATTCAGTGCTTCCTCCTTGAAGAGACTATATGGTCTTTTAGGTCTTATTTTCATCCATTGTGGTATGTTTCAGCAAGAGGTGAATGTTTTCCAATAGTTGCGATTGTGCTCTCTTTCGTACTACAATCATTTTAATGCGAGTTTTTACTTATTATTTTTTCTAATTCTTGTTCTTTTGCCAACCGCAAAAATTTTAATTTCTTCAATTCATTTTTTTTGAATTGAAGAAATTAAAATTTTTGCGCAAATTTTAATTCATTTTTAAAATCTCCTTGGCAAAAATTTTTCTCCTAGCTTTTAACTTATTCTCTGCTTTATTTTTCCTTTCCCTAACCATAATATTTCATCAATCAAGTACAAGTTTTGGTTCATTTAAAAAATAAAATCGAGAACTTTAAGTATTTTACTCTTCAAAATACTTAAAGTTCTCGATTTTATTTTTTAAATGAAATGCAGTCAAACCATTTGTAAGAGTATCATCATTTAAGAGTTTAATCAAATCTTCTTTTCTCAAATTCTTAACATTTTTGGTTGTCAAATTTTTTTCATTTCAAATGAGAATAATAAGAAAGCTCTTACCTCTTCTTCCGTTTGCAGCATTTGTTACCCACAGGAACTTTTTATCTTCTGTTTTCAGCACTTTTAACCCAGGTGATTTAAGTTCAAACACACACACTCCGTGTCCAAAATTCCCCGGACTTTTCTCTCGATTATTTTTTTAAATTCTTTCTCCACGGAATAATTCTCCACAATATCAGGTCTCCCTCAAATTTAATTTAAACTGAAATTTAATGGTCCATCCCGAGCTGAACGCCCTCTTTGTGGGAGTGGTAGCTTATGTTTAGGGGAATAAAGGGAAACAAGTAATTATTCACAAATACTAACGTTTATTATTGATATTGGATGAATGGAAACATTTACAAGTAGAACAAAGACAAGTACGTACACATAAGTTGAAGCTCAAGTGCGAAGACACTATAATAAAGTTCCAGCGTCCTTGTGATTAACGAATTCTAATTCCCGGGGGAAAGCAATTATTCAATGCTATAAAGTTCCCTTGCGCTTAAGAAATCTCCATTCTCGTATGATCTCCAAACCCCAACTCCTCCATTCACTTCCCTTACACGTTATCTCCCGTGCTTAAAGCCCTCCTGTAGAGGACGTTTTTTGTAAGGGAGTAAGTATGGGATGTCATACAATCCCCTTAGGGCAGAGCAGATCAGACTAATCTCTGAACGAAACGGACGTAAGCGAATTGATACTCGAGAAAGTTGTGAATCGCGGGGTGATCGAGTGCTAACCGTGATCTGCTCTGATCACCAAGGTAACGAGAAAGGAACTATTATCCCTTTCGCTACCGGAGGGAGAAAAAAGAAGTGCTTCTCTGGGCCCGCGGCTTCTTACCGTGGAGTGTCACGCTGTGCCCAGATGATTTTAGATATTAAGCCTAATTCATGAAAAAAATTCCTCTAAAATCGGCTATTTATTAAAATATTTTGGTATTTATATTATTTAAAATTCATTAAATTTAATAAATACAAAAAAAAAAAAAAAAAAAAAAAGATTTAATCAAAAATTGAATGTTTTATACATAAAATTACATAAAAAAATTATACTTTTAAGAAAATACAAAATATATTTACATAAATTTCATGGTGTATTGATATACCATTATATGGAATATATAGATATAAAAGATAAATCTTATTTTGCTGTATGGTATATTTATAAAAAAAAATTCAATGCATAGTACAACGTCACATGTCTTACACATATTTGGACGCTTCACGCAAGATTTTGAGCAAAGGGCACATTTTAGTCCCCCCCCTTTTTTTTTACTTTAATGTCTATGTACAGATTTGGATTATTTTTGTTAACATTACTGTCAGATTCATTTATTATTTCGCAAATCTCAGTATCAGATAAACACTTTCTTTTGGTCATGACTGTCGCTACAAATAAAGACCGACCGAATGAAACGAACAGCTGAGAACATCTGCTACCAAAAGCCCTAACCCCCATAAAGGGCCCTAAATTCTCATTCGAACTTCTAAGAAGCAAGGAAGAAAGAAAAAAAAGCAAACCGAAATCAAGTGCACTCTTTAAATCATGTCATTACATTTAAAGAGCCGCGTTGAAACACGTGCTTTTAACAATTATCCCCTCCTGGTAGCTAGAAGTGAAATCCAAGCTCATATCACCAAGGTTAACACTCCTAATAACCTATCTATATAGATTTCGCGGTATTGTAAAGCCATATAGTAACATAAAAAAATCAAATAAAACGTTCTCATCAAGCGTATCTCTATTGATACGTTGGGCCGTAGAAGACACTCCCGGAGCGTATCACATAATGAGTCGCTACTAGAAACTCGTAAAAGGAAATATCAAAATTTGTACAGTATTTTGTGTGTAAGTGATCTTCGAACATATTCGTGAAATCAGTCAGAAATTGTAATATGTTACAGTCGTATAATGAGATAAACTTTTCTTGAATACAACTCAATGCAATATAAATTATTGTTAAGTAAAATTCAACTTTAAATAATAATTTTGCAATTCCTCTGCTTGCTTATCAGTGCCTTCATAATCAAAAATATGAATTTACTCTCTATGCCGTTTAATGGGAAACTATGTTGTTATCAAGATTAGTCGCTATTGCCACAGAGTAATTAATGTATTTAATTAAGAATTCCTCAGATCTAGATGAATTTAGGTAATTGATAATTTTACTGATTAGTTTGACGAATTTATTATTTATTGACTTAGGGGATTGTAGCAGTGCTTGCGACTTTAACATTTGTAAGAATATCATCCCACATCAAAATTGAACAAATAAATTTAAAGTGAACCTGTTGCCCAGTAAAGAATTTGCTACAATTTTAGTCTTTATATCCCTAGAGTCACCTTCTTTTAGCATATTTAAATTTTTGTTACCACCTTTAATTGCAGTTTTAAAGTTTTATTACTTTCACACTACTCTTCTACCTAGTATCTCTAACAGGTTGTAAAGTTAGTTTAACACACTGATTTTTAAAATGTTCCATCTATAAGAAGACGCAGGAAAAAAAAATTAATACAATTTTCGGACAACACTGTAAAAGCCAACAATCTCAAATGTTATCTTGGTCGTATGATTCTTCACCAAGTCTAATGAATGAGATACACAAGGTATAAATGTAAGAGTGCAACATTCTTAATCCTGTTCAGTAAAACATTTTTCTCTTTCCCTTTATATTGGAAAAATCATCATATCCCTGGTCATGTATGTTTTGCATATCAAAATCATAGCTAACTAACAATTCATTGCTAAAATATTTATTTTATTATTATCAAGTTGCATCTAAAACAAGATAAAACCCTAAGAACAACTGTTTTATTTCAATAAGAAATATATTAATTTCGGCAATTCTGACTAAAAATGAATTTTTTCCACGTGACTTTAATCTGATGTACAGTCTAAATTAACTTAAGAACCAGGACTTGAGTTAGCAGTAGAGTAATAATCCTTCTTAAAAGAAGGTAATAAGACATATTTTTAATTTTTTTATACATTATTAACATGATTTTAAATAAGCGGGTCGTATTCCACTAACGTTTCTACGGCTTTTAGAAAATTCTTATTCAAATAATATATCATATTTGCTTCTTATAGCTTTAAGATTGTCCTACTAAATATTGAACACCCACAAGAATTCTGATAATTACTCGTATATCTCGCTTCGTTTTTTTTCCGATTCAAAATTTTGTTGATGATCTCAATCCATAGTAAATTTTTTTTTATTAATTCTTATTTTCAATTCATTCCATTTCTTATAATTTAACACATATTCAATGCTTGATTCATGTCAGGAAAACTGAGTAGCTAAGTACCATCAATCGGAAAAACCGTTAACAATAGCAAAGAATGTAGAAAAAAAAAAATACTGAATACTACAAAAATTTCGGATTGATATACTGCCACAATGAGCGAGTTGATATTCGCCTCTTTTTTTTTTGAAGCAATTTGCGGGAAAAAGACGAGATGCGAGCCGAGTTTGCGTTTTGATGAGGGTGGCTGAACCCGCCCTTTGTACTTGGTTGCCATTGTGCACACCCTCTGTCTGTATATATATATATATATATATATGTGTGTGTGTGTGTGTGTGTGTGTATGTATACTGCTGTTTGTAGAAAATGCAACACCATGAAAGAATCATCAGAATCAAATGAAATTTAATGCAGAAACGACTTGTACTGATACAAATAAATGATGAAATTTTCAAAACAAAAGAAACAAATTAAGCGTCCGAAATCAGTATTTGGTGCAGCCACCATGCGCTGCAATAAGTGCTGCTATACGACGTGGCATGGAGTCAAACAGATGTTGAATATCTGCTTGAGGAAGAGAATTCCATATCGCTTGTATGCGCAACCAAAGTTCGTCTTTGGAAACTGCAGGACGCGGATCACGAGCGAGACGCCGACCAACCATATCCCACACGTGCTCAATAGGCGACATATCCGGTGAATAAGCAGGCCAAGGAAGAAGTTGCATGCGTTGTGCTGAACAGAAGTCTCGAACAGTCCGCGCAACATGTGGGCGTGCATTATCCTGCTGAAAGATAGCTCCAGGGATGCCTTGAAGGAAAGGAACGACTTCGGGCTGTAGCACTTCACGGACGTACCTGTTGCTATTGAGATTACCCTCAATTCGTATCAAATTGGATCGTCCATGATACGAAATCGCACCCCAGACCATAACTCCGGGTGTTCGACCACTATGTCGTTCAATAATACACTCAGGAAGGCAGCGTTGACCGGCATAACGTCTAACACGAACACGGCCATCATGGGTCCACAAATTGAAGCGTGATTCATCTGAAAAGACAACTTGGTGCCAATCAGCTCGCCTGTCTCTGTGCTCAAGAGCCCACTGCCGACGCAGCCGTCGATGATTCGCCGTGAGGGGAATCCTGTATAAAGGCACCCTTGCACGCAATCCACGGCGCAGCAGACGACGACGAATTGACGAAGCCGACAATTGTACACCTGTAGCAGTAGACCAACGTGCTGCCAGCTGCCTGGAGGAAGCTGTGCGATCATTCACCGCCATGCGGAGCAGGTGTCGATCATCGCGCTCTGACGTCACCTTCTGTCGTCCAGTGCCTGTTTTTCGAGTTGTTCGGTGCTCGTCGGTCCACTGCTTCCAAACTCGCATCACTGTGGAACTGTTCCGCTGCATACGAGCTGCTATTGCGCGATAGGAAAATCCTCCTTCTCGAGGCCGATTATCCTCCCTCGTTCAAACTCCGTAAGTTGCTTGAATTTCTTATTCTTCCGTCGTGGAGGCATACTCAGGTCTCACTAAACGTTTGCCACTAACAAATAATCATAGACTTTTTTCAACGTCCCGCTACAGCACTTTATTTATACGCTTTCAGCATCAATTCAGAGGGCGCTGCGCGCGCCGCGCACGCGCGATGGCTCTGAAACTTTATTAATTTGCATAATATCCTATAATTGACATTTGCTGCGAATTTCATTTGATTCTGATGATTCCTTCATGGTGTTGCATTTTCTACAAACAGCAGTTTATGTTATAATTCAATTGTGGCACAATGAAGAGATTGAATTATTTGTGAATTAGGAGTTTATTCATTAACACGAGAGGGGAGGGAGATACATTAAGATAGCGATGGACGTGCGTCCACCTAGATAACTAATCAAGAGCGAAACAACCGAAAATGATTGTACATGCTGTGCTCATCATGGAGAAACAACACCGACATATGCATAAAAATCTGCTTTAAGAAAGCAGGAATTTTTCTTTCAAAAGATCAAGAAAATGAAAGCGAAAATTTATTGTATGATATCAGTGTAGATGATTGGCTGGCTGTTTCTGGTGGACACTTCGAGTACCTTCGATGAATTCATTGATGAGGATGAAAATTTAATCACAGCACAGTTGCGGGAAACCGGTGACATCCCTGCTGAAATACTAGTAAATGGAAGCGATAAAGATGAGGCAGTGGATGACGATGATGAAAAAAGGTGCTACTACAGCAAAATTTCCCCCAATTCATAGCAGCGTTAGAAGCTTTTTTCAATTCATTTTCGGAAGTGAAGGAACCTTTTCACTTCTTGATGAACTTGAAAAGACTGTTCGAATGTTCACGGAAACAAAAACAAACTTCTATTGTAAATTATTATAACAAAATAGTAAAATAAAACGAAATTTGAGTACATAAATATTTGGAATTCTTCTGTTCTTAAAACCATAAACGGAAGTTATGAAGGTATGTATACTCACATTTTAAAATTTATTTTAAATATCTTTACATGCATAAAATCTACCACCAATACGATATTTGTATAATATGTACGTACATGATAGTACATCTCGCGTATAAGTGAGAGATAGATGTATATATATATATATATATATATATATATATATATATAACACATCGATCAATAACTCCCGAGTCTAAAATTGAAAACAACATTTTTTTTGCAAATTTTTTTTTTATTCATCAACATAACACCTTTTGTTAATCACCTTTTAGGGTGATACAATCGTTCCAACGCTTTTCCAAATCTTTTTTTGTTTTTGTTTTGTTTTGTTTTGTTTTTTTTTCCAAAAAAAATTTTTTTTTCTTTTTTTTTTCCCCGCAAGAAATCTTTTTTGTTGCGAGTAAATAGCGATAAACAGCTTTCTGAATCATCGACTCGTTGCTGTTTTTGTTCCATCGAAAGCAATCGCGACACCCACTTGGAAAAAACCTTTTTCATGCTCAATTTTTCATGAAGGATAGTAAATACACTTCCATATGATATCTGTGTCATCTCAGCAATCTCACGGAGCTTCACTTTACGATCTTTCATTATAATTTTTGTCACTTCACTCACATTTTCCGGTGTAACGGCTTCCACAGGTCTACCCGAGCGTTCCGCGTCATTTGTGTCGGTACGACCACGTTTAAACTCGGCAAACCACCGACAAATCGTTGCTTTTGATGGACAAGAGTCCGGATAACATTTTTCAATCCATTGTTTCGCTTGCACGGTGTTTTTACCCATTAAAAAACAATGTTTTATCAGAACACGAAACTCGGTTTTTTCCATTTTTTAAACAAACTACAAAACGACTTTACTCCAACCTCGATAACTCAGCTGTTTCTGGTCCGATCGACTTAAAATTTTGACACGTTTCAAGCAAAGGTTAGTACTCTAGAAAGACCTGGTTACTGGTTTACTACGAGCGCCATCTCTGGGTTAGTCTCGGGAGTTATTGATTGATGTGTTATTTCCGTTCTTAAATAGGGCAATTAAGTTGCCGTATAAAAAAAAGAGTGAATAAAAGTTATATACAAGAAGAATGAAGGATAATGCAAAACGAAAAATGCTTGGGATTTAATAAAGAGACCTGACAAGTTTTGGGAGGCCGCTGGGTAAAAATGGAAATCAATACAGAAATATTAAAAGATTTATCTCACGCTTCGGTTTTGCTCAAGGTTTTAGTCAGGTCAGACTTCTGAGGACCTTCTACTGACTCCTTAACTCATATTTTACTATTTAATTATACTGAAAAATGCTGGTAGAATTAAACAGTTTTACTGTCCTGGGGGTCAATTTCGAAAGGTTTTTCTGTGCATTATTAGATTTCATTAAGAAAATAGAATCTTATTCAGAGTAACATAAAGTATGCTGATTTATATGCCCTAATTTAAAGAAAAGATATTTATGAAGCAATTATCTGGTTTTGAGAAACATTTAAATTTAAATTGCCGACTTAGGAAAGCGATTTATGGACTTCATTAGTATGCATACGAATGGTTTTTTTTTTTTGAAATTCACGGAGTATTAAAAAATCTAGGTTGTTAAAAAAGTTTAAATGGTGTAGCTATGTTTATATTTTTGAAAAATTATATATATGGTTATTATATGTTAATCACATAGTTATTTTTCGGGAAGAATAGAAAACAGGCAGTTGATATAGAAATTAGTATTTTAAAACAAGACTTTGACTGAAATATTTTTGGAAATACTAAGAAATTATTAGGTGCCGAATATTTAAAAGAAAATGATAATTTATATATACATCAAACGGATATATTGGCGTAGCGTAGCCATATTTGGCTCTTGAACCATAGACAAACACCCCCACACTCATTGAAACGGATATATTTCAAATCTGTGTAAATCTCATGAAAGATGTAACTTCCCAGTTTCATCATTACCCATCTCTCCAAAATTCCAGAGCCTTCAGAATAATAATGAAATTGAGGAAATATTTAGAATGGCATATAGAAGTTTGTTAGGCAGTCTATCATTTTTACCTGGTTAAAATTTATGATTTTTTGTTGAGTACGATATTATTCTCTATAGCTTGCAAAGGTGGTTCAAAAAGTACCTAAATTGAACGGTAGATGACATAGCCAAGGCAAGTTAGTGTTACTATTGTGTGCTGCCATCTGTTAAACGGTTTCTAAATAAATTTGAAACTGATTCAGATGCACTTTAAATTTGGTTGTGAAGTCCCAAGTCTTCTCATTGGCGTTGTTTGGGGAGGGAGGTGCCAGCTCAGGTGTCGCTTTCGTCACTTGACTGAGGCTCAAAATTATGCGGTCCGTCGCCAATAGCACTCGTGTTGCTTTTAAGTGTGACGTAAATAAACAATCACATCCATAACTTGAGTATGCAATTTGAAATACGAATTGTATTTCAAAATAATTTTGTGATTATATTTTTCAAATATAAAAAATTCTTAAGATAATTTTATTATTATACAAGAATATTTATCACAAGTTAAGAGGAAGGACTGAAACTTCATAAAATAAAGCATTAGGAAATGAGCGAAGATAATTGATGAATTAATTATAAATGTATTTATTATATAAAGATCGTTATTCAATATTTTTTTTCTAAGTCTATTCATGTTCTTATGAGTAAAAATTTTTCCTGTTCGAAGGTCATCTCACAATAAAAAAAATTTGGTAAATTTTTCTAGTGTTAAAATGTAAAGATTGTTGAATATTAACCCCCCCATTTAATAAATGCTTCAAAGAGTAACTTTTTGTTTAATTAGTTCTACACTGCACCTATCTCATTAATTCTCAAGCATGCACCCTAAGAAAAATAAAATTGGAATTTGGCACGTGATCTAAAGATTATCCAATAAAAAACTTCAGCGCACTTCCCCTGGTTGTTTATGCATATTTCAAAGAATAAATGAATTGGTATTTTCTAGTTTTGTGTAGTATATAATAGAGTTCTTAGATATTGTCGAGGGAATATATTGATGCGAATTGTACAACATCCTAAAAAAAATAATAAAATGCAGTCACCGTTGCAGCTTTTACCGGATTTGACTTAAAGTCCCAGAGTCTTAAACTTAAAACAGTATTTACCATATTAGAGCCCGAATGAAACGAGATATTTTTCGACAAGTCATTTCCTGTTAAAGTATTGACTTAAGCTAAATTCGAAGACTAGGTTATGGAATATAAAAACTATTATTAATTTATAATAAATAATATTAATAAATAATAATAATAACCTGTGTTATTATTTTAAAAATAAATGTTTATCTGACTAAATCATATTTTCTTTGCTTTTTTTTATGTAAAATGAACGGACCGTATAAAATTCCTCGCATTTTTTCTAACTATGTTTATCAAAAACTTTAAATTCGGACTAATATGATAATTCACGAATTATTGAGTTTTAGTTTGCATATGTAATTGTTTCTGTTAAGTTATTGTGCTCTTCTTAATAGAAGGCTTACTTTTGTTTTACTTGTCAAACTAAGTCTTGTGAATTTATTTTGTTAAATAGAGATTATTATTCCTGAACTCGACTTGTGTTAAGCTGACTTCCTAAGAATTCTGGTACAGAAATAATTATATGAATTGAGGTCAAGTTTCTTAATATTCCTCCACTGCCTTTTAAAGTAAGATAATAGTTATGAAATATTTTCACTTCTCAAATATAATTCATAAATTAATGTGTACAGGAAATTACGTGATAAAGAAATTAGAGCCTGTAACTCATTGCCAAATAAAACTAATATCAATGTACATTACACGAAAAGAATTTCCAGAATATGTTCAAAATCATCTGAAGACTGTTGAGCATGCGATTATATCAAACGCATAAGTTTATTGTAAGTAAATATTACAAAATTAGAGTGATTAGTACTGAATGCGAGCACAGTGGAAAGTATTTCCGGAATGTTTGGTAAAACGTCTGTTGATTTTGAATAGTAGATTATCAACGTCGCATTTTAAAGCAACACGAGGGCTACTGGCGATGCACTTCGAAATTTTGAACCTCAGTCAAGTGACGAAGACGACATCTGGGCTAACACTTCCCTCTCCGAATTTCCATATCTCGCCAATGGGAGGACTTGAGACCTTTACAGATTCAACATGCATCAGCCCACTAAAAGGTGGGTCTTCAGTGGTACCTAGGCTCGAACTCACAACTCGACGGAAGCAACGCCGGCTGCAAGTTTGCGATCCTGACCACTTGGATACTGTGGTCATAAACATCCATTGAGGAAATTCAACGCATCTATTAAAATAAAACGTGTAAATTTGTTATTAGTAAGCATTAGAAAATTGACTATTTAAAATTCATTTCATACATTTTTAAAACTTAAATAATATATATTAATAAAAAATAATACAGAACTATATATAGAGAAATATTTTATTTAAAGTAATGCCTCTGTTTCTAAAAAAAGCAAAGATAAAATTACTGGGTTATAATTTCTGTATTATCTTTACCTTCACAATCTTTTATTTACTAGTTAGTTTCTTCTAGAACTCGTTTTTAAATGCCTAGTTTAATATTGAATGTAGTAATCGTGTTAACGTTCTTTCAACTACAAGGTGAAAACGATTAATTCTTTTTTATAAAGTAATAAATTCCAAGAGAAAAATGTTGCATTCTAATTATTACTTTTTACCCTCTTATTATTTTTCAGCTTATGTAACAACATAACTAACAATTTAAAAAGTTACGTTTAGAATAATTAAATATATTACATACACTTTCTTTTTATGAACTTTTTAACCGCTCCTTATTTTAGAAACGATAAGCACAATTATAGTCAAATTTTTTACTTTACATGAATTTTCTTAGTGATTTAATAGTTTGTAATTACTAGTGAATATTCATATCACGCTTTTGATGTAGTAAAAATATAATTATTCATTTTTCTTTTGTCAAACACGTTATCATTTTTGCATAAATTTCTTACAAGGTCTTACAAGTGTGATTTGATAAAGTGGTGTATACCTATTGAATTGTATTTATGTAACTATTCTTGATGTTTAATAGGTCTGATGTATCTGATTTATCTAAATAATCCCAGAGTTCTTTGGAAGGTAGGGACTCTAAAGATAAAATAAGAATTAATTTAGCTAAGCTCATTTTTTTTATTCTTCTAGATAATTCATAAGACTCTCAGCTTGAAACTAAAATAAATCTCCAGCTTGAGATGTGCAGAATAATCACTGTATTTGCCGAATATAACTCGATACTTTTTGACTAATATTTCACTTTAAAATATTGATTCGCGCTGAACAATGCAATGTAACAATTTATTTAACCTAACCTAATAATAATCTAATTTGTTTTATGTTACTTTAATTGCCAAGAATGTAACCTGTGTTATTAGTTTTTTTGTTTTAAATAAATGCTTATCTGACTAAATTGTTTTCTCTATGAATTCTTTACATAAACGAATGGACCACATTTAATTAAACATTTTTTTTTCTATTTTATAAACTATTTTGGTATCTCACTACATTCGGATTAATTAGGTAAACATCTTCACAAAAAAGGAATATGCAAGTTGTAATTAAATTATTTACTAAGCATGATAATATCCTATGTTTACAACTAGCGTGTGTAAGATACAGTATGTATAAAAACTACAAAGGTGGTTGACGATTTATTAATTTCAGGAAATAGCGCAATTCACCATATCAGTCTTTTCTCTCGATTGCATCTAAGAACGCTAATATGTTTGCTACATTTTCTAGTTTATTATATAACGCTTCTGTTATATAATAAACTAGAGAATGTAGTTAATTATTTAAGTTCTTTTTTTATATTTGCAAAGACAACTGTGGGAAATGAACGTGGATTCATTGAAAGAAGTAGAATCGACGAAACAGAATACAGAATCCTTTATAAAATGATACAATTAAAAATGAGAGTGAATCTTGTAGTGTATATTTTAATGATACCACACACACACGCACTTCACAAAAATCAGTAGAAAAATGAAATTATATTTTTTTAAAAAAGTGATCACAACTCTTTCTGATTCTAAAGCAGTTTAAATTTTTGTTCTAGCTGTATTTTAAATATTTTTTAAAAAAGTTATTTACGTCTGTGAAGGTTGGGAACAACTCATGGCCACGGCAGCTGATTATCGTTCTTTATAATTAGAGGAATTATCAGAATTCATGGACTTAAAAATACTTCAGAAACTCATAAACATGTAATTAAATTCTGAGTTCTTAAAGAGAATTTCAAAGATGCGCATTTCGGCAGCTTTGAAGAGAAAAAAGTTTAATACATGTACCACGTTAATATTAACTGTTATTAATACTTTGAAAAACTCACATTTATAATTAATTAGAAAATTATGGAATAATCCCAAAAGCTTTTTATAAATTTAGGGGACAAATAATTTAAGATTAAAAAACAATTTTCTATTGCAAATTTGAATTTATTCTGAAAATATCAAAAGAAAACAAAAGCAGTTGTGTTCATTTTAAGATAAATAGAAAAGGTTCATCAAAAATAACTTATAAAATTAAATATTTATTTATTTAAAAAAAAACTATTTGCGTTCTATAAGTATTTAAATTATTGTAGTCTGTTATTAGAATTTTTAGTTGTATCTTATTGGCCCTTCATTTGTAAAAGAACAATTTAAAGTGTTAGAACCATCAAAATTTTTACATTAGTGTCAGAGAGGAAAATATCCAACATTCAAGAAAATAAATCGAGAAGAAATTATGAAGTTTATTCTCATGAGTTTTAATTCCTTATAAAACTTTTTGAAATAATATTTTTCAAAAAAATTTGCAACAAAATGTAACAATAAATCTGTACCATCAAGTTATAAACGTAGCTCATTTTTAGATATGTGTCTTAATAATTATTTAAATTTTTTTTTAAATCATTCATTTAACACTTCCATTGCAAACGAATAGTAAAAATCTATTAAATTAGGAAAAATTATACATATTTTAGTACTTGATATTACAAAATCAAATGTGCTTGTCAGAATTTTCTCAAAAACTTGCCCCCCCCCCCCTTTTAGCTCACGTTGAATTTATAAAAAAACGTTATACCATAACTAAAATATTAATCTTAAGCTGCTTACAGATCAATTGTTTTCAATAATTTTATACATTTTTCCTTTGGAAAAAATTATTGGTTTTTTTAACGTTCCACTAGAACCAACACGAAGGCTATTGGAAACGGATCTCGTAATTTTGAACCTCAGCCAAGCGACGAGGACAATACCTGAGTTGGCACCTCCCTCTCATAACTTCCACACTGCGTCAACGGAAGGACTTTGAGCCTCGAGAGATTTAACGTGCGTCAACCTGGCTACACGGTAGGTCCTTAGTAGTATCAAGTTTCGAACCCACGACGATGCCAATAGTTCTCAGAAAGTAAATGAAATAATATCAAATTCTTGGATAGGGAAAAAATATCAAATTCTTGTGTGATAGAGTTCAAGAGTTATAGGCATAGATTCCAGTTACAGAATCTGAAAAAATGTCTTCTATTATGACAAATTTGTCTTGCTAAATCTATAGAAATTTTTATACAGATATAAAATTGGGTTTTCTAGCAGATCCGTAAAAAAATTAAGTATTATTCACTTTAGGTTATGTGTGCGTTCACTTTTAATTTGAATTCTGTCTTAATAATAAATTCCTTTTTCTGTTTCCAGTAAAGTTACACAAGGCAAATTACAGTCATTAAAATACGTTGGAGATTTTTCTTAAAAAGTTTTTTAAGAGACTCTGGGGCAATAAAAGAAAAGTGTTTCCCCGGCATTATACCTGACTAACATTCTTGATAGACGTTTTGGAAAAAAAATCTATTTTTCAGATCATGCTAATAAAAATTCATTTTGTCAGGATTATGTAACTTATCTTTTCCTTCAAAAAATAAATAAATTATAATCATTTATTAAGTTCATCGTCTTCTCAAATCAACACTTTTGTGCTAATTCTGGAGTTTGTTACTGATAATTAACATCTTGCTAGATATTCGAAATTCTCAGACTGATACATAGTATTTTGTAAATGAATTTTCACCAACATTTAATCTACTTCTCCAAAACATCCTGTACTTGAATATTTTACTGATTGTTATCGTAAAACATTGCTCGTCTCTTGGGATAACAAATCTTAGTCTTCCTCTGTTCTTTTTTTTCATGTTGCTGTTATCCATTTTCAATATTTGTATGTTATGAAATTGAAAGACAACATCAATAAACTCCTATCTTAAATATACTCGTATTTTTAGCTATAAATGTGCTACTCATTTCTGGTGAAACATTCGAACCTGTCCTTTCTAAAATTTAATCAATATATGCATATTATTGGCATTGTTTTAACCAAAAAAAAAAAAAAATATATCGCCGAATAGTCAAAAAGAAAAAAAAAATTAAAGGATTTCCAGATTCAAAATTTATTATTGTGAAAATATGTTAAAAATTTATATACGCATCTTATATCGTTAAAAATTCTAAAAATAGGAACATCAATAAATTATTTTGTTAATGTCTTTAATACCAATACTTTCTTAAAAAAGCCGTAATCGTTGTTATGGAAAAAAATTACATTATAAAATTTCGCTTCTCCCCAATGGAGAAAAATGAGTCTGCATTTGTCAAAGGTAGCAATGTTCTTACACCGATAGAAATGCACAATACTTAAGTGTTTTTTGATTCTAAAATCCTATTCATTCAGTAATCCTTTCGCTTTCCCCATGCCTTTAAATTTTCAGGAACACAATACATAGAGCTAAGGAAAAAGATCCCCATTCTTTTTATTAATGTCATTTTCTAAGACCTTTAGTGTAACCGTTATACGGTATAGCCAGCGTGGCACACAGCGATGACCGTGTCAAGAAGTAGCAACTGCTCTACGAGAAGCGACCGTTCCATGAATCAGCGACGGTTCAGGAAACGGCGACAGTTCCACGAAGTAGCAACAGTACTCTAAGCAGTGATTTTTCCATGAATCAGCGACGGTGCAGGAAACGGCGACAGTTCCACGAAGTAGCAACAATACTCTAAGCAGTGATTTTTCCATGAATCAGCGACGGTGCATTAAACGGCGACAGTTCCACGAAGTAGCAACAGTACTCTAAGCAGTGATTTTTCCATGAAACAGCGACTGCACCACGAAGTAGTGATGGCGACATGAAGCGGTAACTGTGATGAAAAGTAGGGACTACAAATTCTATGACAGCGTGCAACTTTCATGTATTCAAAAGCGCTGTATATTTAAATTGTATAAAAAAGCACTGTATATTTAAATTATATAAAAAAGCGCTGTATATTTAAATTACATAAAGATAGTTATAGTTTAAACAAGGAACGATAAATGATATGCAAGAAATAAAAGAATATGTTATTAAAATAAGGGGCAAAATTAATAGGGCTTTATACGGAATATATTTGTAACAGATTAGGCTCCTCAAACACGTATTACTATTATTTATTTTATTACGTGAAATAAAGTCAACTTCTTACACACAAGTACACATGTTATCTCCCGTGCTTAAAGCCCACCTGTAGAGAGCATTCTTTTTGTAAAGGGGTGAGTATGGGATGTGATATGATCTCCTCAGGCAGATCAGACTAATTCTCCGAACAAAGCGGACGTACTCGAGAAAGTTGTGATTCGCTGGGTGATTGAGTGATAACTGTAAACTGCACTGATCACTAAGGTAACCAAACAGGAACTGTGTTGGCTGAATAAATTAAGTTGTTATTGTTATTAAAAAGTGTGTCTGATCTCATATGAATTTTAAGTGAAAGTAATTAGCAAGTAAGTTACCGTAAAGAAGAAACAAAGAGATATGATTTATGAGTTTAAAGTTAAGTAAAACTTAAAGTAGAGGTATTTTAGTTTAGTATGCGCGTGATGACATATGCGTGAAAAGAGAAGAAAGAAAAAGTTTTCATATATATATAATTTCTTAAAAATTTTTTCGCTTTTTGTATTTTATTTTTTGAATTCAAATTTTCAGAACTTTTTCAATTTGTATTTTTATTGTAACTATTTTTCAATAATATATTTTGTTGATTGAAGTATTTAGGCTTATAATTCTAGAATAATCTGACTTAAGAGTCTAAAGCCTGTTACAACCACCTGGTGGCCTCCAACGCAGTTTTCTTTCCTATCGCGATATACATTATTCTTCATTTTTGAACTTTCAAAAAGTTTAAGGTTTTTCAAATTTTTTCACATTTTTCTAATTTCTTGATAGTTTATTTATTTTCCCTCTTTTCTGATTTATACTGATATATATATATATATATATATATATATATATATATATATATATATATATATATATATATATATATACACATACATATACACGCTTAAGTCCTGCATTCCACCTTAACTTGAGAATAACGATAGCTGTTGCCTTAAATATGGTGTCTAGTTATTTTAAAGTAGCTATGTGATACTGGGTGAGATAGGTTGTCTCCACTTGGTGGCCACCAACGCAGGTTTCTTTCCTATCTCGAAAACGGTAAGATATACAAATATGCAGAGTAGTCTAGATTTAGTATGAAAAGATGGCCAGAAAACAATAATGCTTAGAACAAAATGTGTTCAATGCTTGATAGTGTATTCGTAATTTCCAGCACTGTTACGCCATGAATAGTGTTAGAAAAAACAAGAAGTTATTAGAAGAGATCTTTATTTTCGGTGTTCACATAACTATAATGCACATCGCGACTCTTTTTTTTTTTTTTTTTTTTTTTTAAATTTATGCTGCCCATTTTGTTGCATTAATAGGTGACACGCTGAAACAACCACCAGTGACACATAGTTTAAGGACCTTTAGTATTGGCATAGGGGATGAACACATCTGATGCGTTTGAGGTACCCCACAGAAAAAAATCTTTTTGGGTCAGATCAGATTAACGTAAAGTATGTTCTACGAAATCTCTCTCTCTCGTTACACTAGATGATTTGATGCTGAATTTCTTACTCCAGGTACTTTTGTGTCTTATGGTGAGGCATGCCATCGTGTTGGCCCCACACGTTTTCGATTTGAAGTAGTTGCAGATTCTCTGGAAAATCAGTTATTACATCTTGTATTAATTCCAAGTATCGTATTATAACTATTGTGCCATTGCCAAATACATGGCAAATCTGTATGCAATTAAAATTCCTCACTAAACACTGACTGACCAGCATACTTAAAATCGGATTTTAATGTGACACGGAGGCTTCCTCAGCGCTCAATAAAGGGTATACTGAAGATTGTACATATCATAACGTGAAAAGCATACTTCATCCATCCATATTAAGTCGTTTCGGTTCGAAAGACGATCTTTCTGGTTTTTGACGTCACGGGTTTGGGAAATTCTAACTAAACAAATGCGTTATTTCCATGTTTTAATTTAGCATTATTGTGCATAAGATTTTTTCATTCTAAATTGGATTCGCTCTAGAATTTGTAATGTACATTTTTCCTGTATCTCTAACAGTTTTCGAAATAAGAACTCTAATTCATTTTTTTACCACCAAGTGAAACTGTAAGAAATCTCCTCCAGGAAACTATGCCTTCTTTAATATACTTAAGGTAATAGCTATCGCTGTTCTCAAAATAAGTGGGGTATAGGACTTTAAATATACAAATATAAGAGATTGAACTGATATATTTGAAAATATTTTGATTATCATATTTGATAAATTTGATTTTAAAAGTTGCAATAAAATGGCCACCGAAAGTTCTGAACTCATTCAGTTATGCAAACAGAAGCGCAGAACATTAAGAACATCAGTTATTAAACGTATTTCTAAAATTAAAGTAGAAATTCAGAAAACAGAAGTAACTGCTGAAGAGAGCAAAATTGAACTTTATAAAGAACGATTAAAAGATAAATTCGATTCTCTTAAATTAGTTGATTCTGATTTAGAAACGTTATTAAAACCTGAGGATCTGGATAAAGAATTACAATCAGCTGAAGAATACTGTGAAAAAATTGTAACGTGGAGAATCAAAGCAAATAAATACATATTTGCGAAGTTTGAATCAAAATAAATGTATTCATAACCCTCCTAATCCCCCCAAACCCTTCAGCACATGAAACGGATGTTAAACATCAAATAATCTACGTCAAAATACCCAAGATAAAGATCCCAGCTATTCTAAATAGATTTAGTTGGGGAAAATTGGAGTTATTTCAGACATAAAGTTCAAAAGACAATCACGTATAGGCATTGTAGGGTTGTATCGGAATATCATGCAGCCCCTTCCTACTTGCAGCTATTTTGATTCATATACTACATCAGATAGAAGAACATTTGAAAGGTCTTGCAATGAGATTCAAAGACTCAATGTATGTCGATAATTGTGTTTTAAGCATAGAGACTGTTTTGGAGTTAGAACATTTTCTATCAGAAGCTCAAAGAATTCTGAAGACAGCTAAATCTGATTTACGTGGATGGACAAATAATTATCTTCCTGAGTTAAATGAATTTGTACTAGAAAGCTCAGATTTCGAAAAAGAAGAACCAGTTTTAGGCCTTACATGGAATCTGAAAGACGACACTTTGTCTTGTAAGCTGATTAAAGCAGAAAACAAGGATGAAACTATTACCAAATGGAAAATTCTGTCTGTAGCACACCAGCTATTCGATCCTGTAGGGTTCACGTGCCCCATAACATTAATCTCTAAATTGCTTCTTCAGGAATGCTGGAAATCGGGAATCTCTTAGGAGTCAAAATTATCTGAAGGTCTCATTAAAATATTCAATAAATGGAAAGATGGAATAATAAGAAGATTTAAGATTAAAACTAAATCAGGTACCCATTCAAAAACTATGCCCATTAGAACTGGATGAAGAAAACGTCACCAACAAGGACAAGGTTCCAGATACTCATGAAGATCATCCAGAAAAACTAGACAATCCTGACTCTACTCCTGCTACTACAAGAGCTGGATGGATAATTCGAACCCCCTTCCGATACAGACCATAAAGAGTTGAGTTTCGGTTCTATGTGCCCCGAAACTCAAAAGGGGGTGGGGGAGTGTTCAGAACTGTAGACTTTTCCAGCAGAAACCACGTGACTCCCTCCAGAGGACACTGTTGATTGGAGTGAACAGCGCATAACAGAACGAACTTTAATTAGAACGAGAGAAAGCTTTTGCTGCCCTATGTAACCTGTGTTGTGTCCTAAGAGCTATGTGTAACTTAATGTCAGTACATTATTTTTATTTACAAGGGAGTTCAGCACTTTATTTGGGTGGATAATTTTTCTAATGGAGCTTTATTGCAGCTAAACGACGACATTTTAAAGCACCAGCTCCGCGGAACGACAGAAATGGTATGTCGAATTTTGATATTCTTAATAATTACAATAATTCTGAATTAAAACGAGAAACTTAATTTTTGTTTCTTGACACAACTACTGAGCTAAGCTGAGAGATTCTTTCGCACACCACATACTCCCCAGACCTACAAACCTACAGTTATCTCACCTGTTTCTCTCCCTGAAAACTTTTTTTGAAGGAAAAAAAATCCAAAACTGAAGCAGTTGTCAACCTGGCCCTACCTGGATTCTTCGCCTGTAAAGACAGAGCATTTCTCAAAAATTAGAAGTTGAGTTGCAGAAATTACTAGGAAAGGTTCATAACGCCATTTTGAAGAGAGGCAGGCTGCACTATTGTTACAAAGTTTAAATTTCAGGCAGAATCTTCAAACTATTTCAGCTTTGTAAACTTATAGATAGCTCGTGTTCTAGAAAAATATACAAATAAACGTGGAACGTACTACGCCTTTGTAAAACATTTTGATTCCAACCTCAGTTGTTCTTATAATTTTAAAGAAAATTTCCTTTATGAGTGCATCGCCGACAAACTGAGAAATCCTTTTATGAGACAAATTGATTCATAAAATTCTTATCTGGCGAATGAATTGGTCTATAAGCATTTAAACATTACGGATGAGTGCTTCGTAAGTAAGTGAAAAAAAATTGCTTTATCGAATCGTCATATACCCATCTCTGTTTGCTAGGAACGAAAACAAACATATTTGAGACCGGATGATAACTGGTGAGGAAAAATTAATTATTTTTAAATGCATCTCATCTACAAGAACATACTTGCAGCATGGACTATCTGGCCCCCTCCTCGTTTAAACCGAGATTGAGCCTGGATAAGAGAAGGCTGTGCATCCAAGGTAGAAGAAAAGGTAGGACATCCAAGAACCGATACCTTTCGAACTTTTGAAACCTAACAAAAAGCTCAATTCGGAGAGATACTATCAGAAAATCTACGATTTAAACAAAGCCTGAAAGGAAAGAGGCCGACGATGTTCAGTATGAAGCAAGTTAAATTGCATCTAGATAATGCCCAACCATATGCTGACTTGGCAATTCGTCGAAAAATCACAAAGCTAGGCTGGAAATTTCTGTCACCTGCACCATACACCTCAGAGCTAGTACCTACTAATTATTATTTGTTCATCTCCCTTCAAAATTGTTTGAAAGGAAGTAAATGCAAAACTGAAGGAATTTTTCAAAAATTGTACCTACAAATTACCATCATACTGGCAAGAGTTCATCAGTAACGACGGGAAATATAATGTACACTAAATATTATTAAATATATGAAAAATATATTAATCTTTTTCACTTCCAAAACTAACAGAAGTCTGTAGTAGACCTAATATGAGCTCGTCATAATGAAGCGTTGCATTTATTTATAAATGAAAACATACTAAATGCATACACTCTAGCTATCATTTAACAAATTAAAGTATTTTTAGATAATAAAGAAATAAAATTAATGAGATTTCTTAATCCGAACCTTAACGTCATAGCTTGAAACAAAACTAAAGGTGGTATCTAACAATCGTTTACTTCTTCAGCTTACTTGAATTTATAAATTAAGGAGACAAGACACTAAACGGGCAAAATTTACGAAAATAATTTGTGATTGAGAAATAATTCTGTAAGCAGTTATCTATTACTAAAAATAGGAATTATAGCAATTGAACAATTTTTGTGGTCTTTTAGTGTCTTTTTTGCGTTTTGAGACTCGGTTCTTTTCAATTACTTTTTGTTTCGTTTACAATTCTGTTTCACAAAATGATTTTTTTAGTTCACAATCCTCCTTGCTAATCAAATTTTATTTAAAAATCGCAAAAATTAAAACTTGCGTTTTTTATTGCAAGAAGAAATTTACAAATGAATTTTTGACTATTTATTTTGAAATTCAAAACTAAAAAAAAGTATTAGGAATGGATTTTGAGAACAGAATTAAAACACTGCAATTTTTTTTTTTTTCATTATTGATGATTCAGTAACAAAAAATACAGGCAAGCCCCTTATATATGCATGCATATTAGTAGGAAATTTATAAAAACATTATTTTTTTTTAATTCAAATCACGAGAAACAAATTGCATATACATGAAATTACGACAAAAAGGTTAATAACTCAAAAAACCACGAACAATTTATCAAACAAAATTTTGCGTGACATACCAATTATGTATAACCATGTATACGTATATTAGAGATAATTCAAACAAAGTTTCATAATAATTTATCAAAAGTAAGATACTTTAACATTTTAATTCCTTTGTTCCTTTCACAAATTGCACTACTCATGTAATCTAACAATGGAGGAAGTAAGACGAGGAAAAAACGGGGAGATCTATTCATTGATATATATTTTATAATTATTTAAAATATCTTTCCTCAAATTTTTTCTTGGAATCGATGCAATTGATTCCCTTAATCAATATTTAGAAGATGATATTTCCTGTTTTTATATAACATGAACCCTGTTCCTGTCCTGTTTTTATATAACATTTCTCTTATCCTGAATAGAATAAGAGAAAGAATATAGGAGAAAGAGAGAAAATATATATACTTTCATGCGTGTTTTGACTTGGGGTTCGGGGCGTTATTTTATGCAATAAGATAAATAATAGCAAGCAAGAGTAATCCTATTTACTGCAATAGGATAATACTTGTTTGGAACCTAATCTGTCATTAACATATACCATAAAAAAAATCTTGTTAATTTTTTCACTTATTTTAATAGAGTATCCTTTTATTTCTTATATATAATTTATCGTTGCCCATTTAAATTATGTTTTTATGTATTTTAAATGTGCAACATCTTTGGAATTTGTAAGTTGTACGTCGTCATAGACTTTGTAGTTGTATCTTTCTCTGTCACAGTCACCGCTTCATGTCACCGTCACTGATTTGTGGCGCAGTCGTTGTTTCCCTCTCTGTCGCCGCTTCGGGGAACAGTCACCGTGTAGTGCAACATCGCTGCTTCTCTTCACTACTGCTACTTCGTGGTGCAGACGCTACTGACTCGGTCAACGCTTCATGCTACGGTCGCTGTTTCGTGTAACGGTTGAAGTAAAGGTTGTATAAAATGATATTTATAATAAAAATGGGACTCGTTGCTTTTAATTCTTAGTATTGTGCACGTGCAAACTTAAAGGCATGTGGGAAATATAAAAAGTATTGAATGAATAGAATAAAAAACTTAACTTTTTAATTTTACAGTATTATTATAGTCATTTCATTGACAGAAATATAAATCCTCTAAATAATTTAATTTTGCCATTAATGCTTTCGGCATTTTTATGTTGGTATTGTTTTTTAAAAAATATTCTCAAAATAATTTGTTTATTTCTTTGTTTTTAGAAATTTAATGTTATAAGATGCCAAATATAAATTTTTAACACCTTTTTATAATAAATTTCGAATCGGGAAGTTTTTGAAGAAAAAAAAATTCTTTTTGTCACATCAACAATTTTTGTTTTCAGTCATAATAGTGGTAATAATTTGAATAAATTAATTAAATATTAGAAAGGAGAGATTCGAGTTGTGAGTTTATTTCATCTGGAATGAGTTGCAGATCTTCCGCTAAAATACCAGAAGATTTATGACAATGGCATATTTATACATATATTGAAACTGAAAGACAACCAGAGGAAAGAAAATTCCAGGGAGAGATTTACAGGTTTACCATTACATAATGGGACATTGCTGTAAGATAACTCTCGATTATATTCAATTTCAGAAATAATTTAGAAAAATGGATTAGTTGTTAGTAATAAAATCATTTGCAAAGTATGTATCAATCTAATTTTTTTGAATATCTATCTAGATGTTGATCAGAAATAAATCCAGCGCGAAAGTGTTGATTTGAGAAGACAATTGACTGTAGTTTATTTATTTATTGATGGAAAACTGAAGTCCAATAAAAATTCCTGACAAGTGGAATTTGTATTGGAATGAACTTAGAAACAGAATATCTTCTACAAAACGTCGATTAAGGAAGTTAGAAAGGTATAATGATTTTTTTTAACGGCATTCATTCATTCTGGGGAATAGTTTGAATAAAAAAAAATTTAATGCGTACACGGGTATTTTAGAGACTGTATTTTACCAAGTGCAGAATTACTGGCAGGAGAAAAATTTATTACTAATACGGAATTCATGCCAAAAATAAAAATAGTCCCAGGTCAATAATATTTAAATTTTGGACTGATCAGCTGAAAAAGTCAATCTCACATCTGTATAAAATTGCTACGGAATTTATCTATCAAATTTCCATAATAGAAAACTTCATTTCTATCTGTGTAACTGAAATCTCTGACTATATACGAATGGTACAAAACTGATCCTGAACACTGTCACGTGAGAGTGTGTTTTCGAGGACAACGCATCTGCTAGGAACTTGAGATTTGTCTTTTAGTTATTGTGTAATATTTTTAAAATTTCTACATGGCTAATATGTCCTTTTTGTATTTTCTTTTGTATTCATGTTAAAACACTTCTATGGAATTTCATATGAGTTTCTAAATATATTGACAAACATTATGTTACAAGAAATTTCGACCACCAACTCACATATAATCTATGTGTGCTCTATATTTATATCTGACCTTGAAAGTTTTTCCATTTATTGTACGCTATAGAAGATTTTCTAACATTATATAAATATAAATATTGTTCCTATATATTATTTTTACTTTCCATATATATATATATATATATATATATACATACATATAAATTTTCAGAAATTTCTTTATATTTAAAAATGATGATCACGAGTCAAAGACGATAATATTGTTAACAGAATTCTGATTATTTAAAAAAGCTCTGTGAAGATGAATATATTTGCATCATCATTCCGTTGTAATAATGAATGCGTATTGAATCTTATTCCTTTTAATGAGGAACTCGTATTATTAATTATCAAAATAAATAAATGAAATGCTGTGATAAGTAGTTGTAACCGATTAATAAAACTGATTTGAAATATGTAAATTACATCGCTCAAAATAATTCTTATCTTTCGTGGTTCATTTTATCTTCTGTTTATCTATTTCTTTCATCCGTCGTATTGTTAGGCGTACAACTCATTAACCTTGCAGATTTTAGAAAAGTTGAAAAATGTATTAATAAAAAATAATATTTTTCTATTTCTATCCAGATTTCATCATTATTTCCCTCTTTTTTTCCTATATATTTCTTTAATTTTTCATCGTGTTTTCTTATTAAATACATTGGGTACAATCTGGAAGGAATTTCATAAATAGTGTATAAAATAAAGGGGAAAAGGAGATTTGTCGTCTGTTTTGGTAATGAAAGAAAGATGAGATGTAACTGAGATAGCAATGTAAAAGGTATTTACTATTCTTCCAGGGCGATGTTGTTAAGGTAACGTCTTTGTCTGAATGAATACGATGCCGGATATGACAAAGATAACCAACACACGAACGTTTTCACAAGTTTGTTTGAGGGTACCCCCTTCATCTCGCACTACAAACTGCACCCAAGACTTAGACACTATCTTTAATCTGAACAATAGCTGTGTCATTATTAGCGATTTTAATGCCAGGCACAAAAACTGGAATGACCTCACAAATTGTAATAGAGGCTCTAATTTACTTATTACATAAACCAACAAGACATCACTTTAGCCTACTCCCCACACCAAATTTGGACCCAACACAGCAAACGCAATAGACTTTGCACTCATTAAAAACTTTAATTACAAGCACATAATCACCTTCTTATCAGAACTCTCATCAGACCACAACCCTATTATACTCGAATTTAATTTCACACTTACTCTCTCTCTCTCTCACTATATTAATAAAAGAGCCATTACCATAAACTGGAAAAAATTTCAACAAGAAATTAATAATAGCATAAATTTTAATTAATTTTGCAAACAATGACAATAACACACAACCAGATCAAAAAATAACCGAACTCACACAAAACATCATCACTGCACGCCAAAACGCCTCCACACCTGTAAACACAAAAAACGAAAGATACACCCCACACAACATTAAACAACTCATACGCCTACGCAACAAAACTAAAAAATTATTTCAGAGAACCCTAGATTCTAACATAAAAACACAAGTAAACAGAATACAAAACACAATCAGAAAAGAAATTCACAAATTCACACAAAATAGTTGGACACAAACACTACAATCATTAAACACACTACAACTCTATTTGGAAAATCACAAAATCAATAAAAAACAAAAGAAGTAACATCTCCCCACTTCAAAACAATAATAATAATAGCACAGCCGACTCTGACGCAGAAAAATCAAACTTATTAGCCAACACACTTGTACAAAATTTCACCGAAAACAAACGACCCCAAAAATACATAACCAATATTGACAATAGAGTTTAAGATACGCTACAAAACTTTTTTATGTAATTTTATGTATAAAACATTAAATTTTCGATTAAATATTTTTTTCTTTTATATATATTAAGTTTTATGCATTTTATATAATATATGTAAGTTACAAAATATTTTAATAAATAGCTGATTTTAGAGGAACTTTTTTCACGAATTATGCTTAATATCTAAAATTGTCTGGGCACAGCGTAACACTCCGCGATAAGAAGTCGCGGGCCCAGAGAAGCACTTCTTTTTTCTCTCTCCGGTAGTGAAAGGGTTAATTTAATACTTTCTCCCATTAAATTTTATTTATTCATTCTAAGATTAACTCTTCATATCTCTGCCGTATACGCCCACTTACACTAACACACCCACCATAGAATCGCAGCAACTCAGGGCAATCAATAGGACAGCTCCCCTCCGAAAGAAGAGAACCAATAGCAATCCAGGCTTTCAGCGCCCTCTCTGACCGAAACCTATGCCTCCAAAGTGCCAACTTTAACAGACCCCAGCATCGACCATTCAGAGCTCACCTACTGATCCTCAGTCACAGAAAGTGTTATTCCCAACCAAAAGCCAAGTATTGCTCCTAACGTCAGCCGACCCAAGCTTGAAGGCAGCTCCGCGACCTATGTGCTCGAAAACAACTTCCAAAGTTGATGGTAGTCATGCAGAGGCTTTTCCAAATCGTATGAAGAAAGTCGGTCCTATTTATTTGGATGTATATAGATCAAATTCAACCAAGGTTTGGAAAACTTCCATTCCACTTCAACAAAAAAGTATTATAGCTTCATTATATAGTTAAAATATTATATCTTTATTATATAGTTCCTTAAGATTTAATTCACAATTATTTAGATCATATTTAAGATAAAGTGAAACAATACCTTATAGCATTTTCTTTTTTGTATATATATGGCGGTATATAAAAATGATATTCCTTCTGGTTAATGAAAATTTTTGTAAGTTTTCTTAATAACATATACCAAATTTTCCTTATCATTATACCTGTATATCTTTAAACTCTTAAAGCATTTTTTTTACTTTCATGTGTGCTTCCTTTGCTTGAATTCATCATAACCTTCACAATTTTTGATTATCCCTGCTATTCAAAGACAGATTTTTATTTTCCTGCCATATGGAAATCATTACTTTAGACCAAGGGTGGCAGCCCCTTTTGTATACCATGCACCAATTTTTTGACAGACGAGTTCATTGCGCCATATAATTCTAACACTTTTTATAGCATCTGACGTTCCTGGTTAGGAGTTGGGAAATAGATCGAAGGATAAAATCTGCTTCGTTTAGGGTAGGAAAAAGAATAACTTAATAATCACGTAGATCAACTAAACAATTAATGCCCAGTTTAATGAAGCACTAATCTACAATAGTCAAAAATGATCTCCTGGGCGAGGGGGTTATCTTTCGTGATGGTAGAATAGCTGCCAGAGAGTGTCGTTTGATGAAGATAACTCTAGCCCACAGTTGTTAGAACTGAAAAAGAGAAATTGAAACTACCTTGGAACTTGGAAAGAGAAATTACTGAAAGAGAAATTTACTGAAAGAGAAATTTACTGAAAGAGAAATTACCTTGGAACTTGGATTTGTTTGTTACCTTTGCTTACCAGAAGGAGTCCTGGATTATGTTTAATGACCTACCCTTGTTTTAGACATTAACAAATTCCGATAGAAGTATTAAATTTTCAGATTTTAACGAATTAATTCTTCACTGCAGATACATAAGGAACATTATAGAGGCTTAGAAGTTATTCACTGATTAATTACTATAAAACAAGATTCTAACCACACCTAGGATGGAATTAAAAAAAATATTTTTACTATAATTTTGCTTTGCGGTTAATAATAAATGAACAGCTTCATAAGTGGTAAATATTTAATAAATATTTCGTCGATCTGTTAAATTTTTTTTCAAGCAATTAAAAAGCGTTTAATTTTGTATATAAATATTTTCTCTTTTTATTACATAACAAATTGAGAATGAAATCAAAAGCATATATTTTTATTGCATTCTGAAACTTTTAGGAGCCTCTTGAAATATGTAATTCAAAAGTGCGCTGAATACAGTTTTGATCCCT
Organism: Nephila pilipes; assembly: GCA_019974015.1. Classification (NCBI taxonomy): domain Eukaryota; kingdom Metazoa; phylum Arthropoda; class Arachnida; order Araneae; family Nephilidae; genus Nephila; species Nephila pilipes. Next base: position 639,064 of record BMAW01039738.1, on the reverse strand, counting down.
ATTATTACGACATTATTATTAATATTTGCATTATTCTGGATCTCTCTCTTCCACGCATAAATTTATGACTAAAAATAAATATATATATTATAAATTTATATGCAAACTGATTTGTTAACAAATATTAATGCTCATTTTTGACATTTTGTTCTTTTTATGATCATTAAATTGGCTTAAAATTTTGAAAGACATTTTAAGTTATTTTCCATTTCTTTAAAATTTTAATAAGTTAAATTTTGAAGTTTTCAAACAAATTGTTTTTATTTTTAATGTGAAGTGAAACAGTATACATTTTTTTCGGTCTAGTTTCTGAAATTGAGTATCTTTGCGTGTGTAGTCTGATAAATTATAATGCAGATGTAGTAATGACTTCATGAAGTCATATGACTATTAGTTAATGCAATTTTAAGGCTATTTTAAAGACATTGTAATTGCTTAGTCATTTCTTTTAGTTTTTTAAACACTTTATGCAAACAAATTTTGCAGTTATTTTAGACCTTTAACATCACAAGATCCGATTATTAGTCTTTTCTTTTTTAAGAACGAATGATTTATCACCAGAAATCTAAATTGTTTCTTTCGATGCAATATAATATGGTTACGGCAGTGAATAATTAATTTTCTTTTATAACAGCTACAAGGTTTTCCTTGAGCTAATTATGTCGAGGAACTTATTTTAAGATTTTATAGCTCATGTTCCTGAATTTCGATATTAGAGATTATGAAGTGTAAAATAACACATTCTTGCTCTTTTGAGGAAACGACGCAACACAAAACATTCGAAAGAAAGAATGGGGAACAGAAAGACGTTTCGGGAATATTTTGTGATTCTAGTTTAATAATTATGTCAAGAAATTTATTTAGTATAATGAGCAGTTAACAATAAAAACAAAAAAACTTTTATTATTTATACAGACTATTTTATTAACAATTTTAAGTGTTTTGACTATAATTTTATTTATGTATGATTAATTAAAACTATGAATTTTATTATAATGATAAAAAACTAATTAATTCCTAATTAATTGTAACAAGAATTGTATACATAATTTAAGTAACTGAACAGGTATACTACACATAGGAGTAAAATTATGCAAAATCCTATAGACTGCATAAATTGTGTTTAGAAATGCTAGGTATTTATTAATATTTAATATGTATATTTAATCATAATTATTAACATGCTAACCTTTTTATATTTTTTGTCCTCTAGCTTTCAATTTATCTTTTCTACTGGCACAATATTCACGTAATATATAAATATGAGCAAAAGACAAAAATTTTGTATGGTCATATTTCAATGTTGTTGACAAAGATATGAAACAAACGATACGATACGATGAAAGATACGATTTTTGTGGTCAGGTGAATAGTTATATCACCCCACCTTTTCAAATAAAAAAAGCATTTAACTAGAAGATATCCTACAATTCACATGAAAACAGTTTTTCGTGCTACGCGACTGTTAATGGTATGTTATAACCGATATTTCTGATGAAGACGGGCCATATCAAATTAGCACTGAAATAGTTACTCAATGAAATCCAGATTCACCTGGATCATCATCGTCAGACAAAACCTCCTCTCAAAACAAAGTGAAAAAAACAACAACCTTCTTTGAATTCTTTTTTCCTACGACCAAATAAACTTATCGACACGCATGAGAAAAAAATAGACGAAAGCTTGTAAGGATGTTTGATGGGGAGGATGACTAGACATATTTTAAAACTCTTAATTTATTTACTGCTCAGCTAGAAATCTATCCTATCTCTCCTCTCTCTCTCTTGAAAGCTTATACTAAATATATCAGTCTTAATTTGCATGATCACATTCTCTTCTTCGGAGGAAGCTTTCTAATAAAAATAATTTCTGAGGCTCGAAAATTCCCCTAGAGGACTGTTAGTGACAAGATCGCAGATAGACCCGTCACAAGCTCACCGAAATTATTTTTCTTGGATTTCCAACCATTTTTAATGGTTAAGGATAAAGGTTTCATTCAGTTTGTGAACACTTTAAATCCTGAGTATATTTTACCAAGCAGAAAGATTATTTCTAACGCAATGATACCAGTAGATTTCGAAAAATGTAAAATTGCCGCTATAAAGTATTTGAGTCCTGTAGAAAACATTTGCTTATCAACGTTTACCTGGACTTCAATGTCCAGAAATTTAATTAATCAGACCAAGTCTTAACAGTCATAACGAATAATGCAAGAAACATAAAGAACGCAATAATGAAAGAATTAATTAATTATGCAAACGATTTGCATGTTTTGCTCATTTCCTTAATGTAATTGTTTTGTAGGCTTTAAAACTAGTCAAGAACTTAATAGATAAAATAAAAATAGTTTTTTTTTAAAAAAAAATATCCCAGGAAGAAGAAAAAAAAACTGTTAAGAACTCAAAATAATTTGCTATTAATATCTAAGAAGTTAATACCAGGTGTAATAATTAGGTAGAATTCTATCTATTACATGATAAGGATATTAAAAGAGATGCAAGATGCTTCAAAATAGCAATACCGTTGATTGATAAGAATATTTGTTTTTTATCCCCAGAGGAATGCACTATTTGTAAGGAATTGTCTATTGTTCTTAAGCCTTTCAAAGAAGATACCAAATTAATTAGTGAAAAAAATATTTAACTGGAAGCCAAATTCCTATTTTAACAAAATGTCTTATTAATATTTGTGAAAAAATGAAAACGCAAAATTTTTATTCAATTGTTTTAAATGTTGCCAAGGAATTTCTTTAGGTGTAGAAATTCCATTCGAGTGGGTGGAAACCTTTTCATTCGAGTGGGTGATGTAGAGTTTAATGAAACAATAGCCTTAGCAATCTTTATGGATCCCCCATTTAAATTGTTAATGTTATTGATAAAGAAGCAGGGGAAAAAATAAAAGAGCATTGCATAAATATGGTTGAGGAATTGGAGCAAACCTTAATAGAACTACAATGGGAAGTGCAGCCTCATCTGGAAAATCGTATCTTGACTATATGGATTGAATTCAATGAAGTTGTGACGCCCGCTCGACCCGGGCTTCATCTTGTGCCATCACTAGATTCAATTATTAAACACTACGACACAAATAATTACAGAATCACCAAAACAACTTTTAAACAATTTATTAACATATATTTACTATGACAACAACTGCCTATGCTCTCCCGGGTAAGCTTTCTAATATCTTAGTTCAAACCACCAATAGTAATCTAACAGACTCTTACCACTAATCCTTCCTCGACTGCAACTCAGACTCTGGATCAACTGTTGGAAACACTAAGAAATATCCTTCTAGCAGCAATCTTTACTCGAACCCTCTATTTCAATCTTTAATTCCTCCTTCCACTTATCTATCACTTCAGCTTCACCTCTCCTACAGCCTCTCCTTCAGATACCTTTTCTACTCCCAGTCGTAGTTTATATATTTCTTAACTCAACCACTTCACTTCATTTCTAACTGCTTTACATAATAACTTTACGTATCACGTTTCATTTTTGGTTGGGCAAAGGTTGTTTAGCGAAAGCAATCAATCTCAATAAAAAGTCCCCAAGGTTAGTGAAGAGAAACAGCGAATAGCCCAATTTCACAACTCCTCCCTAGAAATGAAACGTGATTTATCGTTGGGTACAAAAACCCAGCGTGAAATTACGATTAAATTCTAAATGCCTACGTAATTGGACGTTATCCTGAACCTGGTTAAGTTCTGAACTCTAAAGCTATTTAATAAATTGAATATAAATTTATACCTTATTTCCCCTTAATAAGCTGAAAATTTGAAGCTTTCTGAAGTTACTGTATAACTCCTAAACGGATAGTCTAAGGCGTAACCCAAGGAGAGCTTACAAAAAAACTAATGCTAACAAAATACAATTTTACTAAAGAATTTTCTTGAACTTCTTATTCCTCCTCAGCCGGAGGATTGATTCTTCGGCTCCTTTACAAGCTGTAGTTCAGGGTCCGGTACCCTGAAATGGATTGCAGTGTACATCATTTTGTAACACAAAATATTAGTAAACATTATCATTCATACAATTATATATAATTTTCCACATAACATTCAAGAATTTGATGAATGAAGCGATCTGGTCAAGAGACAGAACAATGCAAAATGCGAACTTAACGCAGCACTAAGTGTTAATATTAGTCGCGATCCCTAATTACGCCACGATGTGACCAGATGTATAACATAAAAACAGTTATGAAATGATTATATACAATTCATGCAAAATAACAAGACATCTACTCTTAAAAAAACAAGGCAATGCATAAACAAGTGTTATACTTTAACAAATGTTTACAATTTAAAAGTTCCAATCTGTATAGCAAAAAATACTTTTCATCGGGAAAGATCACCAACTTGGTGATTTACAATTAAAAATATTTAAACTTTCCATTAAAGTTCTCAGCTCTTAGTGGAGTAAGAACCAAAGCTATTTGCCGTATTGGAACTGAAGCCGTAAAAATCAAAGACTTGCTGTCTCAAAAATATCATGTCGTCAAATCAAGTGGAATAACAAAGAATAATACAACCTGACATTTTAGTCTCGCTTTTCGCTGTGGACGAGAATCTTGTTGAAGAACTACCTTCTAGACTGGAAGATCGGCTGACGTCTGGAATCTTGTTGCAGATTCCTTGTAGTGGATAGACGTGACTCTAGATTGGCTCTTTGAAGACCCTTGTGGCTTGGCAGTGTGATCCCCTGGTCTGCTTCTTACTGGTAGCTGCTGAGGTCGGACTTCGATCCTCCATGGCCGGTGTCTTGTGGACGACTCTTGCGTACGGACTCCGCTTCTCCATTGCAGGTGTCTGACGTTTCCATCCGCTGGCTTTGCCGGATTAAAGGCTTTCATCCTGCGGTGAGGTGGCACATACAGTAGCGCAGTTCCATCAGCTGAATTACAACCTTCCATCCTGCGATCCAATCTTTGCTGCACTCGGATCCCTCGACCAAGTTGATTAGACGGCTTTTCATGGCGATGGACACTCGAACCCTTTCTAACAGAGTGGCTGAAGCTTACATCATAACTACTAGAGGCTAAAGGAAAATTTTGATTAATATAACGGTCATTTAATAAACTTTGGATCCGATTCTGTAATTTCCCAGACTTCCTTCTCATAGCTCGTATCTGATTCTCAAAGGTTTTGATGGCATTTTCAATTTCCCTCTTAAGTTTATTGCCAGTCTCTGCCGGTTTTACATACATTGAATTCAACGCAATTGGAGAACGATCAAAATTTTGGTTACGACTAACATTATGGTTGTAGATATTCCGAGGCTGCTCATCACCAGCTTGCCTCATTCTATGTGGTTCAAGAGCCTTATCTCGCTTATGGCGATATCTATTAAAACTTCTCAGATTTTGAATTGACCGGGAATTGTTCTCAATTTCATTTAAGTGCCGCATTTCATATTGAGATAGAAACTGCAAGAGTTCAATCTTAGAGGTTGGTTTACGGACTTCAAGATAGTCCAGAACAGGCGTTGACATTCTCAACAGTATATGCTGTATTGACTCAGTTTCCGGGGTCAGTACATTTAACCAAAGCGCAATTTTTAACATGTAATACGCAAAATCTAACGGAGATTGGTTCTGTTACTTAGCCGAATAGAATTCTGCTTCTAACCGCGTACGATCACGCACTACAGGAAATGCATCTTTTAGAGCTGCCTGTATTTTCTCACAGTCAGTAGCTTCTCCCCGTTTAAAGTCAGCACCGATGACATCATACCAATCGCGTGCTCTGCCTCTTAAATGATTGCGTAAATATGAGCAATGCAGTTCAGCCGGGATCCGATGATATACAATTATATCATTAACACTCTGTAGAAATTCAACTACATCACCATTTCCATTGAAATACTTAATTGGAAAAATTACTACTCCCGGTGGGACTCTTTCTCTAGGGGTAGGTACTGTTGGGCGCCAGTGTAACGCCCGCCCGACCCCGGCTTCATCTTGTGCCATCACTAGATTCAATTATTAAACACTACGACACAAATAATTACAGAATCACCAAAACAACTTTTAAACAATTTATTAACATATATTTACTATGACAACAACTGCCTATGCTCTCCCGGGTAAGCTTTCTAATATCTTAGTTCAACCCACCAATAGTAATCTAACAGACTCTTACCACTAATCCTTCCTCGAC
>BMAW01039738.1:602484-629181 GCA_019974015.1 Nephila pilipes | reverse complement strand
CGTCATGTTACATACTTAGTCCTTTAAGATAAATATGGACACATACTTTTCAGATACATTTGCATTTAGGTACCATTTTTACAATTAATAAACCATACTAAATATACAAAATATTTTATTCCTCACATGGAAAATAATCCACAAAATATAGTGAACACATTTTTCATGATATTATAATGTTTTTTTTCTTTGAAAAAATTATAGAACTTAGTAATTTTGGAAAATTTAATTTTTTTTTTTGTTTTTCCCATTTAAAAATTTTTTTCTTAAGACCTAGGAATTATTTGAGAAAAAGTATTTTTGGTTCACTATGTGCATAAGTATTCTTAATAGGAGCATAAAAAAATTTGGAACCATATTGAATAATAATTTTCTTTAAAGTGGTTTCTAAATGTAAATATATCTGACAAATCATAACCATATTCAACTAAGAGGGGAAAACATCTTTAAGAGAAAAAAAATTGCTTTTATAGTTCTATAGAACGATTAAAATATTCATTATTAGGCACAAGAAAATCTAAACTTTACTAATGATTTGAAAAGATATCTATCACAAAATGAAGGAGTCTTAGATTTAATGTTGCTGATTTCCTCGGATGTCCTGGTACCTTTAATAACAGTTATATTAATATGGTATTTGTATTAAACTTTAAATTGAATCATCGAATTGTGCGTCTTTTAAATATTCTGTGAGAATTTGAAATTCAATAATATTTTTTTTGTTTCTGAAATATTTTTAAGTCGACGAATTCTGTAATTTCTAACTAATTATAAATAATAATTAACCCTTAAGTTGAATTTTTAATTTTCTAATGATAGCAATTGTACGCTTCAAAATTGAAATGGCAAATCAATTGAAAATCGTTAAGAATATGCATTTGCGACACAGAAATAAATTGTAATTTCATTCAGAAATGAGGTATAAATTATATATTTTTATTAGAGACTGAAAGTAGAGTACTCCTTTTACGTTAAAAATAATGCTAATGTTGAAAAATATAGATATTTCAAATAACATTTTGGTTGTTTGTTAATATAAAAGCAATTTCAGAAATAATAGAAAAATTAATCTACTTAAAACAATAGGAGAGAACTGAACATATATTCAAAAAAAAAAAAAAAAAGAGAGAGAGAGAGAGAAAGTAACTATAAAGTAATATATTCTCCAAAAGCAATATTGTCGAGGAATATATACTTACTATAACACTCTCATAGAATATGTTGTAAATGTAACAGTATCATATAATATGTTACTAACGTTATAAGATTGTGTTAAGTGTTACAAACGTAATGGGGTCGTGTTATATGTTAGAAATGTAATAGGATCATGAAATATATTACAAATGTAACACAAGATACTGGAACCTATTACCAAACTGGAATTTACCAGTAAATTCTGGAATCTATTTCTTAAAAGTAACGGTTTGGCACACTCGTAATTCACACTAATAATTATGTGTACGTCTCATTGGAGCAGGCAAGTCTTAAATAGGAGCTACAAGATGGAACAAAAAATTGAGTTAATAAGATACATCGTCACGTCTTACACAGGTATATAGCTTTCACTGTGTAAATTCATGTTGGAAACGAGATAGTTGATAAATTCCTGTGGCAGTCAGTCTAACCCCTCTAGCACCTTGATTCTGGGAGCAGGAAGGCGAATTGAACCTGGGAATTGGAAAACGAGTCGAGAGTGAGTCCTCCTAAGAGCATTCCAAATATGCTCTATGGTGTTTCGGTCTGGAGATCTGACTGGCCAGTTCATCCGGGGAACACCCACACACATTCTAGAAATTCTTCGGCAAGATGAGCCACATATGGACGAACGTTGCCATCTGTAAAATAAAATCAGGGCCAAATGCTGTCCCGAAAAGGGGCGAGAATAAGCTCTAGACTACCTCCCTATATCATTTCCATTGACAGAAGAAAGCAATTTGTACTCCATCCAAGCGACAGATGCACCCTTGTATCTGCTTTGTGATAGAAATGTTTAGAAATTTTGCTTTTATCTTTTTTTCTCCTAGTAATGTAAATCCAGGATTTGGTAGGGAGCTCTGGATGAATGCAGACGCATTAGATGGTATGTAAAACACAAAGACGTAAATATGTAAATAATCAGTTCTTAACTCAAAATATGAATTTTAATTCAATTTAACAAATCGTTTAATTAATTTTATTATTGTGTAATTTTACTCCAAATCACAAGGCATCAATGATAATGTTACCCCTTTGGTTGAAAATGTATATATATATATAGCAAAGACAGTGAATGGGAAGCAAATAATAGATCTCCTTAAAAATAAAACTCTGTTATGTAGCTTTCTGGAAACAACAACTCTTGAAACTCGGGTTCCTTCACCCACATCAAATTCACGAGACAGCTGAGAAGTTGTTATACTTTTATTACGTCTCACTGTAATGGACAAATATCGATCTTCATGCGTCATCGTGACTCTTCGACATCGTGAACTTTCCCAGCCCTCCTCTATACAGACCCGGTCTCATTAAACTGTCTAAATGAGTTGCACACAACGTTAGGGCGTTTTATTAAAGTCTCTAGTAATCTGCACTTGAAACTACTCTGCCTGAAATGTCCCGTCAATTCACTAGCTCAATCCATTATCCAAACTTTGGTGATTATTAATTTTACGTTGGGCTGCCAAGTTAATGTGGATAATCCCATGTTTTCATGACGACCTTTTAAGTTAATTGAAGCAATCATAAGTGTTTTAAAGGATGCAAGACTATATTTTTTATGTAAATTAATTTAATCTTATGTAAATTAGTTTTATTTCATGTAAATACTTTTTTTAATATGGGGTGTCAATTTACTTTAAATAATAACGTTTTTGACTTAAGTATTAGAATTTGAAGAATTATGGAGATTACCTATAATTGCGGGATCTCAATCCTACTATTTTAATGCTTCTATGTGCTAGCTTTGCATAACAGTTCCACTTAAACATCTGGTCAATTAAAGCCTTCCCATAAGAGGAAATTTACATTTCCCCAGAATATTCTTTTATTCCTGTGCAGTTATGAGTCAAGGTGTAGATCTTTCTCCATGGAAAAAATTCGAGATAAAAACGCTTCTTTTGCAAACATAATTCTCGAAAGAAGATCACAAATCTTTCAGGTATTTCTAAATAAATTTTTAACGAAGTAAAGGTTAATTTGGATAAAAATTTGACGCTTTTTCCAAAACGGATAGGGAATTGTGATAGGGGAAAGGAAACAACGCTAAGTTCTAACAGAATAAAGAATATTTACCCAGAAAGCAGAAGTAAATGCAAAAATGTTAGCCCAAATGATTCAAAAGGCTTGGAAGGCTATTTTGAAGAGAAGCGTCTAAAGACGGCTAGCAGAAGAAAAATTGTCAAGGCATTGTCTTGAAAAAAAATTTACTGATGCAATGAAGAAAAAATGTCTTTTCTGGTCTCGAGATCTCCCCTCATGATGGTTGAGGACTGCAATAAAATAAGTTACTAAAATTATTAGTGATTTTTATATGTTTCTGATTCCTTTTTCAATCATTAACAAGTTTAATGCGTAAATTTCAGATGTGTTTCTCAAACGAGTTCGCGTTTGAAATCCTGGCAGGTAAAAGAGTAATTGTTCGACGGTACTCTTGGAAAAAGTTTCATCTTGATTGCATTGTCAAAAGGGTAAAACATCTCGTCGAAGTTATGGTATTTGAAGTATGTAATTATGTCGTATGAAGTATGCCGTCGAAGTATGTAGTTTGTTACAAGGGAGTTGATCTCCTTCACATGGTGCAAGTAACCTTGAGGCAAGACTAATACGGCGGAATATTGCAGAATTGCCTGATATCCCAGGATCCAATGGTTTCCAAATGATGAAGATTTTGTTTTTAGGCATGATTCAGCACCTTGTCATGAAGCAAGAAGTATTACAACTATCTTAGTATGCAATAATATCCCAGTTATACCCAGCCGAGGTTATTCTTCGGATATGAATTCTATTGAAAATGTACGGGAAATCACACAGAGAGAAACTGCCAAAGGAACAATGATAATCAACTGACAATTAATAGAAGCCTGATAAATGTAGGGCATCGTAATCTCCAGATTGAAGAATGTGAAAAACAATGTATAGAAATCACATACGTCAACGCGCACTAAAGCTTAGACAAAAGAAGGGCGACCAAATATTAATGCATTACAATATTAATTCTGGACAAAAAATTAGCGCACCAAGAAGGAGTCGTCAAAATGAAACGAAATTTTACATAAGTAATGACTACTTTGATATAAGTAAATGATTAGAAAATCAAGGAAAAAGGATCATTTATTTCAGACGAAAAGGCAAAAAAACGGAGAATTTAATACCCTGTCGAACCCCCTGTAGCGCGAATGCACGATGCGATACGATCTAGCAGTGAGGCATACAAGTTCTGCATGATGTCTTGAGACATTTCGTTCCATATTTTCTGTAACCTTGCCTCTAGTTCGTTCAAACTTGTGGGATGCCAACTCGCCGTCCCAAATGATCCCAGATAGGCTCAATTGGAGACAAATCTGGGGATCGGACAGGCCAAGGAAGAGTCTTGTGTGAGGCTTGTGACAGAGCGGAGACAGTCTTTTGTGAGGCTTGTGAGGCCGAGCCTTGTCTTGTTGAAAAATGGCTCCTGGGAGCCGTTGCATGAGTGGCAACACATGTGGTTGCAGGATGTCATGGACATACCGCTGGGCTGTCATGGTGCCACGGATCAATACTAGGGTTGATCGTGTATTGTAGGTAATGGCACCCCATACCATCACACCAGCAGTGGGAGCGGTGTGTCGCTGTAAAGCAAAGGCTGGATTGAGGCGTTCACCACGGGGTCTCCACACACGAACACGATTGTCATCACTGCTGAGATTGAATCTGGATTCATCGCTAAAGATGACCTGGTTCCATTCCGCTGCAGTCCAATTTCCTCGTGCGCGGCACCAATCCAAACGGAGGCGTCGATGAGTGGGCGTCAATGGCAGCACACGTTATGGGCGCCGCGATCCCAAATGTCCTTCAGCCAGGCACCTTCGTATGGTTCGAGAAGACACAGGGGTCCCTAATGAAGGTGCTACCTGTGTCTGGATGGTGGCCGATGAAGCAGTTGGCTGTATGATTTCTTACGATGTGGTGGTCTTCTCGACGACTGGTCTGTCGAGAGCGTCCTCAGCCTAGTCTTCGTGTAAAAGACATCTCTCGGATCCACTGGACCTAACACCTCCTCACAATCCAATCAGAGCGGCCTAATTGACGAGCTACTCGCCTAGCTGACCACCCAGCTTCCATCATGCCGATGATTTCCCCCCTCTCAAACTGTCACAGCTGCTCATATTGTCTTCGAAAATGGCGTAATGGCATGTCTACTTCAGCTCTTCCATTGTAAACGATTCAGCACACTCAAACAAGCTTTGGTTACCTGTTTTATATTCCCCGGAGAACGACGTTAAACGTCCTCTACCGACTATACGTAGGGCGCAATCACCTGCATTTCTAATCATTTGCATATCTCCCCGACATGTACCTTCATGCCAAGTTTCGTTACGATCCCGCAATTATTTCTTGGTGTGCTAATTTTTGTCCATGAGTGTGTATATATATATATATATATATATATATATATATATATAATTATTACTTTTGTTGTATTTCCTAAATTAAATGCATCTTAGACATAACTAAAGAGAATTATGCAGAACTTCTAAGATACTGTTTTACAGGTTTTTTTTACTAATATATCATTTCAGGAATTTTTATTGAATGTATGTTCACTTTAATATGGATACCCACTGTAACTGTTTGCTTTTGAATTTTACGGCATGTTTCAAAAAAAAAAGTCAATAAAAGACACCGAAATATGGGAATGAACAAAGCGTGGAAATTGACATGTGCGTATGCAAAATTTTTTCCTTCAAATGCACAGTCCACTAGCACATGTCTGCTTATATAACTAACACTAAAAGTTCGCATCTTTGTTTGGCCTTAGTTTTATCTTTCGTTTCGTGGTCTTACAGAAATTCACCTCTTAATTTTGAACATCATAGATGTGATGTAATATTTGTTGAATTGATTGTTTGTTTATTAATGTTGCACTGAGAAGCAAAGGGAGGCCTAGTGACGACGAAACCAGCCGTAATTTTAAGCCTCGGTCAAGTGAAGAGGACCACACCCGTTCTGGCACCTCCCTCTTCAAACATCCAAACCACACAAAAGCGAGAACATTGCAGAACAGACAGATTTTATGTGCATCAGCCCCGTCATACAGTGATTCTTTATAGGAATCAGGACTAGAAACCACGACTCAAAATAAATAACACTGGCTGTGAGCTTTCGTCCATGGCCACTCGGCTACTGTGGCAACACAATATTTTTTGGAAAAATGCTGTAGAATTATGGAACTTTGCCTTTATTTTCAAAGTAAAATGCATTTTTGGGGAAATATATATAAAATGAAATTAGATATTTTTTTCGCATTAAATTTTCTGTAATTGTATATAACTGTTTGTTACTAAAATTTTTAGGTTAAGCATTTTTATTTAATACTTATGATTAAAATGATGTAATAAGTAAATTTTATTTTTGTTACTTATTTCCGTGGAGTGCATGTAACAAGATAATTTTTTCTTTTTTTCTCTCTTCATCGTCATTCATGTCCATCAATCAGTATCATACCTTTATTTCAGACACATTTCTCACCACATTTTGGCCATTCATAGGCATTGCAGTTAATCTAACATTCATGTGCCATTCAATAAAAAGGACGCTTTCCTTTCGTATCTAAGTACCTAAAAACGTAGTTGCATATTTATTCAATGCTTTCAAACTCATACCAGAAATCATAATTGATAGCCATGGATGAAAACACGTAAAAAATATATGAAAAGAAAAACGCACATAGCACATAGAAAGATAGAGTCCACCGCGAAGTCGGAGATTTTAATTAATCTTCCAAATTTCTAAACAACCTGGAAGGCCGCTGTAGCCTGGTGGTCACGGCCGGCGGGTTTCGTCGCGTCTTTGGTTCAATCCTTGAGATCACTAAGGACCCGGTATGATGCTGATGCTGATGTATGTATGAGGTCCCTAGTCTTTCCATGGGTGTGTAGTGTGGAAGTTTGGAGAGGGAGGTGCCAGCTCAAGTGTCGTCCTCATCACTATACCGGGCTCAATCCATTCGCTCTCGTGTTGCTTCTAGTGCGCCGTTAATAAAATCAATCGAATCCTAGAAGATGAAATTTTAAGGTTTCTGTGTGTAATGGTTATTTTCCCACCAGAAATCAATGTTTGCCACATTTGGTGATTTATCGCCAACAAATATTTCCATCACCAAGTGTGAGGGCTTGTATTGAGGAAAGAGATGTTTGTAGAATGGTAATTACAATTGTTTATATTGATAATAGTTGGAAATCACCCCTGATTAGAATAACTGGAATCAAATCTGCCATAATCGAGAGGTATTTGAATTGGAATGAAGGATTTGGCAAGCTAAAACTTTATTATTCGAATTTAAACTAGGATAAAAACTGAGTTAAGAGCGATTTGAGAGAAAACGATTTTACATGTTCTTTAATAGATAGTAAATTGTGTTGCCTTTCACTTTTGTATCTTCAAATATAGTTTTTAACTTATTGATTTTTTAATTAGACTTTAAGATGGCTGAGGAGTTAAATAATGGAGGACGACCATTGAAACTTTTGTTTTAAATATTTATTATTATTTTCGAATCAGAAAAAAATGCGTAGTAGTAAAGTAAGCTGCAATTTATATTTAATTTTTTTTCTATTTCAGTCCCTTATCTCTTTTTTAAAAAAGTTATTTTTGAATCATAAAAAAAAGAAATGCGTAGGAAAATAAATTGTGGATTATATCTAATTTTTCATATTCTTCCCCCATATCTGTTTAAAAATGAAATGTTGTTCTTGAATCAGAAAAAAAAAATTACGCAGTAGGCAAGTTAACTGCAGCTTTTATCTTATTTTACATTTATAATTGACTTGTCTGCAATTAATTTAAATCTTTACTTGTTTAAAAGAGAAAATTTAACTTAATAGCTTGGTTTTTAATTAAAATTCACATGGTTTATTTTTCATCTACTTGTGACTTGTGAAGTGACTTGTGTTCCAAACAAATTGTGGTTAATAAAGAATTTTGGCCATTTATTATTGTTTTTAACTCAACATTTAACTTCAAATATGCTTCTAAGAAACATTAACATTTCTCACACGCATAGTACTAGATGTACAAAAAGGTAGTTTCCCTTGAAAAGTCCTTCAAAATGCTTCGCTGAATACGACCGCGGAATTGAAAGTCCTTCCGTGCTTCCACTGAATACGATCGTGTAAAATAGTGGGACTGATGCTCGTTAATACGATTGAGCTTTTTAGTCAGGAGTGGTTTCAAATTCTAGAGGGATGTGTCGGGACTCAGGCGCTATCCTCATCACTTGATCGTCATCAAAATTATGACTTCACTTACAGGTAGTGGGAACGTGAAAAGTTCTGACGTCAGGACTTTTCACATTCACGGTCCTGATAATTTTAGGTCAAATTGATCCTTTAGTTCTTTAAGACAATTTAAAGCATTTTTTTTATTTACACGAGCTTTTTCATTATCAAGTAAAATGTCTTTAAATCCCTTGTTTAATATAAATCACATAAATTATCTCAATTTATTCATTTTTAATGAAAATTGCATAAAACTATAGCGTAGACTCTTTCGCGATTCAACCATCAACTAACACTTCGGGGACTTTAAATCTTTTGAGGGGCGTGATGTTATTATTACATATATTTAAAAAGTTATACAGGCCAGAGAGATATATTGATCATGCAGATAAGAAATACAATTTAAAAAATTAGCAGTCCATGGTTCGGAGAGGGGTTTTTTTACACTGTGCAAACACGACAGGGCACAGTTTTAAAGCTGCAAACGCGGGAAAATGCGTTTGCACTGTGCAAACGGTGCCCCTGAAAGGGTTAAAAGAATTTGATTTAATTAAATATTTCTCCCAATGGATGAAACGTGACTTAATTAGATTAGATTGGAATCGGTGGAGACTGGAGAATATATTTGATAAATTGCCTTTATAAGCAACGGAGTGATTAATAGTAGGGTTGGTAGACAGTTAAGGGTAGAGAGTACAGCTATAAACGAAGGAATAGCGACTAATTGCCAAATTTTTGAAGTTATCGGATCACAGCTATTTACTTAGTATCAAGGATTCGAATCCTCATCTACAAACCTTTTAAGGTAACTATTGACTGCTAAAGTGATTGGTAACTATTGACACAGATAGAGTTGATTAAATATTGATTATTCATAAATCTGAATAAAATAAATTTTTAATCTGTGTGTGATTTTTGATTCATATTTGTTTCAGAGTTATTTTAAATAAGATTAAAAATGGAAAGTACATTATATAATATTAGGGTGTTGTAAGAGGTTTGATAATTAATTGAAATGCTTTTATTAACCACGGATAAAAATTGAAAGTTATCTTTGTACTTTTAAATAAATATTATGAATGTTCTATATACATTTTTACTTATCTTCTGGAGAAATCTTCCCGTGGTGAAGTTTGCTTGTATGTCTATCGAGCCTTATTTTAAATTTTGATTTGTAGTAGAGCAAAAATATTTCTTTTAATGTTAAAAGAGTATTCCTTCAAAGAGAACTTGTCAATCCATATTTCAAGTTTGAATAAACCAGCATACTACCTCACATAAGTTAAAGTCTTTTGTTTTAATTTTTAAATAACTTTAAAGGTGTGACGTTGGGCTATTCACGATTTTCTCTTCACTAACCTTGAGACTTTAATTGAGATTGATTGCACAGAATAACAATTTCTTCCTATAACCGAAATGAAACGTGGTTATGTTACTTAGATGAAAAGGAAATAAAATGAAATGATTTAGACTCAATGATATATTAGTAACGGGAAATTTAGAAGAAAGAGAGAGAAGTTAACTCTGAGTATAGATCTAGTAAGATCAAGATGATAACTATCGACTATTGCAGATACAGAGGAACTGTCGGAGAAAATGATTTCAACTAAGAGGTCTTGATAAGATTATTTAGTCTCAACGATATTTATATTGGTTGGCTAGGATTGGAGTCCAGAGAGAGATATATAATATTATTATAATTGATAATTTAATAATTCAGTTGGATTAGTCTTGCGTATAATTAGACTATTTATTGACTTTTAAAGCTAGTTATATTTAAGTGAATCTTGGCACAAGAGTCATATTAAAGCGGGATTCCATTACAAAGGCTTTGATTCTATTGCGTTTTACCTTTCAATTGATACTTGGGGACGTTTTGTTTTAAATCGTTTAAGTTGAAAATCTCCCCTAATGGATGAAAAGTGACTTATGCAGATTACTTCAAAATTATTCAAGTGTAGTGAATATGTATGACTCATTGCATTTATAAGTAGTGAAGAATTTAATATTGGATCTAGTTAGAGGTTGATAGTCTGGTGATTAAGAAAGACAGTGAACAGAAGCTATCAAGTAAAACATCTGAATCAAATATGCTCTGAGTAAGGAGCTTTAGGAGTGAATCAGGATACGATCACCAGTACGAAGAGTCAAGGACTCGAACCATCATCTTAAGTTCTTCAAAGGACGCGAACCCAGTTGGTCGGTCAAAAATTAGTTTATTATAACAAAAGTTAAATCAGACGCGTATAGAGACTAGTTACCACAAATAATACAGATTAGAGAATAAATATTGATCTTTCATAGATCTGAATGAAATAATTTTATCATTATCTGTGTGTGACTTTCTATTTATTAGACTTTTATTTCGTAGTTGTTTTAAATAAGATTAAAAAAAAATGATAAATGAGGTAACGAAGAGGCGTTTCAAGACTAATTAATTGATCAATTGATTGGTATATTAAAGTTGCATTTAAAAAGCAACGAATACGAATACCAACACGATATCTATATCCGTTGACAATAGCAACACAAGGGCTATTGGTGATGGACTTCGTAATTTCGAGCATCAGTAAGGTGACGAGGACGACACCTGAGCTATAACCTCCCTTTCAAGCTTCTACACCACACCCACGGAGGACTTGGAACTTCGACAGGTTTAACGTGCATCAACTCTGCTACACGGCAGGTCTATAATGTCATCTGGACTCGATCCCACGTCTCGACGAAAATAACACTGATTACGAGTTCACGACAATGACCACTAGGCTACCGTGGTCACTTGATAGTACTGGGAATGAAGATGAACAGAATATTGCTAATATGATTTCTTAGCAACATATAAAAATCAAAAATAATTGTTGGCTGAATATTATTTCAAAAATAATTTTTTATATTTTACTTATATATACTTCTAATCCATACATAAAAGTTAAAATAATATTTTAAATAAACACATACACAGAAACAGAGAGTTTTCGAATAATTTTATCCATTTCAATAACTGGAAAAAAGGCTTTTTAGCTTTATCTTTTTATATTTTCTACTTTGTATATTATTTTTTCTTCTTATACCTTTAATTTTCTCTGTTAGTTTTAGAATGCTTTTTCTATGCAAATTAATGAAATATCCTTTTCTGAAACTATCCCACCAATTAGGGTAAATCTTATGATCCAATAATATGGTAAATCAGATTTTGAATATAATCATTATGTACCGTTCTTTTAATTATCATGAAGTCAGTAATCACGTAAAATGAGAAATTATCAATGTATGGGCTATATGAACGATAAAAAGGGACTTACCACCGTGTTTTTTGTCATCTGTTAACACAGTAACTTTTTCGACTGCCTGTTTGATGAGATCAAATTCTAAATCTGCACAAATATGGTTCTGTTACCTCCTTTCTCGGTTTTTGGTTGAGTATATGGCCACGGAAATCTTATATCCTACTAAAAAAGTAGAATGGTTCTGATCGCAGACGGCGTCGTTTTCGTCGAGTAATGTGTTCTAGCTCTGATGCCATTATGGATCCATAATGTAGCGGGGATGATGCACATTAAATCTGATAGAGGTTCCAAGTCCTTCCATTGGCGTGGTGTGAAAGTTTGGAGAGGGAGGTGCTTGCTAATGTGTCGTCCTCGTCACTTGATCGAGGTTCAAATTTACGAGGTCCGTCACTGATAGCCCTCGTGTTGTTTCTCAGTGCGACGTTAATAAACAATCACATCACATTAGTTGGGTATAACGAATTCATAATCACATATTCGTTATATATAGGTGGCACTTAGCTTTTTTAAAGAACGTATGTGGTCATACAATATTGATAGGAGACTAATATATTACGCCGTAAGAACCTCCCTAAAGAGTAAGTAAAATGAGATATATTCCCCCCCTTTCAGATATTCCCTCGCCATTTTCTGAGAAGTATACACATCCTTAGCATGTTGATTGCTTCTGTAGAAAATACTGAATACAGTAACTTTGATTCGAAAAGTCTGTTTTTTTAATTTTAAGGTAATACTTTTTTTAAAAATAATTTCAATGGGCTAACCATACCCCTACAAACACAGCAACGATTTAGTGATGCGGCAACACTTTTCTAGCAAAATAAATTACGTGTAATGGATTTTTGATTAATAGGTTTTAAAAAGTGACTATCTATATTACGAGTTTCATATAATTTAAAATATTGCTTTAAGAATGATTCGTACAGACCAAAAAAAGAGTCAATTTTAGAATATTTAAGGTAATGGTGAAATACAAAACGAATCATCCGATTTCAACTTTCTATATATTTTCTAAAATAAACGACACAGAAAGATAGATAGTACATGATCACAAAGAAAAAAATATGAAAATTATATATTTTGAACAATATATGACACTTGTGTGTTCTTCGCGAAGCTATTTCACGAAAATTATTTTAGAAGTTTCTCAGGAGCAGAAGTGACAATGGCATCCGGGGAGCAGAAAACGCTTTGTGTGTTGTTTGTGCAATGTGGATCTGTAAAAACAGTTCAATGCGAATTTCGTAAAGAGTATCGAATTAATCCACCTATGGCTCAGAGAATTCGAAAGTGGTGTCTCTCATCTGTTTGAGAGCAGTGGATATCTTTGTAAAGGGAAAAGTAAAGTGCAACCCGGTATATATCTGCGGAAAATGTTGAAAGAGTGAAAGATACTTTTCTACGAAGCCCAACGAAATCGACTGCTGGCGCCAGTCGAGAACTGGGCGAATGTCAAGGCAACAATAGTGGTACATGCCATGCAATCCTTGCTATCATCGAGGCTTAGTGATAATGAACATCGATTGAATTTTTTTCTCTTTTTGATAAATGCTATACTGACACTTTGCGAGGTTTTTGGCACTTATAAAATGAACTTATATATTTTTCTTTTGTATTCATGTATTACTTACTATTCAGTTTAATTTGCTTATGAAAATACAGCATTTTGAAATGGGATGAATTATTTTGGAAAACCCTGTATAGTTTCTTTCCACAGGAAGATATGTGAAAAGGCAATGTTCGCTT
This sequence comes from Nephila pilipes, assembly GCA_019974015.1. Lineage (NCBI taxonomy): Eukaryota > Metazoa > Arthropoda > Arachnida > Araneae > Nephilidae > Nephila > Nephila pilipes. Next base: position 615,695 of record BMAW01039738.1, on the reverse strand, counting down.
TTAATAATCAACCTGATAAAAGCTATTCAGTTAATAACGGAAAACTTTTTTAATTTTATGGGAACTGCTTAATATAATTTAATAGTTATAAAAAGATGGATGGCTGTAAAATATCCGTATCATTACACGTAGCATTAAAAAAACACATAGCTTTATAATATTCTCAATGGAATGATCCTTACTAAGGTATACTCGTATATTATCACTATTTTCTTGTTTTATTTTCTGGGTTTCTGGGACACCATTTTTTGCGTCCCAGTTAGAAGATCATTGAATTGGCACAGGAGATGTTAGCCAAGCGTTGACCGCGAGCTACAGTTAGGGTTTACGGCGTAAGAGCCAAATTTAGCTAAGCTGCGCCACACGTTTGTTTAAACTCTAATCTAAAATGGCAAAAAGTACAAAAAAAGGTAAGACTTGGGTGACAAGAAGAGGGTTGAAAATAGGAATGTGATGGTAAATTTTAATGACGCAAGAGCCAAATGTAGCTATGCTGCGATAAACAAGGCGTAACTGTGATTAGGACTAAAAATGGAAAAAAAGTGAAAATATGTTTCAAGATGGAGGAAAAATGTTTCAAGATGGGTCGAAAAAAATGAGAAGGATAACTGAGGTATCCTGGGGTTGCGTAACCGGTGTTTACAATACATAGCGAACTCCCTAGGAAAGAAAACAATCGGTAGGTTACCTCAGGGCTCGAGATTCCCGTATCTACCTAAAGAAGGCAAGCCATTAAGGGCCGAGATGATTGCCAAAAGCATCAAAGGTTATTTCAAAACTTCAGAATTTATTATTCATCTCTTCAAAAGAGTAAACTTAGAGCATAATTTTGTGGTCACGGTATCCTAGTGATTATGGTCACGGAATTGCGGACGGCGTTATTTTCGTCGAATCATATGATCAAGCCCAAATGCCCCTTTCGAAGATGAGCGTTGGATGGGGTGGATGAGCGTTAAATCTGGTCGAGGTTCTTAATCTTCCCGTTGGCGTAGTGTGGAAGTTTGGAGGGGAAGTTGCCAACTCAGTTGCCGTCCTCGTCACTTGACCGAGGCTCAAAATTACGATGTCCGTCACCAATAACCGTGTTGTTCGTGTTGCTTCGAAGTGCAACGTCACTAAGCAATCCCACATAGCATAGTTATTTTTTTTAACATTAGATTTAGGAAATATTTTTGATAAATCCAAGCTCAATTTTTTTTTTAGTTTTCATCTTATGAATGTTATAGCTCTAGAATTTTAAGATAAAACTTGATTTCACAGTCTGGTTTGAAAAAAAAAAAAAAAAAAAAAAATTTTTTAACCAGTTGGTTTTAAAAAAAAAAAAAAAAAAAAAAAGGTGTTCAGCTCTAGTGGTTGAAACAGAAAAAAGTAAAACTAATAATAGTTACTTGGTTTCTATACCCTTTAAAAGAGAACAGTGGACCAAAAAAGATTTAAAAGTTAGATATAAATTTCGACTGTTAAAGTTATATTAAATCACCATCTGTTAAAACATTATCAAGATTTGGTTCTTCTCTTACAACACTAAGCAAATAAAGATTAACGATCTCGACCTGGATTGTGACCGAAATTGCTTTAACTTTCAAGGTCGATTAGGCGCAGAATTCCTTAAAAAATTTCAATATTAACATTACTAAGCCCTATTATTAAGCTCCACGCTGATTGCGCAAAAACTTCTCTATTAGTTTTTCATCTTTTAAAAGCACTGATATCGGGAAAAACCTAGGATCAGAAAAAGTAATAATTTTCTGATAAAATGAGCTCAAAATGCATTTTTTTTTATAGTTTTACATTTTTAAAATAATCAAATAATTAATGATGCAAGCTTAAACTTGGTATTATTTATAGATACCTATTTTTATAATATTTGTATAAATTATGCAAAGAGCATCATGTTATCTAAAGGGATAATACAACGAAGTAAATTTAAAAACTAAAACTATATAATAACGTCTGGGAATGCGAAGACTGTTTTCCCTTTTCTTAATTAACGTATTTTAGTTCTTCTGTTCTCACGTTAAACTAAATTTGATGAAAAAAATAATTAGAAAGTTTTGCACTTCCTCATATAATCTTATATATAAATTTTAAAGTCTGTCTACCTGTTTTTTATGCAAATCTGCATCATAGATAACCTCACTCTTAATTAATTAGGATGCTTAACTGATACGCGAAAGAAACCACGAATACATTCCCATCAACACGTCTTAAACATTTGTTTTTTGTGATATTTTTCACCCCTTGCCCCTTTCAACATTTTCTTGTTATCCAGGTAACAATTTTCAACAAATTTCTCCCTAAGTAATTTTAACTGTTTGGTTGAAAATTTCAGATATTAGGGAGAAAACGTTATGCAACAATTGTTTCCTAAACTTTTCTGCCCAAAAGATTCATGTTTTAAGGTGTCCGTACACCTCTAAAAAGCTATTTTTGACAAAATTTCGAATTTCTAATTTTAATGTCGGATCAAATTTAAACATTTTTCTTTCTAATAGTGTTTGAATTTTGCTTATACCTTATTTAGAACTTAAGTTACAGGGATTCGAATTTTACTCGGTAGCTAATTTTTAATTGCATTTGAAAGTTTGTTTTTGATTTTTCTCAAAATGAGTTTTCTCGACATATTCATATATGGCAACGTAGATATCAGAAAAAGTTATGAACCAAATTATTTTAAATTTTGCAAGTGTCTTTCTTATATAGATTTTAAGAACTCCTACTACTTTCATGTTTGCAAAATTGATACGTTTTTAGTAATAAAGGTGTAAATCATGTATTGTTAAAACTTTTTTATTTTTATTTTTCATTGTTATTTGACTCAAAACACAATAAAAATTGTAGTAATATGATTTTCATCATGAAAGTAGTACCAGCAACCAAAAATGTTATTATAAACAAGATAAAATTTACAGAATAGTGATATTTTTGTTTACTTTTGAGTTATGAGCGTTATTTTGATAATCAATTTATATACTATTTTCACTATGTTTTTTACTCAAATTTTTTGAATTAAAAACAGATTATTAAATGTGTTTTTCATAGTTTTAGGTTGTATTTTAGCATTAAAAAATATTTTGATAGCAAATATCAATGTATTTAAAAAAAATTTCTCCGAAGGTGTACGGATACCTTAACGAGTTACCTAACGCAATTTGGTTTTTTAAAATGGGTTAAAAATAATGGAGCCACAATAATTTTTGTTCCAGGCCAAATCTATATACTAATAAAAGAAACAGTTTATGTGTATGTGCTTGTATGTGTGAGTGTATGGACGTCATAGCCCAAAAACAGAATGACAAAATTAGGTACGTTGAAACTTTGGATCGTGATGGTTTGTACCTCGAAGGAAGGTTTTCGAAATTCGCTTTAGATTTTACTAAAGTTCTACGTTAAAGTAAACGATAAGCAAGATTTTGTATGCACTGCGCATAAATGCGGTGCTTTTAGCGTCACATAATATCATGGTCTAAATCTGGCTCCACTATGCACAGTTGGGGCAAATATGTGTTATGGCTGTGGCAAATAAGGCGTCGTGGTCTAATTTGCATCTAACAATTTATACTTAATGGAGTTTTTTTGGGGGGGGGGTATCGTTATACATTTTTTTAATTGTTTGTTTTTGTAGACTAAAATTACGATTATTTTCCCAATAAAACATAGCAGAAAAGTACTCTTTCAAAAAATAAACTTTAGATTTGGAAGCTTGGTTTGTGTGATTGCGACGTCTTATAGGATATGGAGCAACAAATACTGCTATCTCCAACATAGTTTGTATTATTTGTTTACCCTTCGTCAAACGCTGTTGTTTATTCTAAGTGAAACTATAACTGATAAAATAATTGTAAGAACAAATATGTGAATTTCCAATGTTTATTACGGTCGCTATCAGAAGCAACACGAGGGTTATTTACGACGGATCTCGTAATTTGAACCTCGGTCAAGTGAGGAGGATGACACCTGAGCTGGCACCCCCCCTCTCCAAACTTTCACACCACACCATTGGGAAAATTTTGAGCCATGGAAGAATTAACGTGCATCAGTCCCGGCTACACGACTTGTATAAAAGTTCAAAGCACATGATCTTATATTTAATATTCGAATCCAGTTCAAAATTAAGTGATTTGTCACAACATCTCGTTTTGTAGCTCTAGTGTGATATTTACTCGTGGTTAAATAAATTAAACTTTTATAACCCGAGGTACCCTAGTGATATTGTTTCTCCCACCTGGTGTTTACTTTCTTTGGTATACACGAGTGGTAAAACCATGGGATGTTCTAGTGATCTTTCTTTATTTTTGATATTTCTTCTCAATCAATTTTTCCTTTTTCATTCTTTTACATGTCTAGATCACAGTTGTATCTTTTTTGGTGCTACATAGTCAAATTTAGCTCTTTCGCCATTAAACTCCTCCATCACTCATATTTACATTTTTTTTACTTCACATGGTCCTGGTTATTCTTTTGTAAACAACTACTTTTCCTGAATATGAATTTCGTGTACCAAGTTTTATTTGCTTCATTATGAAACAAAAATTTAGAATGAACTGTATGCAATCTTTTTGGTAATGTTGCTTGTTTTCATTAAGAGCATGCAGAATGCACGCTTGTTGATATGACGTGGTTGGGAAGAGTGAGGTTGATAATTTAAATAAGCCAGAATTTATTATATCAGATTTATAGTAATACTAACGATTCCTTGTAATACAGATAAGGACTGCTGAAATGAATTATTTTGCTCGCAGTCGCATTTGTCAAATTACATGAACATTCCGTACATTAAATATGGCCGCGGTAACCTAGTGGTTAAGGCATCGGACTGGCAGCTGGCAGTTTCCGTGGATTCGAGCCTTAATGCAGTTAAAGACCCGCTGTGTAGCCGGGACTGATGCACATTAAATCTGTCGAGGTTCAAAATCCTCCCTTTGGAATGTAGTGGAAGTCAAGTTGTGACATTGGGCTATTCGTGGTTTCTCTTCACTAACCTTGGGGACTTTCAATTGAGATTGATTGCTTTCGCTAAACAACCTTTGCCCAACCAAAAATGAAACGTAATACGTAAAGTTAGTATGTAAAGCAGTTAGGAATGAAGTGAAACGGTCGAGTTGAGAAATATATAAACTCCGTTGGAAGGAGTAGAGTATCTGAAAGAGGGTCTGAGAGAGAATGTGTAGGTGAGATGAGGTGAAGCTGAAGTGTTAGAAAAGAGAAAGGAGGAATTAAAGTCTACAGTAGAGAGTTCGAGCAAGGATTGCTGTAGAAAGATTTTGCCTAGTGTTTTCAACAGTTGTTCCAGAGTCTGAGTTACAGTCGAGGAAGGACTAGTGGTAAGAGTCTGTTAGATTACTATTGGTGAGTTGAACTAAGGTATTAGAAAGCTTACCCGAGAGAGCACAATCATTTCTGTCATAGCAAATATGTACTAATAAATTGTTGTAGCATTGCTGTTGTGATTCTGTAATTATTTGTGTCGTAGTGTTTAATAATTGAATCTAGTGATGGCACAAGAGGACGCCCGGGTCGGGCGGGCGTCACAAAGTGTCATCCTCATCACTTGACCAGAGTTCAAAATTCCGAGGTTCGTCACCAATAGCCCTCGTGTTGCTTCTAGTGCTACGTTAATAAAACCAAACCAAAATCCTTTAATGGGGATGCTTAATAGTCACTCTCCTAATGGAAGTTTAATCCGCTGCTAGATGTAGTTCATTTTTGATTGAATGTAATCTTATTCATTTCCAAGTAAAAATTTTGAAAGAATTTTTTTTTCGATAACTAGATTAAGTATTTAAATAACATTTTGTTAACAACAATAAGCTAATTTCATTCTATTTTTTCTTATATTACTATTGAAAACAAAGTTTACTTACCAGCAAGTCTATTTCTTCATTATTGCACACCCCTATTTATAGCTTTGGAACATTTATTTACACTGTGTTCCATATTTCTGATAGTACCATATTTGGATGTGGTATGCACGGAAGCATGTTGCAGTACAAAGAGGAACGAAACATTCTCTGTAGTAGAATATTACATTTACGGCCATCAAAATTGCAGCACCATGAAGAAAAGCAAACAAAAAAAGATATTTATTGTACGGAAAGAGTATGGAATGAAGACAAAATGATTAAATTTGTAAGTAGTTTGGAGTTTTACAGGAGTTAGTAGAAACCGCTACCACCCCTTGCAGCTAAAACGGCCATTACCCGGCTAGGCATGTAGTCGAAATGGTCTTGGATAAAAGAAACGAGTAACTCGTTCCCTGCTGCTTCAAGTCTGTGCCACACTTCGTCAATCGTATTAGCTGGAGAGGGGTGGTGGGTCAGTCTCTCAGTAACACATATGTTTTCAATGGGTGACAGATATGGAGACCGTGCAAGCCAGGGCAACAATCAAATACCCTGGGTATCGAGGAAGGTAAGAGAACGACATGCAGCATGTGGTCTTGCATTATTGTGTTGGAAGATGGCGTTTGGCAGGCCTCGAAGCTATGGCACAACCACTGGACGTAAGATGTCAGAAATGAACCAATCTGAATTCAAATTACCGTCGATCCGAACTAGAGATGCGTACGTCGTCTGCTTAATGTGTGCCCAAACCAACACACCAGGTGCTGGGTCCCTATACCGATATCGAATGCAAACAGGCGACGAGTGGTCTCCTCGGAGCTTTCAGTCACGTATATGGCCATCAGAATACTGCACGCAGATTCGGGACTCGTCTGAAAAGACGAAATTGTGCTACTCCTGTATCCAGCTTAGTCGTTCGGCACACCAGAGTCGCCGGCTATCTCTGTGCTGAATTGTCAAAGGGAAGCTGAAGTAATGGTAGCTGTGCTGACAGACAACGCTGCTGCAAAATGTCGTCGCCCCGTTAGAGAGGATACTGGACGTGCTACAAACTAGCTAATTTCCTGACTAATGGTCCGCGATATGGTTGTACAGTTTCGCAGGACCGACCACATAATATGTTTGTCCTATCGGGTGTTAGTCATGGGAGGGTGTGGACATCCTGCATGCTATTCAGTATGTACCATTGATTCCATATTCGCATGACATGTGATTGGATTTCGGCCAATACGACAGGCAATATCACTGAACGATAATCCACACTCTCGATAGGCAACGTTCCTACTTCTATCGAATTCCGACACTTGCTGGTAAGCATTTTTTCTTATGCGAGGCATGTTACGATATTCTGAGCAAACTCCTTTACAAAGCGTTATCTGAGTGAGAAATCCACTTATCAACTTTTCTTTTAAGCAGTGCTTTAGATGTTGTTTCTCTCTTCTTCCTTGTCTAAATGCGCTGATATACTTATTATTTACATATCAAAATCTCTTCATAATTTCATGTGATTTTGACGTTCATCAGATCATTCATTCTCGGTGTTGCAATTTTAATGACCAGCAGTGTACTTCTCCCCTTTGATTGTATGCCGATGGAATAGTGTAAAAGTTTGGGGAGGGTTACCAGCTTAGGTGTCATCCTCGTCACTTGACTGATGCTCAAAATAATAAGATTCGTTGCCATTGGACCTCATATTGCTTCTGAGGGCAACGTTAATAAGAACAATCAATAAAAACAATCAAGCTTGTGCAGCAAACATTCTACACATCTCTTATGCATATGTTTTTAGTGGCAGTGTGTAATTTAGGTCAGGGAAATGCTTTTCTGATAACCTCAAGGGAGGATCTCGTTTTAGAGACTTCTTTACCCTTTGAAAATCGCTTTTTCGTATTTGTTGAATAAATGATAGAGGAGACTTAAACACAAATTCTAATGACTGTCTTTCTCTCCGTGTTTAAAATAGATCATTTAAGAACTGAAAGCGTACTTATCAAGAAAGTGATAGATAATAATTTTATAATACTTCTTCATTCTCTTTCTTGCCGTACTGTGGATCACTATGCTCTGGCAGTAGAGAACAACGTTTCCCCTGGATTCATTGTAAGCTCCAATATCACGAGACTTCCTCTTGATCTTCCCTTCACAGCTTTTGTGCAAGCATCATGGATGCTGCCGAATGTATAAGCATTCCTCTTGTCTTTCCACTTCAGAACCATCAACTTATTTCTGATGGTGACTGTTACGTCTCTTGTTTTCAATTTTTTTTCGCGACCAATTTTGGCAGATCGATGAGCGGCATATCAATTTAGTTTCGGAATATCAATTCAAATGCTCAAAATGCATCAGTAACTATTTGCACAAAAATAACTTTGAAGGAACACCGGAAAAAGAAACATGTTCTTGCTCCAAAAATAAGCTAAATGCTTTTCCCTTGTTGTTACCCAGAAAGTCCAGACTCTGTTGTCTTCCCTGGAAAGTCACTTTTACGGCGGAAAAGGTGGTTTCACAGACAATGTGAGAAAATGTCTGGGAGTAACGCAGTAAGGTAGGGGTGATTTTGGTGACAAATTTGGTTGCCGAATCACCCCATTTTGGTCCCAAAATTTGATGACTAGTCGAGACAAGAAGGAAAACCCCTTAAGACTTATAGAACATTCTTAGAACAGTGTGTATCAGTCAGTGACTGGTACATTAGCATATGTAAACGATTTATGCTAATGCGATATTGTAATTTGAATAGCTATGTTCAATGATTGTGTATGAACTTTAAAATTTTTGCTGACGTATATTTTTATGAGTATGCTAATTTATTAATTTTTGCTAAAGATCACCAGATTAAATTTGAACTTTCTTGGAAAGAGACCTAGCTTTTTAATTGCTTGGAGATTGTTTGCATTCGATAGACGATAAACCACGTTAAAAATGTGACAGAGGGTAAGAGAAAAAATTGCCTCTTTACGGCTTCCTGAACTTCGAAACTACCATAAAACTTCTACAAAAGTAAAGAATGTCTATGTCATTGCTGCTATAACCACATAACTAAAAATAGACGTTGTTCCTTCCGAGTTCGTTTTTCCCGGGGTGCAAAAAACCTTTACAATATGAGCGTTTACAAATGCTTTTTCCAATTCAGTGACGTCTATTAAGCTCGTCTAAAGACGTGCCCCCAATTGAAAGGTTAACTTACGCAGTATTCAGAAGGAATAAAATGTTATAGTTAATTGAGATTACATTTTTTTTTTTCATTCAGCCTTGGATATCCGCAATCGTACGCTGTTCTAATTTTAGCTCTTTTTTACATTTGAAGTCCAAAATTCTTCAAATGGAATCATGCTTTATTTTTCAATTTTACGAAATACGTTTCAACCTTGAAAAAAGAAACGGAGTAGAATTTAAACTACATCTCTTACCTTGGATTACTTCGTTGAAGAGGTTAAACTCCAAAAACTAGATGGGATGTGATAACTTAAATCACTTAAAAATTATTTTCTAGTTTTAAGTTATTTATTTCGATAATTTTACACTTTAATGGTATATAAATTAATATTTCAAATGATAAATTAATATCATAAACTCGTTTCTACAAGGGTATAAATTGGATGGATTTTTTATTAGACTTGTAAAAACATTGTTTGCAATTTTCATGAGTTGAATATTCTTATATAAGGATGTTTAATGACACTCGTTTATGTACATCGTGCTGAATTGATAAAAAGAAAGTTCCTATTTATAGAATGCATTCACTTAGCCATAATGACGTTTCTTATTCATAAGAATTCCTTATCTATTTTCCCTTAAATTATGCATATAAATATTAATAGGAAGGATTTTTCATTAACGCATACTTAGTTAAACGATTTTTTTATAAACAGAAGTTTTTGGACTTTTTAAGGAGATTCTGGACACAATAAAAAAACAATTTTTTTTTAAAAAAAATGTTGGATAGTAAATTGTTTAATTAGTTACAAATTATTGAAATCAGACTCATTTTCAGTTGGATATTTCTTGTGTGCATGAACTTAGAGAATTTATTTCAGTAACTTCTTCTTACGGCTTCTTTTTCTCTCTCTCTCCCCCTCCCTCGTCCTTAAAAAGACTTTTTTTTTTTTTTTTTTTTTGCTGTTTTCTGCAAAAATAATCCTATTATTTAGAAGCGTGGGATTAAGATGATTGTGCAGATTTTAATAGGGCATGGTTCACATTTTGTTTAAGAACCTTATGATTCAAAAAAAAAAATTTATTCGTTTATTTCATTATATATATATATAAATCATGCTTTTTGATTTTTACATAGTTTAATTAAGAATTTCAAAACAGAAAAATGTTTTGGATTATTTTTATAGGGAAAAATTAATTTGAAAACCTCAAAATGTTTTTCACATTTTAATATATTTGAATTTTAAAACACATATTTTTTTTTCATTTAAAAATGACTAATAGTTTTATGAAAACATATTAGTCTAAATTTAAAATCCTTAGGAGTAAATTAAATATACATAAAAAGTGCTAAATTTCTATTAATTCCTAGAAAATTTATAAATATTTTTCAAAATCATTTTATGTATGGATGTTAAATAAAATGCATTATAAAGATCCTTCGCCTTAACTTTCCCGAGGATTCTGCAAAAATTGGAGATCTGACATCCTTAATTTTACACCCCTATATACTTAAGAGCCTTTCTCAAAGTCCCCTTAGTGGGCTGATGTCCTTTAGATAAGTTCGGGCATCACTCATTCCAGGGATTCCAGCGATCCTTTTCTCCCTCCCCCTTTGTCTCGTGTCTTGTTTTGGGGAATTTTATATTTATGGATTCTTGTGTGTAGCTTACACAATATTTAGTCTAAATTCGTTTTGTTTTCTCTAGCTGTGCTAATCTTTGTTTCAAAATAAAAATACAAATGCAAACAAAATTATAAAATTATTTCAGAATGAAAAAAAAGTTTATATTGCCCTATCTAACAGATTAATAGGCCGGCGGCGTATCTACTCCGATCTCCTGCATATCTAGCTTTGGCCATAAGGTGTTCCAGTAGTCTTTCTTATGTTACTGAGAGAGAAACCATCTGGGTAGGCAAAACACCCTGGCTGGGGAAGGGTCTACGGAGGTTGAGGGCCCTGGTTAAGGACGGTTACATGGAGGGTACTCTCGCCCATTTCGAGAAATCCTTCTTGGTTTTGGCATTGGATCTATGATTCTATCTGAGGGTGTGGGAATGCCCATGGTCTGGCTTTGAAGAATTCTCCGACATTACTCAATGGAAAGGAAAAAAAAAAGGAGGGGGGGAGACAGGGACTGGCGGGGACCTCGATTGAACAGGAAGTAATCGATGTTATTTTTAAGGCAATATGGTGACAGCTAAAAAGAATACAGATTTGCTTCCTGAGGCTAAAGCTTCATGGGCAGATCGCTCTTTTTCTACTGAGCAGCAAATGACAAATAGTTCTCATTCGTCTTCTTGGTGTCTTGAAAGAGACCAAAGTTCGCAACAGAAGAATAAAAATTCGTATCAATACTAAGTTTTCGATTCAAGTACTTTGAGATTTTTTGTTGTTGAAAAAAGCAAGGCTCCTTACAAAACACCTCCGGAATCCTCATTTGCAAAACTATTTTAGGAACAGTTGGAAAGGTTAAATAAATAAAAAAAAAACATAATAGTGGTGATATTTAAATCGAAGTTTCGTCCCTTAAACACACAGAAATGATTATGAAATTGAAAACCGTTGGAAACGATGTGAAGTTATGGTCACCCCTCATAATTCATTAAACTTTTCACGCTGTGTCATCTCCGAAATAGATTTAATACATGTTACAGAAAAAGATATTCATGAAATATCGAAAAACCAGAATATGTGTAATGTCTGTCGGATCACAATCCGTCATGATGAAAAATTTCTCCCAATTAAACATCTAATCTTCGCATTTAATAATTCGACATTTCATAAATCAGTAAAAATCGGCTTTTTAAATTGTGCAGTTCGTCCCTACTTTCCCTATACTTTGCACTATTATAAATTCTAAAAGCTTAGCCATTATGTTACAGCCTGCCATGGTCAATAAACCTGTGCCCGTTATTCTGTAATCGGGCATGAAAGCAGGGATTGCAATTCGGAGTCCATCAGTCCGAATTGCAAAAGGGGGAGGGGTAGTATCTCCCCTATACTCGAAAATGCCCTCAATGAATCACAGAAAAGGAAACACAAACAATAAAAATAAATCAAAATATTTAATTATGTGAAGCTCGAAAAATAGTAAACGAAAGCTCTCCAACAGTTGCTTCATCTTATGCAGCTGCACTAAGCAATAACTTTGTCCCACACATCTCTAATCCTCCAAAAATAAAAGCAATAGATACAGGTATCCAAAACAATAGCAACAGAAACAGATGGCTATAAGTCATGCCCTATTGTAAAATGTGTTACATCTATATTTAAATCCTCTCAAAAATACAATCAATCTCCAACTAAAACTCTACTCTCCCATTCTAAAAGTACAAACTCAAATCGTCCCTAAATGATTCAACAAAAATCACAAATCAGCAAAAGAATCCCTTCAGTTAATCTTCCCTCTAAGAATGCGAGTCCTTCAGAAGCTCTAAATATTTGAACATGCAGGAAAAAACTAACAATAAATTGAAAAATCTACGTACAGAGAACCAAAAGCAACTCCTTAATGAAAACAAATACAGATTTTTTAAAAAAGAAACAAATAAAAACAATGATAAAAAATCTAATCATGATGATAATGATGCTGTGAAAGTTTACCTCTTCAACGAAGAATGTTAGTGAATGATAATTCTTCTAAATCATCTCCAATTTAGAGGGTTTATTTTTTTATACCATGGCCTCCCTGATTTACTGGAATGGATGGCAATGAAGAAATAAAATTGCTGAATATAAGGATATCAGCAACAAATACAATCCAAATGCAGTTGCTCTCCAAGAGCCTTATTTAACATATTCTACCAACATTTTGCCCTTGACAGTATATTTAGAAAAGACAATCATACCCAAAAAGCGAGTGGAATGCCTCTTAAGAGACATCCCATACTTTCCTGGGCGCTCAGATTCATTTACAAACAACGTGTTAAATCAGTGCAGTGCGGATTCATATTCAAACATTAACAACAATACATACTTTATACCTGCCTCCAAACACCCATATTTATATAACGTGCAATAATAGCCTCATCAATCAACAAACCCTATGTCTTTTATTTTGCTCGGGGATTCAAATACACGGCACTTTTTTAGACAATAAAAAACAACCTAAGAGGTGCACAAATATAAAAAGTTATTTCAGACAATAACCTTGGTCAGTTAAACAATAACCACACACACGCGCGCGCGCACACACACACACACACACA
>BMAW01039738.1:427669-602084 GCA_019974015.1 Nephila pilipes | reverse complement strand
CCGCTCTTCCGATCTAGTTTCGGTCTTCGTCCCCTCGCACCGCACACACACACACAGCCGACTTATTTTCATTCACCCAGAAGGACATTTCATTCAATAGACCTGCCAATTTGTTCCCCAACCATTTTACTTTTCTGAACGCTTAAAGTAGATCAGTATCTTTATAATAGTGAACACATACATTGGATCGTACAACCATAGTCCAGTAGAACTCCATATACTGCAATAGTGAAACAGCTAACTCGTCACTTTTTCAATCCCTCGCAAATATCAAATATCACTGAATAAATTACAAGCTTCTGAAGTATTAAAGAGGTTATAACCGTATATACAATATAATCATTGGAAGCGCCAATGCATCCATAAAAATAGAATATAACAACAACAACAGATCAAAACGAGAAGGAGTGAGGATTGCTGAATAGCATGTAAGAATCAGAGAAGATAATAGAATATTTTTATGAGATATCCATCCCTCCCATATTTCATTTCTTTTAAAAACACAGAGCCATTTCTAGACAAATTCGACAAATAAGTTGAAAGAATCTTGGTTGAAATATATAGGAAACATTAATAGTTACATTATATAATTGATACACATCCCTTCCCTAGTTGAGCTTCTTTTTGGATAGTTCCCATTTGGCATCATCGGTTGTTTTTAGTTGAGTGGCAGGTCTCATCGACGCGTACAAGTAGCTGGAATATCTCTAGTCGTGATTTATGTACAGTTGTTTTAATTAGACTCACAGAGGCCAGTGCCTTTGCTTCGGGGGCATATGCAACCAGTAGTTCTAAGCTGTGCTGCACTCTAGTTTTCAAATACCGGGTTATCACTTCTGTGGCTAGACTTTTTTGTACCCCATGGAAGGAAAGAGAGTGTTTGACCTTAGTGAGCTAGAGGTGTTTCGAACTCTGGACCATTGGGGTCGAAGAAAAGTTGGCCAGTCGCATTTCATTCTGCCTTTACCAACCAGACTAAAACAAAAAACGTCTGTATCAGGTTAGTTATTAAAGCTTTTTAACTTATGGCGTTGTTGTTGAAGAGAGTCGCTATAAGCATATCTTTCCTAATTCATGAAAACATGCACTTCTTATTTCAATTTTTAGAACGGGCAAAGATCCAGAAGATCTAACAAATTACCAACCCATAGCCATCGCGAGTTGCCTGTGTAAAGTTCTTGGGATAAAATGGGAAACTCCAGGATAAGGTACATTTTAAAGCGAAGCGCAATTTTTTCTCCCTCTCAAAGTGGCTGTTGACGAAACATATCTACTGTAGTTAACCTAGTTGCTGTGATGATACAGGTAAGAAATACCTTTGTTCGAAATAAACTTTTTTTCTCTATCTTTTTCAACATTGAGAAGACCTATGATCATACTTAGCGGTATGGAATTCACAGAGATTTATACGAGTATGATAACAACTTAAAGGTTAACCTGACAGTTTTTATTCCGAACTTTTTAGAGAACAGATATTTTAAAGTTAAAATTGACTCGATCTTATCTGATAATTTAGGAGTGTTTTAAGTGTCACCCTATTCATTATTAAATTTTACAATATTTCAAATATTCCACCATTTTTAGAAACTAATATTTGTTGACTACCTGCAAATTCCATGTATTTGAAAGTGAAACGAATATAATTGAGAGACAACTTCAACAGGGGATTAATAAGATTCTAAATTAGACAAATGAAAATTGTTTCAGCTTTTCTTTGACAGGAACTGTTAATGTGCATTTTTGTAGACAACGAAAACTCCATCCTGATCTAGAAATTTATTGTAATTATATTTTAATAAATGTAGTGGATGAAATAAAATTCTTAGGACTTATATTAGATAGGAAACTAACATTTCACTTTCGTATTTTACATTTTGAAGTTGTTTTACGTACTTTCTTTGTTGTGGAAAAACAATGAATGTCTTAAAGATTTTAACACATTAATCATGGAGTTCTGATTGCACTTTACTATTAGGAATTTATTACATATATTATGGTATATGGCTCAGCCAGAATTCCTGTTTTAAATAAAATGAACATTGTGCACCATACCGCAGTAAAATTTAATTTCAGTCTTCCACACAACATCCATTACAAGTTTGTGAGAAGACTTTCTTGAGTTTAGTTTTAATCAACGTCGCACTAGAAGCAACACGAGGGCTATTGGCGACGGACCTCGTAATTTTGAGCCACGGTCAAGTAACGAGGATGACATCTGAGTTGGCACCCCCCTCTCCTAACATCCACACCACTCCAACTCGAGGACTTTGGGCCCCGAACAAATTTAACGTGCATCAGCCCCGGCTACACGGCGGGTCTTTGGCAGCCAAGGATCGAACCCGCGACTGAACGAAAAACCGCTGGCCACGAATCCGAAAGTATGACCACTAGGCTACCGCGGTCGTAGACTTTCTTGAACCATCCTTGGAATTAAGGCGACAGCATTTCTCCTTTAAATACCATTTTAAAACTGAATCACCAAAATTTTTGTTATTTTCAAATAAAAGCTTATTCTTAGGCATACTTTATCGGGATAAAGAACTATTCATGCCTACATTTCATAGAAGAGTAGAATTATTAATCAAAGGCTATTGGTTATGTAATGTCTCTGTCATGAAAGCAAAGGAAGATTTTTCCCCCTGGTACGAAAAGAGTTTTGATTTTAAAAATCCTTTTTTAAAAGTTTTAAAAAAATCAGACTTTATTCAAAATATTTTTTATTCAAAATTTTAAAGAAATATCTTGATTTTATTCACATCTACATTGACGGTTCTAAGTCATTGAATCATGTCAGTGCTTCATCCCTTCGTGATTTTCAACTTTATTCTTCATGTTCTGTTTTTATAATAGAGAGTTTCGTAATTCATAAAGCGTTGGATGGTTTGTTAAATCGGCATCATGAAAATTTTATTTTACTTACAGATTCTATGAGTGAGTGTATTACAATCTTTAAATCATCCAAATCCTTTTTATCATCCATTAACTATTGACACTTAAAAAACAATTAATAGCCTGAAGTTTCAAAGCATCTAACTATTATTTTGTTGGATATCATCTCCCAGGGTATCAGGAACAACGAAACTTTCATTACGGAAGCTAAAATTACATTTGGTGAAATCTTTCTCTCCATTCCATATTGAAATATCATTAAATACATTAAATAATCAATTCATGACCCCTGGGAAGATCAATGGAATCTGGAAATAAAAAATAAACTGTGTATCATGTGAAAACCATAATTTCTCGTTGAAATTCATTTTCATGTAGAAAACAGGTTGTTATTATAACAGGTATACGTGTCGGAAACACACGAGATTGATACATAGATACCGTTTTCTGGAAGAAACTTTCCCTACGTGTAATCCCAGTGTTTATTATCTGACATTTAACTCTATTTGTTTTAAACAATTTAAATTGTTTAATTTTTCTTTAATTGACTTGGTTGAGGAAATACTGCAATCAAATATTTACAGTTTTCTTTTACGACATTGGTTTGGCAATTTACATATAATTTCATTAAACTTTATTTTGTTGTCTATCCTGAGCTTCGAATTAGCATTGTTTTACCTTAACTTTTTGAAATGTTTTGACCTTGTGTTTAACATAAAACGTGATGTGGCTATCAAATAACGAGGTTGACGCTGTAAAACATTTTATTTTGATATAACACATATTTACTTGTTATCACCTTCAATATACACTATCCCTACAACGCTCCATGCGAATCTTCCTTTGTTCGAAACAGTGCTGGAAGTCTTTTGTCAGCTCCTTCAGGACGCTTGCCGCTTTTCTTTCACAGTTTCAACGGACCCAAATCTTGTTCCTTTTAATGCAGATTTCATCTTAGGAAACATATAAAAGTCTCATGGCTCAAGATCCGGCGGATAAGGCGGATGGATCAGCCGGTGCATTATCTTGGTAGAAACGTTTGCCGTATGGATTCTTTGTTAATTCCTATAGTCTCAGCAAATCCCACGAGTACTTACCGACGGTCAGATCGAATCAGAATCCTGATTTTTTTCGATATTGATGTCTTTTATTGACACGGAAGAGCGACTCGGGCGTAAGTCATCTTCAACGTCTTCTCGGCCATATTGAAAACGCTAAATCCACTCAAAAGCACGAGCAAGCGATATACATTCATTGCCATACACTTCTTTCAATACATTATAAGTTTCAGTGGTGGTTTTTCCGAGATTCATTCTAAATTGTACAACTATTCGTTGCTCTATTGTTACACTTATCATTTTTAAGGCGAAACCTAAAAATAATTCAGATGCTAACGAAGGCGATGGCTACAAGGATTTGTTTACTGAAGCGAGATGCACTGCATTCGAAAGAGAAGGCTTCACGCTAAACAGCTGTCGGTCCCTGGCGTTTGGAGCATGCGTACTTCTTCTGTATCACCGTCAGTTTCGTTATTTCGTTGCCAAACCTTGTATATCCCAAGAAGATTCAAAGCCAGAAATTATGACCAACCAACCTTTCTAAAACAAGAATTATAGCTGACAGATGAAGGCTCAAATCTTGATTTTATCAATTGGAATTAGAGTCCCGCTGTAGAGTTCTATTACTGACTATTTGGGTAACGAATTACGCAATTTCCAACTATAGTCAAATGAATAAGAAGACCACCTAAATTGACAACACCCCCTCCCACAAAAAAAAAAAAAAAAAAAAAAACATATTGAAAGGTATTCAATAGAAAACATGGCCAAATGGTCATGGTAACGAGCTCATGTTGATGCTGTTTCCGTGTCGTGGATTCAAGTCTTGATGCCACTTAAGACTCATCGCTTAGCGGTGATGCTGTACTTTAAATCTATCGAGATTTAAATTTTCACGATGTTATACGGTGGAAGTTTTGAGAATGAAGTGTTGGCTCTGATGTCCTCCTCGTCTCTTGACCACGGCTCAAAATTATTATATCCGTCCCCACATACCACGCGTTGCTTCTTAGTGGGGCATTAACAAAACAATTAATCAATAAATGTCTTCACGATGGGACGTGTGGAAGTTTGGAAAGTGAGATGCTAACTCAGGTGTCGTCCTTATCATTTGAACGAAATCAAAATTACAAAATCCGTCCGCAATAGCTCTCGTGTTGTTAATAACTGTGACTTTAATAAAACAATCAACTAAAGAATGCATTTTGTATATAACGGATTTGGTTTGGTTAGGTTTTATTAACGCGTCACACTAAAAGCAACACGAGGGCTGCTGGCGACAGACTTCGCAATTTTGAATTTCGATCAAGTGACGAGGACGGTTCTTGAGCTGGCACCCATCTCCTAAGTTCCCACCACGCCAAGGAGAGGACTTAGGTCCCCGACAGATTGAACGTGTATCAGCCCCGGCTACACGGCGGGTATTTAATGGTATCAAGGTTCGAACCTGCGACTCGACTAAAATTTCCTACCGCGGCCACTTGTGTATAACGGAAGGATTTAAAGCTTATGGTAGGAATAGTAAACTTTGTTGCTCCATAATTTATAAAACTGTTAAATAAAATGCATACAGTTTGACTTTATGTAAGAAAGTATATATCAAACTCCTTTTTTAGAATGAAACGAGTTAAAATCTTTACAGTTATTAAAATATAAAGCATCTTGATATATCCATTTCAATATAAATTTGCATTAATAAATAATCTTAAATTTTTTTTATAATGCTTTAAAAAAGTGGGAATGTAAGGATAAATTATTAAAAAAAAATGTAAAAAAAACGAAAATTTTTTTGATGGCACTAAAACAATCAATCAATTAGCAGAAAAAAATTATTACATTAGCTAATTCCTTATTGTAGAATCGAAGTTTAATGTTCAATGCGAGGTAAATTCATGTTTCGATTCCTTGTTGAGAGATTTTTGTATGAAATAATGAGAGTTTGCAGAGACCGTGGAATCCAGCTGCCCCTGAAAGTTGCCCTGAAACAGGGTGAGTGAATTTAGAGAGTGATACCAGTATGGGGCTGGTTGATAAGTTTGAATTATCGTCACTCCAAAGAGCTACAATTAGATATAACGGCGGCGGACCTCGTAATTCAGAGCCTTGCTCAGATTACAAGTATGACACCGGAGCTCGTACCTCATTTTTGATAAAATTCAGATTCGAAATCATGACCCTCCAAACACAATGCTTTGGAATCTTCCGCTAAGAATCAAAGACATTTACTTGTTCTTGATTACTTGAGAAATGCTTAAGAAGAGTCGGTTCATTTTATACCGATAATGTTAAATATCCATTTTCGATGTTCCTTTTCTCAAAAATCTATTGTAGATACATGTTTGAAATTTTTTTATACAAATAAAAGACATCCTTGCCATTACACTGAAATGAGCTTTTGTCTAATTTTGATTATTTTATTTATCTACAAAGTATTATATCAGACATAGTGAAATTTGACCCCTTTTTAATGCAAATAAATTTGTAAAAAGCCAATTTTTTTATTTTTTTTTACAAAAAGATAATTTTAGTATATATTATGATTAGTAAGCATTATATACATATCCTACAAAATTATACACCTATGAACTGTTGTTTCTTAGAAAAGAATCAGTCAATCAACTTTTCATAAATAATCAAACCTGTAAACCACTATTCAGAATGGAGGGTACATAGACTTCACGTACATAGCCTTTGTTGTTCTAAAACCCATTAAACCAACAAATCAATTCTTAGAAAAGGTACACCGCACGTGACAAAAATTCACATTTTGAGAAAAACTAATTTCAATATAAAGGTACATAACTATATTAGAACATTCCAGTCTCATATTCAAAATTATTTCTATTTTTCAAAAATTTCAGCATTATCTCATTTCCAAGTCTTCCCCCCCCTTTTTTTTTTATCATTTTTTTTTTTTGTAAGCTGGAGAGCCTTGATCTTAACGAATTCTATTTATCGAGGCTTTTCAATGCCTGTATCGCATAATCACTATGTTCAAAGTTCAATTTTCTCAAAATTTGTAATTTTGAAACATTGTCCAAATTAAAGGAAGATATAGCATCCCATGAACCTAAAGAGAGGACTTCTATTGGTACAAATATTTTCTTTTTGTTCGCAAGACTATATCACATTATTCACTCTCATTCTTGATTTGGGTACAGACATGTAAACATTTCTTCAATAGTTCTGGATTTGATAAATGTCGAAAATGGGGTTTCATAGCCTCCACAACAGCAAAAAGTAAACTGTTTTTATAACGGTAAATTTTCGCAAGCAATTATCCACTTTTTTAAATTTACGCCATATTTTTGCATCTGATGGGCACAATCCATGCTAAGGCCTTTCATCAGTTGACACTTTATGTAAAAATATTGCCAATATGGCTTGTCTCAGATCCTTGATGCTAGACTATAACTTCTTCGTGAGACCTAAATATGATTACTAACGGTCAATTTTTGCCTTTCTCAATCTGTTTTTTCCAGAAAAAGACTTTCCATCTGAAAGCTTTGGGCCTCTCATTTTTACTTTCAAGCATCCAAGACGTGTTCTCAATCTCTTCATTACATGACCAATGCATTCTGATTGTTCAGAAAAGTCAAGTGTTAGCAATCAACCAAAAATGAAGTTCGTTGTTTACATTTTTTGCCCTTTAAATGAGCTTGGCCCCATTTCAATGATAATTTAAGACTAGGTTTTTGCAACTTTCACAATTATCGTAGAGATTCAAATAATATATTTTTGGAAAGGTGAAGATTCTAAAATCATAATTTTTTGAAGAATTTGAGGCTTCTTCACTCCTAAAAGGTTCTGAGCATTAGCATGTATTGATCGGTTTAATCTTTTTTAACTCCGCACCAAAGCAACACGAGGGTTTTTTGTGCTGTGAACGAGGATGGACTTAGTAAGTTGGAATCATAGTCAAGAGATGAGGAGGACACCTCACATATCCTTTCGTAGCTTCCATATTTTACACACAGCACGATTACTTTGAAACTTTATTCTATTTAATATTGGATGCCGATTGATCAACTGATCGTTTTTATGGGATATAAAGCAACAGTGGCTTTTTTCTCCAAATGTTGGAGATTGAAATACTAACAAGGTTAAATAATTAAGATTGAACCTTTGAATTATTGAATGTAATGCTGATGAACTTATGTTTTCCTTCTCAAATATATACTACTGTATTTAATGAAATATAAGCATCCATTCAAGAGTTTAACCCCTTGCCAGTGTCGCCCGAATCCAGTTAGGCCAACTACTACGTGCAGAATTTGTGTTGCCCGAACTCACTTCGGTCAGGAGAAAAATTAACGTTTCTATTTTGTGAAGCCTAAGCTGAGTTCGTTTCTACTTTAGGATATTTAGTTAATTCACCATTTTCGTAATAGATGGCATTAGTAGTCCTAGTTTTTCACCGATTACGACTTCGGTCGAGGGAGGAAAAATGTGGGTGCTGTCAGATAAACACAGATACACTTGCATTGATAAACAAAGGCAGAGTTTCGCTTTCTCGTTTAGTTTTGGTTGCTTTTCAATGAGTTTTTTTGCCAATAACTTTCTTTTTTCGCAATGTCCAATTTAGACACCGATGTGGAGTACAGTTTAGGTATTTTTAATTAATTAGGTATTAATTGTAATTAATTAATTAATTTTTAATTAATAGGTATATTTAAAATTTTATTTTTGTAATAAAAAACCATTTTGTAATCTTTATAATAATATAAAGAACAAAAATAAACAGTCAAAAAAATTTCCATTTTTTCTGAAATATATGTCACAGTTAAGGGGTTAAAAATAATGAAATTATATTTCTCCTCTCTTTCAATATTATGGCCATAGTAGTATAGTGGTCGCGATTGCTAGCACGCGGCTGGCATTGTTTCTGCCTAGTTATGGGTTCGAGTCCTGATGCATCTAAAGACCCGCCGTGTAGCGATGCTTTTGAATATTAAATTTGTTCGATGTCTCAAGTCTTACAGTTGGTATGGTATGGAAGTTTCGAGAGGGAGGTGCCAGCTCAGGTAACGTCCTGATCACTTGACCGAGGTTGAAATTTGCAAAGTCTGTCGCAAATATCCCTCGTGTTGCTTCTCAGTCTGGCGTTAATAAACAATCATAATCTTCTTAAATATTTGGAAATAATTTTGAAAACAACTTTGAATATTTTGAAAAGATTAAGAAACCCATGGATGAATTATTTAAACCACAGCATAACACATCGATCAATAACTCCCGAGTCTAACATTGAAAACAACATTTTTTTTGCAAAATTTTTTTTTATTCATTAACATAACACCTTTTGTTAATCACCTTTTAGGGTGATACAATCGTTCCAACGCTTTTCCAAATCTTCCCCCATTTTTCAAGAAATCTTTTTATGAGTAGTCATGATAAACAGCTTCTAACCATCGACTCACAAGCTGTTTTGTTCACTGAGCACCCAGCACTCCACTTGAAAACCTTTCACTTCACTTCAAAAAACCTTTTTCCTGGTCCGATCGACTTAATATTTTGACACGTTTCAAGCAAAGGTTAGTACTCTAGAAAGACCTGGTTACTGGTTTACTACGAGCGCCATCTCTGGGTTAGTCTTTGGAGTTATTGATCGATGTGTTATTTTCAAAAATTGGCAAAATCACATAAACCTTTGTTATTTTCTGGTTATCCGGAAGCATTTAACATGAACCACCCCTCATTATTTCACACGATGGCCTACGTTGGAGCCTGGACTCCACTTGGACATTGCTAGTCATGGACTATGACTTCAGTCCACCATGAACATAGTTAAGCGTTGAGTCTGCCACCTAACTCAAAATCAAACGTTTCGTTTTCTATGAGCATCGCTGTAGTAGTGCAGTGTCCTTCAACTCGTTTTTAATTCCACGCAGCACTCGAAGCTTCAATTAAACTTTCCTATCCCTTTAAATTAATGCTGATAAAAAAAAGAATAACAAAAATAATGATCTCCTTTTCTTATGATTAAAACCATTAGTTATAATAAAAAGACAATTAAAACTAACTATTTAACAGAGACAATTAATATTTAGGTGCTGGTTAAATGATCATAACTGAGACGATGTTATATATTTATACACATTTGCTTCCGATTTATTTACATTATGTATACGTTTATTTAATACAACAAGAATATTCTCATATAATTAGTTATAAGACTTTAGATTATATATAAATAAGAACATTGATCCTACTTGGGATATTTTCAAATTAATAAATCGATTTTTTTATAAATAGTTTGGTAAAAAACTTAAATTTTTTTTACAATACGTATATAAGCATTCCCTGTTCTTGTGCGTTATTAAAATATTTTAATTCAGATAATTTTCCTAAGACTTTCATATATATCGAGTATTTTAGTAATATAAAGATATTCCATATATATATATATATATATATATATATATATATATTGCAACTGTAAAATCTATTTTTGTAATTATTATATTTTATTCAAATTTTAAGAGTACCAAGCCTAGTATCAGAATTTTTTTCGCTATGTGACAGTAGATTAAACAGCTTCCTTTGAATAATATAGTACTTTACACAATTTACTTACATTACAATTTTAAATCGTAGAAATCTTTTCCTTTTTATTTTGATAGCATCAGTCCACTTAAAAGTATTTTTGACAAATGTATGCTTAGTTGCACGTTTATTATAATTTCTATTTGTTTAATGAAACAGATAAAAGAAGAGGCCATCTTTAAATGTAGCTCAGCTGCATCAATGATATTTTCAGGAAATTCTTGAATTAACACCATACTTAGATTTTTTTCAAATTTTCCTAACCGTGGTAGTGTATCATTATCATTCCACACATCACTAATATCAATTTCCAATTCATTGTTATTATCTTCACCTTCTTCTGAATCAGAACACTATTATTACGGTCTGTTTCATAAAACATATGTTTACACCTTTTTTGATTGGTACAATATCGCACCACACATCTACAATGTCAATTTCTGATTCATTATTAATATATTTTCATCCTCCTCTGAATAAGAAGCGCTATTACTGTCTGCTTCATATAAAATAGGTTTTTTAACTTTTTTATATTGGTACAATATGACTATCATCATCATCATCATCATCACAATCACTTATGTGAGAAGTCTGATAATTCATCATGACATTTCCTTGCCAATTCATCAAATTTATCTATAATGATAAGAAACAAAACGGAAATTAAAATTACGTGTTGACAGCTGCTGTGTAAGTAACTGACTGAAAAATGTTCATATGCAATAGAAATATAAGGACCAATAGATTTAAAAATGTACCACTGTAAGTATGTTATCTTGTTATCTAAGAATTTATCAGAAAAGTGCACACTTCTCGCAAAATGAAAATTCCCTTTTCCCAAAGACAACATTTTTTAAGCGAGAATTTTCGTTTTCCGATACGAATGTGTTAATTTCAATTCAGCTTTGACCTCGGTAGCTTAGTGGTCATGGCCGCGGACTCCCGGCTGGCGGTTTTCGTCGAGTCATAAGTTCGAGCCTTGATGCCATTAAAGACCCACCGTGTAGCCGGAATGATGCATGTTAAATCTGTCGGGGCCCAAACTCCTTCAGTTGGAGAGGTGTGGAAGTTAGTAGATGGGGTGCAAGTTCAGTTTTCGTCCTCGTCACTTGACCGACGTTCAAAGTTATGAGGTCCGAGGCCAATAACCCTCGTATTGCTTCTAGTGCGACGTTAATGAAACCAAACCGATCCATTCAGCTTTGATTGTCAGTCAGTTGATTTTAGCTAATTTCCAATTGACTAGCGAATCCAAACTAAACTAGGCTTGATCTTTGATGGGGTTCTATTCTATTGAAAATTGTCGTGTCTAATGATGAAGGGTAATGCTCGAAGAATATACACTAAGGTCTTAGAACATTAAGTAGGCTAATTTTTTCATACGTGTTAACAAATATATATATATATGACATAATTCGGACTGTTACTTCTCCGCTCTGCACATAGAATGGTTTGGAATAAGATAGTGCCTTGTCAAATCCAACATGCCATATCAACAGTTATAAATGGTAATTTAATCGCTATTCCAATTTCTCTGGTTGATTTTCCATTTTTATAGAGTTCAATGATACAATTTCGTATATCTAGAGATACCTCTTAAGCTTTAGGTACTATTCCCAATAACTTCAAGAATAATGTCTATAGAATCTCATACTTCAAAAATTGTAAGAAGTTAAGAATTATTTACACCTACTTCAGCCATAAACACTTCAAGCATAGTATGAATTTGGTTGAAGAATTGTACAAATACTTTCTTCGAAAGAATTTTCTAAACTTTTACAGTTAGAAAATTATCATTTAGCTTCATCATATATTTTTGCTGCTTAAACTAAAACATATGGTAAATACGTTGTATTAAAACCATTTTTTTGTGAAATTATCTTTTATTTAGTTAAAAGTTAAAAGTATTAGAGTGTACAAATAATTATTTTGCTTACTGTACCTATAGAGAACAAAACATTACCACTAAAATAATCTTGATTAATTACTAGTTTAATGTGGACATTATATAAAATGTAGGGAAAAAAAATTATAGAATGCGTACTCGTATGTAATTTGTGTTGTTTACACACACACACTCACACACACACACACACACACACACACACACACACACACACACACACACACACACACACACACACACACACACACACACACACACACACACACACACACATTGTGCAATTTTAAAAAGACGATAATTTCTAAATACATTTGTTTCCATTTATGGAGTAAGTACTAGACAATCACAAAAAGAAATCTAGTTATTCACTTTCAAAGTCAGCTAATGCATGTTAAATCTGTCGAGGCTCAAAGTCCTCTCGTTGGCTGGGTGTGGAAATTAGGAGAGGGAGATGCCAGCTCAGGTGTTGAGATCCGCATCACTTGATCGAGGCTCAAAATTACGAGGTCCGTCTCCAATAGCCCTAGCTTTGCTTCTTGTGCGTCGTTAATAAAACCTTAACCAATATCACTTTCAAAGAAACAGAAATAACTTCTAAAAGAAATGATGTATTACTAAAATTTGATGGGTCAATTGTATAATTTCTGTTTCTAATAAGGGATAAGTTTGAATTAATATCCGAACTACTGTTTGTAATTTCTTGTATGCGGTGAAAAAAAAAATGCTTCAAATTATCATGACAAACTTTTTTCGAAGCTAAAACTTATTTTGCCAAAGCATTTCGACAATTTTTATTTTCATTTCATTGCTTGCATCTTCAATTTATTAATTTTTGAACTAATTTTTCAGTTGGACGAACACATTTAAAAATATATTCAGAAAGGCATCGTTATATGGTGTTCATATTGCAATTTCAGTTCATTTCATGTTTATCTCATTTAAACTTTCCCAAAAGTTATGTAACTACTTTTATCGCCTTTTTTGAAATATCAGAGAAAAGAAAAATTTGTCAGCGATTTTTCGCACGTATATTTCATAGTCTGGTCAGATGGTCTCTAATGATCACAGATAACGAATACTTTTACGAGATCCCTAAATTGCTTCAAGGTTAGTATATTTTCATTTCAGTTGAGATAGCTTTAAACCTGAATCATAATAGTTTTTTTTCATATTTTAATTATTTTCATTTGTTTCTAAAGATAGATGTCCTTGATACAAAGTTTTCTGTTTTAACTCATGGGATAGTTTTAATGGTTAGTTTTAAAGGAAATGCTTCAGTTGCTCATAGCACATAAACTCCGTTCCCATTAATTTTCACACTCAATTCGAAATTAGTTTTAAGACTTCAAACTCCATAAATGTGGCCTTGGTAACCTAATGGTCATGGTCACGGTCACCCGCCTTATTTCTGTTCCGAGTTGTGGGTTCCAGTCCTGACGCCGCTATAGACTCACCGTCTAGCTGGGCTGATGCACGTTAAATCTATAGAAGCTCCAAGTCCTCCCTTTGAGGTGATGTGGGAGATTAGGGAGGGAGGTTCCAGCTCAGGTGTCATCCTCGTCACTTGATCGAGACTCAAAATTACGAGGTCTGTCCCCATTAGCCCTCGTATTGCTTCTCAGTGCGACGTTAATAAATAATCAATCAATAAAAAAAAACCTCGCATAAAAATTATGAGTTACGAAGGTTGTTTAAAAATAATATGTTTGAAGACAGTTGGTGTTGCAAAGACAAGTTGGTGTTACTATTGCATATGGTTATTTGCTAAATAGCTCCGAAAAAATTTACATTGATTTTTTACTTAAGTTGATTTTTTTATAACACAATGCATTTGATTTCTTACTATACATTTATGATATGTTGACTTTTTACATGCATTCAGTTTCACATAGGTTGGTTTTGATTGTTGCCACATCGATCTGTCATTGTCGATGAGACCAGCATTCTTCATTAACACCAATCAAAATAATGGGTTGCCTCTGGTGAAACTACTTCAAAGAAAGTGAAGACGGTCTCATCATCCAGAAAAGTTATGGCGAGGAATTTTCGGGATACAGAGGATATCATACTCACGGACTTTTTAGAAATAAGAAAAATGATCGATGGATAATACAACAGTAAGCTATTCCCTCCCATTCCTAACAATGATAATTTATGAATAGCTTTATTGATCTGTTACATAATTTGTTTTAATTAACTGTTAATTCTATTTTTTTTTTTTTTTTGGTTTTTTTTATTCAGAAGCGAAATTCATTTGACTATAAAGCAGTAATATGTCCCGTGATTCTTATATCTTAGCATTTTTTTGCTCGATGGCTTTATATCGGCACCAATTTTGTCGGAAATCGATATTTAAAACTACTTTGAAATAGAAAGTATCTTTTAAAAATGTACGTAGAATAACTAAATAAATAGCGTATTGGAAATGATCGTACGACAATACTTGTATTCGGTTTTTTAATCTAAAGTATTAAATGAAAGCACAAAGCATATTGTTAATGTGACAAAAAGAAACGCTCTGCGCAATTCATTACCTTACCCGACGACTTACTGCGGTAAATATATTTCTAGTAACAAAATTGGTTTTATTCTCCATTCAGAAGATGCATGGAATATATTCGCACAGTGTGAATGATGTATGAAACGAAAATGTTTAACAAGATTGAAAGCAACTTTAATATATAAATTCTACCTGCCCTCCCCCCCAAAAAAAGGTCACTTGTCATTATATTTGCTTGGATCATCATTGACTTGTATTACAGCACGTATTCGACGTGGCATTGTTTCAATATGGTTCTGTATGATTTCAGTACTTATTGTCGTACAGGTTTGTATTAGTTTTTCACCGAGACTCTGAGTTGACGACGGAAGAGACAACCCATCCCGTATTCGCTGTTTCAGTATCTCCCAATGATTTTCAGTTGAGTTAAGATTCGAGCCTTGCAGTGGCCTATCTTGTAGGAAATGAATCTTTGTGCTCATCGAATAGGTTCTGAATTATTCGTGATCGGTTGATCTTGACATCGGTCCTAAACTATGTCAGCTCCATTAGGAAACAAAAATCGACAGAAGGAATTACATGGTCATTATGCACATTTAATTAATCCAGAGATTTCACTTTACTATCATATAATGTTACTGATCCCCAGACTAAGCCTATTGAAGCAGCCTCAGATCATGGTGGTACTCTGGAACTATAACATCGATTTAAAGTCAGACATCATACATTTTCTGCGAAAATGTATTATTATAAATATTCTGTTTCTTTCTATTAATTTCAATAACATTTTTTTCCAGTGACATCTTTCACAAGGTCAATAAACAGTCTTGTTTTAAAATTTCGATTTGATTATTGAATAGTCAGGAGATGCTGTGAGAATGAAGAAGAAAACAATAATTCCTCTTTACAGATATTTAGATATTGGTTGCCTTAAAGTCATATGAGATTATATAAGCGTAAAAAATGCACAACTTTGTTCTAATGCAATTTGAATATATACTAAGTCTACCTAAAAGTTCTGTCTGTGAAGAGAAAAAAATTACACTTTTCACACATTTAATAACATTTGTTGTTCAATGTAGTTTAGTTGTTACTTATGATCCCTTACCTGGGTGATGGTAATTTGTAAATATCATTTTTTAAAAATGTCCTTAGAGGCGAAGAACTAAAGTAGTGCTAGTTGACATTTGCTTAAGTTTTGAGTTTTTTTTCCCTTCAAAATATTTTGTGCGGAGAGAAATAGTTAGTAACCGGATGGTTCTAGACCTGGGGAGCATAGTGGATGAGAAAGAATTTCTCAACCTTGCTCTACAATTTTCTGATGAGTTGCCCCAAAACACCATATGGTCTGGCATTATCATCATGCAGAATGATGTGCTTCTTATTGAACAACGCCAGTCCCCTTTATTCGGTGTTTTGTTTAAATTATTAATTCTTGATAGTTTCTTCGAATCGAGCTTTTCGTTAGGTTCCAAAAGCGCGTGATGTGTTGGTTCATCGGCGTCCTACTCTTAGCTTAGCATTGTCTTATTCAAGCTCAAGCACAGCTTATAAATGAAGGAAGCAGAGAACGGGGACAGAGCATACCGAGCTCCCAGTATGCTTTTTTCCTTACGATGTTTTCGTAGGTAATCCATTATTCATCATCCATTATTATCTGGCCCAAGACGGGGCTCATTTTTATTTCGAGCTAGAGATGTGCATATGATGACTTTATTGAGCAATTTTTTCTCACTTAACTCATGAGACACCTATCTGAAATATGCATAGACTATTCCCAGTTCCGACAGAAATTATATTGCACAGAAAATATTATAAATGTATGAAATATGTATTAATTTTTTTCATTTGTAAAACTGACAGTACTTTCCAGTAGACCTAATATTTATTTCACAAAGTAATCGCACATTACAGCCGGTTAAGAGTAATCAAAGAGAATAGGAGAAAGAGTTTAGGAAGGTGCCTCATATTTTGATAACCAATCATTGTAATTAAACTATGATAATATATTTCATGATATGTATGACTTTTAGTTGTAATTTCTTAAGTGAATTCTTTGTAGAAATCATTTAATAGATATGAAATATGCACTCAGGGATATCGAAAATATTGCACCAAGAAGGAAGCGAACTACAATAGTGAAACTTTGCAAAGTAGTTGAATTTTGTCCGAAATGAAAATGATCCAAGTGTGGTGCTAATGCTCCTGACCACATACCCTGAAGTGGCGCTGTAATTAGGAAGGGGTTCTTATATAAACAGGCTCATAGTGAAGATTCAAAAAAGGAACGATCGCATTCCTAATGTAGGAAGACTTTAGTAAGCCAAGAATGCCAGG
Source organism: Nephila pilipes (assembly GCA_019974015.1). Classification (NCBI taxonomy): domain Eukaryota; kingdom Metazoa; phylum Arthropoda; class Arachnida; order Araneae; family Nephilidae; genus Nephila; species Nephila pilipes. The sequence continues at coordinate 584,848 of BMAW01039738.1, read as the reverse complement.
TGGATGTGCAGGAAGACTTTTCTCACAGTTGAGCGAGTTTGAGAGGGGCCTGATCATCAACATGAAAGCCGCTGGCTGGTCGACGGGCCATGTTTCTCACCAGGTTGATCGTTCAAAGTCTACCGTCAGAACAAGTTGGAAGCAATGGATACGAGATGGTACCCACGTGTGGAGAACCAGGTCTGGAGCGACAAGAAAGACGACGAGGCGAGATGATCGAAGGATCATGCGGCAAGCCCTCGTGGATCCCACAGTTACTCATTCCATGATACAATAAGAAGTAGGATTTCCTGTTGCCCCTCAAATAATTTTTACATGCCTTGCGGAAGTGAATATATAATCCAAGCATCATTTTCGTGTACTACCATTAACACCGAAACAGCAGCGACTCCGTCTACAGAGGTGCCAAACCAGAGCGACGTGGGTAGCCACAGATTGGCAAAATGAGGTATAAGTGATGAATCCCGATTCGATTTTTGGATAGAGGATAGCCGCGAACGGGTATGGAGGTGCCCTTTCAAAAAGTACAATTCAACTTACGCTATCGCGCGACACACTCCCGCACTGCAGGAGTAATGGACTGGGGGAGGTTGTAGCCTATGATAGCCGGTCCCCTCTTGTTATGGTACGTGAACCTTAACGGATCAGCCTTGGGTTGATGACATTTTTCGACGTCCCATGTGATTTTTCCTTAAATAGTCTCCCATGGGCAATTTTTCAGGAACGTCTGCATACAGCTCGTGTAGCTCACGACTTTCTACGTCATGTTCATTCTCTTCCATGGTCGACTCATTTATAGAGCCAGCTGAAATACCAGATGTCACAATGTCACTCTGTACTTGATTTCGAGGTGTCTGTTCAAGATTTATGAGCCCATTGCCTCAGGACGATATCCGATGTCTAATCAACTTAATGTCGCACCGTGTTGCTGCTTGTATTGCAGTGGGAGGCTGTCCGACGCGCAGTTGAAATTATACTGTATTTTTCTAAATTCTATTTGTTTCATTGTCTTGATTTTGGTACCAAGGGAATCTCTCATCTGCATCTGTATGTGTATAAAATTTCATTTCAATCCGAAGCTCCCTTCTCTGTGCGCTATTTACAATGTTCCTGAGTGTAGATGCTAAATAATTTTAAAATAGGTTAAAACATATTTTAAAATTTTATTTAATATCTACACTATTCTATAAACACAACAATGTTATCTGTTTTGTCTTAATATTCCCTTTGAGACATATAATTTTAATACTAATACAATAACATAGAAATATATTGTCAGTACAGATGAAAGGAAGTTTAAAACCAAAATTAAAAATGGAAAATAATCACCGTAACTAAGTGAAATTTCAAAAATATTCTACGAACTCCTCTCTCCAGAAATTTGGATTAAAAATGGTGTAAAGCGGAGGAATGTTTGTGTAATAATACTTTTTTAATTATTATAAAACCAATAATTAAAAAAGTATTCTTTAATACCGGAGCCTTTTAATTTGGTAAATTAGAATAGTTTCTAAGCATCATTTACAGTCTGATCTCGTTAAAAAACTCTAGTAGGGGTCCATTGTTACTAAACCACGAGTTATAGCATTAATATAAATTGAGCAATATTATAAGTTCCAACATCGGTATTGATTTTCTACTTAATGACTATTTGCTGTGTAATGAACGTTATCAACAAACTGATCAAGTTTCTTCTAATTCTTTTAAAAACATTCACGTAGTGTAGATTCAATTAGATTAAATGTTTAGGCAATTTCTGCTTGTTTTGCCTCTATTCGATTTCATTCAATAACATTGAGTTTTTCCTCGAACGTATAATGCTTTTGCTTACACGTATTCTTTTGACATTATTTTTAATTATTAAAGAGATCACTTACTCAAGAAAAAAATCTTCATAACTCTCAAAATTTGACCAATACAAAATGGATGAACACATAGCTAATCTCCCCGACCGCAAGATTTTGAAAATAATCCAATTTTACAAAAAATTAATCCAAACTGGAACATTTCGCTTTTTGAGACATGGTAATTCATGTATATAAAATAAACAGAAAAAAGGAATTAATGTCTGATCTTAACAGGATGTCTTGACATTATTTAATCATTAGATTAATCTGAATTTCATGCAAAGAAAAATAAGAATTATGACGCACAATGTCTAAGAGTGATTGTTTATCAAGGGAACCAAAACAATGTTGCAGATTCGCATGTTACCGAGGCGCGTGTCATTGATTTTCATTTGTACTATTAATGTTCACCCATTAAGTGTATTTTCTCTCAAAAATTTGCTAGGAATAAACCTCCTTGTGAAGCGCCTCCTACGTTAATTAATTATGTTGCCATTTTTAAGTCCAATTAAATAGTCAATAATTATAAAACTCCAAATGAGGATACGTAAGAGCAAGCCAAAACATTTTATTAACATCAAAGAATATATAAGGTCGATCTCTTTTGAATCTCTCTTAACTGGGCCAGTTACAAATTATGAACTAATAATAAGGTATTAGCTTACCAAATCACTCGTTATGATTCAAACATATTTCGTTAACAGCATATTCGTATCTTAGTACTTATACTAAGAGTCACTTCAATCCAAAAGATTAATTACGATGCTTAAATCCAATTTATCAGCCAATCATTATCCTCTGTCTCCCTTCTCTATCCCTTCAACTCTTTTTCACGAAAATATCATTATCTCTAATTCAATTCACGAGATTTATAGTCTTCAAGCCTTTTTCATTTTAGTTATGAAGAAATTGTAAATTTACGCAATTCAAATTACCAAAAAGTCCCCAAGGTTAGTGAAGAGAAAAGCCTGAATAGCACAACGTCACAACCTGTCTACTAATTTTGATTGCTCTCTGGTCATGTCCAATTTCCATTTCAACAATTTTTTAAGATCTTTACGAAGCTTATTACGTAATTATTTCGCCTTTGGTCTTTCTCTGATAATTGTAATTTAAAATTAACATTAGCATGGCTTACTATAGGAAATTAAGCTATCTAAAACCTGATTTCTTAAGATATTAGGAGGTATTTTTTAATTCCCTTTTTATTTAAACATTGTTTTATGTTATCGTACTTACTAAGATGTTTGATTCCAAAAAAACCTTTTGTGGATTCGGTTTTAATTTTTAATTTTATATACAATAGATGACCGTTTTTATTTACTTTAAACAAGAATCAAATTAAACAGAGTGAGGAGGATTTCATTCCTTTTTCAAAAACAAGTTCACCTATTTTAATCTCTATTGAGATAACCTTTTATGTTATTCCTGAAAAGCCAAAAAAACAAAAAATCTGAAACATGTGCCATGTGATTTCGTTTAGTCGGAACGGTGTTTTTCTTTTAGAAATAATTCCTTAACTGTGTTTTGATTAGTCAGATTTAATTACGCTTGAATTTTGCCCAGAATAACCTTGAAATTAATCTCGAAATTGCTATGAATTTAACTGATTACTTTGCTTCAAATTACTGATTCTTTTGCAGAATAAAAAAATAAATAATAAAAAAAAAAGGATTATGTTTAAAAAAGTGCTGATACCTTTAAATACATCAACTTTCAGACTGCGTTTTTAGAATGTGGTCAAACTTTAAATTCTGTAATTTATTCCTTAGTTTATTATTTGTAGATCGAATACATAAGATATTCAACAAATTAATCATGATTTTGATGATAATTATGTTTATTTCGAAAATTGCCATCTGATTGTTCAGGTAATGAAATTAATTACGAGGGAAATCGTGAAGTGTTAATTATTTCAGAGATATCTGGATAAAACTTATTCTCCGTATTAATTGATTGTAATGAACATATGTTGTAAATCAAAACAATTAATGATCGAAGTAATGTGCAGTATCACAAAGTTTTCATTTTTATCCTAGAGTATCGTGAAGTTACAATTATTACAAAAAATATCGAGACAGAAACTTAATTTTATTTATTATTTTTAAGACTTCTCTATACGTAGTCACCATCAAGAGTTACACATTTCTCCCGGCTTCTCTCGACCTTTATTTTCCTTATTAGTCTGAGAGCTTTGTCCTCCAAATCAGTTAATCAATTCAAGGAAGAGATGAAAACCACTTGGCACTAATTCAGGGCTATAAGCCTGATGATCAAACACAACACATTTAAACTGCTCCAGAGACTGTTAGGTTACAGCAGCACTGTACGGGGGGAGGGCATTAATATGAATGAGGAACTCCAGAAGTCAGGATTCCTTTTCTTTTGTTTTGAATGGCTCTTCACAGACGTCATAAAGTCTGACAGTAAATAGCTACATTAATCGTAGTCTGTGACAATAACTCAACAAGCAAGACACCGTTTTTGCCCCCCAAAACCCATAACCTTCCTGATATTGAAGGCCTGCTTGAACAGATTTGCGTGTTTGTCTAACTTCCTCGTGAATGTCTGTTCACCCGTCTTTGAATTGTCTACACTCTTTACGCACAATACCATCACTCAGAATGATTTCACCGTACATTCGGCTCTTTTTTCGATGAACTTTATGCCTGAAAAAAAAATAAATAAAATTATGCAACTCTCACTTGGTGGGAGCATCAATTGCCCCACCTATGTTTACATGCGTACTGCTCAGCTTAAAATGGCCAAATGACATCGGTCATAGCAAATATTATAAATAGTTTGAGAGATGATTAGTCGACTACGTGCATCTCCACCTTCTACCACTCGCCTAGTTGTTTAGCAGCTCGATCGGATGTTGAAAAGAAAACGACCCTTGCACATAAGAAACAATTAATACAAAATTTTATTCATATATTTCGGCTACTTTTTTGTAATAATTGAAACTTTACGATACCATCTCGTATGATGGTGCAAAATATTCTTTCTCAGAGAAAAAAATACTTTTAAGAAAATGAGGTTTAAGTGGCATTTACTTCTGTGCAGTCTTTTCGATCACTGATTTTAATCTTACTTTCAGTTCTAAGACAGCATTAATTTTCACCTAGTTTTATCAAACCCGCCCTATCAGAATATCCAAAGTACTCTAAAGACATATTGGTAACAAAAAAGATGTAATGAATTGTAATGGATTCTCTCATTCTTTTTTCTTTAACTTTGGGGCTAGATCTTACGTTATTTGAATTGAATGCCTCATCTTGTGGTAGAACCGTGACTTTTGTAAGTAATAAGTTCATGGATTCAGATTACGGAATTGACGTCAAGTTTTTCTGCGGTTGCTTACCCCTCGACGGAAGTGACATCATACATCTCTACTAGTAGACGATGCGTTTTCTAGCCTTATCTGGCTTCCTATTGGTACTGACACAATACAGAATAGGAAATAAAGCCTTTGTTGTGCTGAATGCCTATCACAACTCAATCAATCAAAGATTAAAAATTGAAATGACGTTGCATTGTTTTTAAATTAAATGAGTTCACCGAATTAATAAAATTTGAATAAATTAGAAGCAATTTTCTGATTTCTCCCGCACAAGGCTGCTAGATTAAATAATGTTATTTTAAGCCCTATTTTTTGTTTTAATTAATTGAAATATTTTATTATTAATGAATTAGAAGCAATTTTTTTTTTATTTTCCCTCTCAAGTCGATTGGATCGGATTTTATTTTATTTAATACATTTTTTTCGTTCAATTAAGGGAATTAATATAATCTGAATAAATTAGATTGAATTGCTTAATGCAAAACTTGCAATTATGGAATAATTACAGTCATCAATAATAAGTTTATTGAAAAATTATTTATACTGTTAATGTTAGAAAACATCAAATTAGAACTTCTACAACAACTCTTTTCTAACAAATTTTTATATGAATAGGAAATGAACTTAACAGCCTTTTTTAATACATTGGAGCCTGGCTGTTTATCGGGCGCAGTAGCCTAGTGGTCATGGTTTCGGTTTCGTGGCCGGCGGTTTTCGTTCAATCGCGCGTTCGATCCTTGGCCGCTAAAGACCCGCCGTGTAGCCGAGGCTGATGCATGTTAAATCTGTCGGGGACCGAAGTCCTCCTGTTGCGTGGTGTTGAATTTAGGAGAGGGGGTCGCTAGCTCAGGTGTCGTCCTCGTCACTTGGTCGAGGTTCAAAATTCAGGGGTCCGTCGCTAATAGCCTTCGTGTTGCTTGTAGAGCGACGTTAATTTAAACTAAATTAACTGACTGCTTATCTAAGGACGAACTATCTTGTACTCAACAAACATGGTGATAATAATTAAAGTTGCTCTTTCACAAGGCTGTGAAAAAAGAACCTCAGGTCAGAATGACCTGATATTTCGTCTGAGTAAATGTGAAGCAATGGGAATTTGTTTTGCAATTGCGGCAAAAAAAAATAGTTCGATAGTGGACCATGTCGATTTCCTTGTGCTCGTATTTTAACGTTTCAATTTCTTAAATCTTGAAATTACATATGCTTACAATCGATAGCTATGTAACCGACTTAACTTACTTATCATTATTATAATTACCCTCGTAATAAATCTAATCGAAAGATTAATACAAAGGTGTGGAACCTATGTAAATGTTATTAATAAAAAATTATAAGCATATAGCAAAAAAATGTAATATATCTAAACAGCCAAATATTCAGATATTAAGAAATTGTAAGACAACATTTAAAAAATAAAAATCTTAAAGAAAATAATATTGCAGTGTTTTTAAAAATGGCTAAATTTAGAGTAATAATGCATATGTAAGAAGGGAAAGCTCATAATAAATTCCCAAGCTTTGCATTAAATGCAGTGTCTTTTCAGTTGGCAAAATAATAATAATAATTTCGCTATCATATATTGTATGCTCACAAGGTTTTTAAGAATACCTGATTTTTCTATTTATCTAAAATAAATTTATTTTTACGCTCCAAAAAATAATATGGAAAGAAAGAAATATTTGTAAAATAAATTTCGTACACAATATTAGTTTTAAAGTAAATAGTTAGACTGAACATGTTTGAACGGGTAAAAAAAAGATTTAAATTAATTTCCTATTAAAATAAAAAAATTTGTTGGAAAAGATATGTTGTAGAAATTCTAGCTTAATATTCAAATATTAGCATTATGAACGATTTTCTAATAAACTTACTGATGATAAAATGTGAGTATTTCCTAATTTAATGTTTCCTATGTAAACAAATCAGTCTAATCTGTACAGAATATATTAATTCAGTTAATTCACTTAACTAAACGAAAGGTTGTTAGAAAGGACTACACACATGAAAATAATAATTTTTTCTACTTGAAATTTACTTTTTTTAGCTGTAACAATATAAGAAAAAAAATAGTTTTGATTATTTTAAGAATTTCATGTTAAATAAGATTATATTAACCTTCATAGAATGTAGTGAATGTAAGAAACAGATGTTATGAATTCATTTCCAATTCAAAATTATGTAAGAAAATTTTTTATAGTACATTCATCAGTTTTTTTTTTGTTGTTGAGGTTGTTGAAATATACAATAACAATGTTTACTTTAGAAGTTTAAGCTCCCACAATGCATTCCAAAACGTTGTTTCACAAAAGCAGTTTCATTTAAGTTGTAATAATAAAAATAATTTCGTTACCATTGTTATATGAATAGGAATACGAGAGCTCAGAAAAATTAGCCAATATTTATCATTATAACTCATAATGTAAATCAAATTTTTTTTATATTTCAGAAAAAAAACACAGAAAGTAATGCATCTTTTGGAATATGTTGAGTGCAAGATGGTTAGTTTTAAAGTAAACAATCTGACTCAAAATGTAAACAAAGTCTGTTAAATTCATTTCCTAATTCATATAAAAATTTGCTAGAAATTTTTCTTTTGTAGATATTCTAACTTGATATTTTTTAATAATAACTGTTCAAATAATTGTTTAATAAACTTATTGTTGATGAATGTAATAATTCCGTAATTTACAATTTTTGCATTCAGCAATTCAACCTAATATATTCAGATTATATTAATTCAATTACTTCAACGGAAAAAGGTTTTTACTAAAAAATAATATTCAATCTAATAGCCTTGAGAGGAAAAATCAAAATAGTTGCATCTAATTTATTAAGTTTAAAATAGTTCAGTTAATTAAACCGAAAAACGGTATTTTAAATAAAAAGCATCCAATCCAGCAGCCTTGCGTTGAAAAATCAAAAAAAACTTCTTCCAGTTTATTCAAATTATATTAATTCGGCTAACTCATTTAATTTGTATACTTATGATTGATCGAATTATGAGAGACATGCAACAACAAAAGTTATATTTCTTATTCTGTATCGTATCAGTATCAAAAGGAAGCCAAATAAGGTTAGGAAACACACCGTCTACCATTAGAAACATATGATATCACTTACGTGGAGAAATAATCTATTACAGATAAGTATGATGTCCATTCCGCGGTGCGATTCCTTCGATTACTACTTTTGTAAATTAGTACTACTGAATAAGAAGTGGGAACTGTCAGAAAAATGTATTGGAAATATTAGAGAGATTATAGATAAAGGGAGATAGAGGATGTAACGATATTGATGAGTAAATGTGAAGTGATATTTTTAGTGTGACCTGATTCCGATCCAGTTTTTGCAACTGTGCTATTTGTTGTCATTAATAATAATAGATATCTCAGTTATAATGTTTGGTTAAGGACAAGTACGTTACAAAGTCACTCTACTTTAGTTGTGTTAATTAATAAACAAATTTTTAAGCCGTTTCTGAAAATTAAGAGGGACATTTAAGGATTAAATCCAAAATTTTACCTAGGAGCTGATCTTTTTTTTTTTGGGGGAGGGGGGAAACTAACAACCCTCGAGAATAAAGCCGTGAGACGTGATGCAAAAAAAAGTAATAATTCTATGTGTTTAAAATTTGTATTTATATAGAGAATTTTCTGAGAACGCTATATAAGTATATGTGTTACGTTTTCAACATCAGGCATCAAAGTAACAAAGTACTCCCCGTGCTTACTACTTTTGTATATCAAAGTAACTTTCACCAAAGTTACTTTGATGCCATTAAAGTAATAAGGCATCAAAGTAACTTTCTCGCTCGCACGCACGCAAGCAGGCACGCACGCAGACCCACACAAGTGAAAGCGGTTTTTTATTAGAATTATGTCTGATATGTTTTTTAAATTTTTATTTCGATATCTTTATTAATCTTAAAAAATGTTTTAATCTCATCTTATTTTCCTATTATTTTAACGAAAGTTTTCTTTTGAATGGTAAATCCTCAGAAATAAAAAATTCTATCATTTTACAGCTGAGATATAGTTTATACAAAAATTCAGAAAATATTATTCATTTTCAAGTAAATAAGATCCCTTATATTATAAAGGATCCTAAAATTTCCGTTGCAGCTATATCTTACAAGAAACATGTCCTGTTTATTTCCGATAGCTCGTTTTTATTCATCGCTAAATTTGATCCTTCCGTTCACAAAGCATACATAATTCAGACAGAGCTCCTATTTCCCCGCGAACATTTACCAATTTGTTCTCCCGCATCAAAACAGCCGTGGGTTAGACCCCAACCCCCCTAATTGTATCCCCGGCAACCCTACTTAATCCCCATTACGTAATCATCTGACGTCAGGAAAACGACGAGCTGCCGAACAGTAATAAGTATCGGCTACGACTGAGTATGAATCACGTGACTGTGGCGCGAGATGGTTATAAAAGACGCCAATTTCAAAACTCCAGTTGCTTTACTACTAGCGAAACGTTTCCTTTCGTTTACATCTTCATCCCAAGTTTCATTCAAACAGTTGATTGACTTCTTCCCCCTCTTTCGTAGAGAACGATTTCCCTATCGCAGTCAACAGGTTGTCGCATTGTAAGCATCATTTTAGTTTTCTCTAAATTGTAAGCATCGCTACGGGATGTGAATATTTTTAGATCGTTCAATGCCTATAATACGCTTAGTTATTTTATGATTTGTAACACTGGATATTTTTAACACTTGAATGCCCAAAATGTTTTTCTGCGAGAGAACCATTTTCTATCTAAAAATAAGAATCGGTATCAAAGCCGCAATATTGTTTCCTCAACACGAATAAATGCGTATCTTATTTATTTTTGTTGTAATTTATCGATATAAATAACGCCTATGAGAAAGATGAAGTTATGCTTATAAAATCACATAATATATACAAAACACTATTTTATTATTTTTAATTGGATAATTATTTATTTTAATGACAGAAAAAAAGTGTTGCCTAAACAAAGAGAGAAAGTATAGCGGACTTTTACCATCTTTTATAATTAATAAGTTATTTCGTTTAAATAATAAAAGTATCTGTTTTCCAATAAATGCTAATTTGTTGAACAAATAAATATTAACATGCTAAGTGATCTGATAAGTGGGTCATATTGCAATAATTATTATAAGGAAGATATTGGTAAAAAGGAAACAAACTTATTTTATTGCAATAACTATAATCAATTACAATAATTTAATAATTTTAAAAAATACGTGCGTTTGAAAAAAATGGACTTTATTTCATTATTCAGAGGAAAGATTCTATACATATTTTAAACATTTTCGTTTAATAATTTAATGAAATATGAAATCATTTTTTAACAAAATTTCTTTTAATAATTTAACGAAATATGAAATCATTTTTAACAAAATTTCTTTTAATAATTTAATGAAATATGAAATCATTTTTAACAAAATTTCTTTTAATAATTTAATGAAATATAAAATCATTTTTAACAAATTTTCTTTTAATAATTTAACGAAATATAAAATCATTTTTCACAAATTTTCTTTTAATAATTTAATGAAATACGAAATCATTTTTTTAAAAGAAATTATACCTTTTTATTGTATAGTCTCGAGATAAACAGACAAATTTAATTGATTGTAAAATTCTGTGGATAAGATATAAGAGATTTCAGGTTATTTTAGTTTTAACAGACAATATTTTTCTTTTTCATTCCTCAATATTTTATCTTAACAAATGTACTTTTAATCGAGATATTGATGGCATGTTTGATTAATAAGATATTAAAGATGAATATCTGAGATATTTCATTCAGATACAATCAGGAATTTTGATCGATAGTACTTTCTTTTTTAACTAAGTTTATGCTGTTACTTCTAATTATTTTCTTTTATTTAACTTACAAACAAAAATAGGATGAACGATTTTAAGACTTGGACACTCTCTCTCTCTTTTGGCTAAAATATTTTATTCATAATATATTTTGCTTAAGAAAAGAGAAATTCTCTTTATTTGTTATAAAATAATGTAGATTGACTGGGATATATTTAGATTGTATAAAAATAAAGCATTATATAATTTTTTTTTATTAAAAACTGTTTACCATTTTAGTTAATAAGGTAACTTCTTTTTTTATTTAATTTTTAACTAAATATTTTGATGAAATTGAATTTATTCTAATGATATATATATATATAATTGTGATCCATTTTCAAATCCACCACACAACAATAGGTCCACAAAGTCGGCTTGTTTCTAACCGTGAAGAATTTATTTATTTATTTACATTTACACAGCTTACAATTTTACTCACTCTCTGGACAATTATACTCCTTTACCATACAACTTATTACCAACCAATAGTTTGCATCCTTTTACACTTTATTACCAATCAAACAAACAATGTTTTAAATCTTTTTTCAATTTATATGGTGATGACGTGTTATATTTTTTTCATTTTGAGTATGTGATATCCATCTCGAAGCTTAAAGAAAATTCCGTCTTACTACTCACATATTTGAATCTTCATTTCTTTGAATTTTTGTAAGTAATTTTTATATTTTGATCTGTTGATAGTTTTTAGAATTATAGATTTTATTTTTGTAGATTTTATCGCTGAACTTTTTTGCCTCTTTTAATCATTGAACTCTTTTGTAATTTGGATTTCCCAATTCAGCCTACCAAGTCGCAAAGAGGGAATGTTAGTACCATTAAACTAGTTTAACCCCGCTTATTCGGCCCTCAGCCCGAAATTGCTTTTTGACTTGCTGGGTTCCATATTTTCATTTATTTTTTCTTTCATTTTTACATTTCTTTCTGGATTTTTGTCTTTTTAAATATTTTAAATTATTCTTTCATAAACTTTCAGTATATATATATATATATATATATATATATATATATATATATATATATAATAACATAAGTTCAAGTGTACTATATAAACTTAAGAATAAAAATTAGTTAAGATATCAAATCCAAATAGTAATATTTTAAAGTAGTGAATCTCAAACTTTAAGGGAAAAGAAACTTATAGTATAAAACAGCTCTTAAAATCACGCATCTTTTTAATTTGTAATAACACTAATTTAAATACACCGTGAGCGATTTACATTTTTCACATTTTTTTTATGTATTCTGATTTTTTTTGTAAGGAGTTCAATTAATTGAGGAAAATAAATATTTAAAATTTTTATTTTATTTATGATGCTTATTCTCTCAATGTTGACACGCATAGTTTTTACTTTCATTTCTTTCGTTTCTGTAGCTGTGAAAATTTTGAGTTTATTTATAATTATGATGCTGAACAATAATGTACTTAAAATATCCAGGAAAATATGTCGGATATCTTAGCCTACTTCGTAACTCTTGTACTTTTTAAATGAATTTTCAAAAATTATTATAACGTATTTAAAATAAAACCTGTTATTTAAAAGCTTTTCACAAAATTTATTGAATTGAGTTATATTATTAATTTTAATCGTAGACTAAACAATTTTAACATTGAAAATTATGAATTAAACATTTTTAATGAGTCATTATTATTATACTTACTCTTAAATTTAATTTACTGAACTTCCAAATTAAGTTAATATTTTTATTTTGCGAAGGTTTGCTTACGATTAATTCGAATTTGTTTCGTTTAGCGAATTTTTTACTTAAAACTCATGCGAATTTGTTTCATTTAGATTATATTAGTTTTTTATTTGCAAGATTTTTTTTTTCATTCATCAAGTGTTATGATTTTGTTAATTGTTTGCTTATCACTGCTTTCCTTATTTCATTAAGCACATTGATATTCTTACATTTTCATGAGATGAGTTTTTGCTTATAACCATTTTTATTTGTAGTTTAAGCATTTAAATTTCACTTTTGTGTTTTTTAATTTTTTTCATATGGTTGATTCTTACTTGCAGAATTTAAATTTACTAATTTTTTTACTTGTGATTAATTTTATTTGTTCCAAAAATCAATCAGATTTTGCTGATTTCTTATTTATTTTTACTAATGTTGGTTTTTATTTGTAACATTGACTATTTTGATTTCATTAGTTTTTTATTTGCTTATTTTTATGTTTATGCGTATTTTTTCCTTATATTAGTATAATTTTTACTTATTTTACCATCCACTCAGTGTTAGTTTTTAATTCATTAACGTATTACCAACGATTAAATTCCACATTTTTGTAATCAAAATTTTTAAAATTCGTAAATTCATTAGTTTTGAATTTACAAGCACTTTAATGTTATAGTTATTTTTTTAAAAAAAATATCAGCGAATTGATATATTTAACATTTAACAGTTTTTTAATTCTTGATATTTTGTCTCGACAATGATTTTACAATTTCGTGGATATAGGCGTAAATACTCTATTATTTGAAACTGTTAATTATGAGATTAATTATGGATGAAATTATATATGATGTCACATAATAGTATACTTTGTATTTTATCTAATTATTAAAATATAGAACTTAAGTCTCTATGAAAGCACATTATGGAGTATATACTGTAGACAGAAAAATAAATACCAAGACTGAGTGCATATGTGTGGAATAGTGTTTCATTGTTATAGAATACTGTTACGCAATGTATTGATTTGTGAACCTACGATTGCTTAAATCAGCTTTAAATGCATTTTACTACATGTTTTTAATATCTTGAATGCATAATATGCGCTTTAATGATTTAATAAGTAAGAGAAGAAAAGTGAAGTTGACTGAACCATTCGAGCTGATAATTTTAAGGGTACTTATCAGCAATTGAAGTAATGAGGTTTCATATAAATATCTTTCTTACAAATTTAGAGTTTGAAAGGAAAAAATAAAAAAAAAAAAATTGGAAATAATAAAAATTTAGTAAAATTTTAAAAATATATCATTTGTAAAGTTTTTATAAAATTTAGTAAAAATTTTATTTACGAATTTAGTAAATTTTATACCGTAAAAGCTAAGAAAATTTAAATAACTATGACTAAAAATAAATTGAATCAAAGTTAATTTTAAAAGCTTTCTAACCTTTTAGAATCAACCTTTAAATTTAATTTAATTTTAATTCTTAATTTAATTGAAATTATAAAATGGTGAATAATTTGCAAGAAATCAATTAACACAAATAAAACAAAATAACCAAATGATTTCTCTAAATTACCTACATTTACTATAATAAACACTTACAATAATATATATAAGCTTTAAAAAGATGCTTTAAATCTATAATAGATAAAATATACCTTAGTCCATACAATTTGTTTCCCGATCTTAAATCATAAAGAAAAATGTTATTTTAGTGGTAAAAACAATACTGATTATTTTATGAGTTTCAAGATTTTAAGGTAATTTGCGTACTTGGTCAAATTTTTTTTTATCCGCAATTGTTTTATATATCTGAATATGTCATGAAGCTAAGTCTGAAATAAATACTATAACAGAATATTTGCGAATGAAAACTGCCAAATTTGAAAAAAAATTGCTGATAAAAAATGTACTTAACTGCTAGAGTTGCGTCTACTAAAACTTTTCTTGTGAGCATGCAGAGTAAGAAATAAAAATAATGTATTTTTAGAATTATAAATATTTAATTCCTTCGAATCATTGTAGAATATGGAAGTGAAATATTTTGAACAACACGTGCAGTCAGAGGTTCTGATTCCGATATACACTTCTGATACTGAACTTCATTTTGATTTTATGCTTCAGTTTCACAACAGATGATAAAGTTTTAAAGTAAACAAAAATACGCGTATAAAGCAATATAAATAATCCGAAGTCTTTTTTTTCTATGCATTTCAAATTTTATCTTCAAAAATTTTATTTTTTTATTATTTAAATTATTTTATTATTACAAATTTTTCTTCTCTCCATAAATTTTTTTAAATTTATCTCAATACAGTATATTTCTTAGGATCTTACATATCTTACCTTTGCATTTCACAAATTCATAATTCCTGGTTATTGGATAGATATAAATGCCAAATAAAAGAAAACATGAGTATGGCATAATCAAACAAATATTTATAAAAATATTTTCAGCGTTAATGTTTTGTTAAAAAATTTTTGGTTACGTTCGGCCATATTCCGAGAAACGCTTAATTCCATAAGATCAAACTGTAGCAGTGATCGAATAAACATAAGGTGTGTGTGTTGTTGAAACTATTTTTTCGAAATATACAAATGAAATAAACATCATATTTATCAAAGAAGTGTAAATTTAAATTTATTGATTACAAGACAGCAGTCACATTATCCATACCTTTTACGCTCGATTATTTATCTCCGTTACACTTTCTTAGTCTCTCTGATATAATACTCCAGCGCTCTAGCGCTAAAGAAATCTCAAGTCTTCTTATAGCTTCCACTCCAATACTTCAGCTAAGACTGTCCTAGTCTCTTCCTTGAGGCTTTCCTGCTACATCTTTCTATCCAAGACTCCTGCAGTCTGTACCCGATGATCCGTCTTCTCTCGCGCAGCGCCGTTTAGCAAGTGTTCTATTGAGTCATAGGTACACTTCCACATCTCACCACACACACACACACACACACATATATATATATTCAAAATCAATCATTATTTTTCAAAATGCTATATATTCATAAATAAGCAACACATAATGTTAAGTAATTCATGAATGCAAAGGGAAATTATGGAAGTGTTTTCTACAAGTATTCGATATAACTTCCTTTTGTTAAGCGTATAATTTCAATTCTATATGAAAATCCCTGCCAAACACATCATAAAGTGTCAGTGGTAATTGAATGTACATCAGTAGAAATCTGTTTTTTAAATTCCCATAAATCAGGTGACTTAGGTTAGCTAGCCGTGTAACATCAAGTTATATGGTTCACCGTGATCGATCCAACTGCGAGGTCGTTCCGTGAAAGCTTCTAAAACAGATTTCTAGTAATAGATTCATGAAGAGCACACGAGGGCTACTACTTGTTCAAAATAAAAAAAATCACATTTTTCCTTTTTATTCATATATTATTTATTCTGCGTCATTTACTTTTCAAAATATGGAATTTTGAAATTGGATGATTAATTTTGAATAGTAATAATGAAAACAGTAATTCAGCAACATAAAGAAAAAAATTAAAATAACGAACTAAAATTGGTAAAGAAGCAAATATTAAAACATAAGAAAACTATTAAAAATTAATAAGAAAAATACAAAAAAAAATTTGATTGATGGTAAATTAAGAAAAAAACTGAGAAAAAAATTACTTTTTTCCAAAAACGAAACACTTTAGAACGAGATCAATATAACTAAGAAAATACTAAACCATTAGTACCTCTTTCAGTTGTATTGATCCGTTCATGAAAAAGATGAATATCACTTCATGAAAAAGTACAAACCAAAGTCAGAAAAACAAAGATATAAAAATGTGATGATAAATCGATTTATAACCTTTCTTTATGTTGAATTTCTTAATCCAAACCTTTTCTTCAACTTTTCAAAATACTGATTTTCTGTTTGGACTCGCGCGTGCTATAGTAACATTTCGAACTTATTTGAATTGCTGACTTTGCAAAATTATTTCGGAGAAAACCCGTTTTCTTCCCTGACATAAAAGCTATCTGCACGATCTAACTCTCTTTTCTTTTCTTAGTTGACATTAGCTGTGTTGGTCATGCCACCACAGGCGTTATATTTCGTTACGGCGTTGAAGTGTAATTGAATAAAATGCTACAGAATGATTAAATAAATTCAAAAATCTAATACTATTAAAGACTGCCTTATTTTGCTGAATAATTTAATTGATTTTGCTTTTTGTTATATAGGTAACAAAGCAAGTGTACTATTATTGCGAGTTAGGGGTCTTAGGGGTGTTGAATTCCAAATTTTTCGAATTTTTGGAACAAATATATGTTATTTGTCATTTTATATCGAACATTTTGATACCAACCACTTCATGATATATAAAATACTTCAAAAGTTATTCAAACATTTTTACATTATGCTTTCGTAAATCCAGCATTTAAATGTACATGCAATGCCCAAATATTTTCTAATTCGACACGTGTTTCAGTTTATATTTTGCTCAAAAAGCCACCTTAAAATTTAAACATTAGAATGAATTAATAAGAAGAGCTTGGCAAGATGAACAACCAAAATAAAAGTCTATTTTTGTTAACCTCAAAATTTTGCACAAAGTTGATTGGTTCTGGTCACTAACATTTAAAATGATGAACACAAACACTTACTATTATTTTAGAAAAATCTGGTATAAAAATATTTTGAAATGTAGTTTTATCACAATCAGGAGATGATAAACTTCGAATCCAAACATTAAAAAAAAAAAAGGAATGGGAAATCATTTTTGAAGGCTCTCGGAGCAAAACAAATGATAAAGAATAAAGAAAGGAAGTAGTCGGAGTAAACAGAAGGGAAATTATATTATCCTGAAGCATTTAAATATGCAAGTTTCAAAGTTTAATTTTACAATTGAATGTTAAAAAAACTTTTAATGCGTTTTTCTCAGTTTGAGTTTTTTTTTTCACTTGCGCGAAGGATGTTTCAAAAATTATTATTTCTAAAAGTTTGAAATATTTTATTTTAAAAAAAGATTTTTAAAATCTTTATTTCATTCATAATAGGTACACAAATAAGAAGGTATTTTTGACTTTATAAACCAACTTACTGCAAGTCGTTAGTACTATTTGTGTACAAAATATCTCTTGCGCGCAGTAAAATCTACATAAATTTCCTAAAAGAAAATTTTATTACATTCATGGGCTCAGAATATAAAAAAATTAATAATATATTTTAATTATTTTACATGATATTGGAAATTCATTACTTTACAAAGCATGCGTATAAACATCAAAATAATTAATTTTAATTTCAATGAATTATAGCAAGTCGAAAATTATGTTAGTTTTCAGGGCAGTCGAGATAAATTGAACATCCTTGAGAACTCTTAAAACATACCAATAAAATATTTGTATGTACTTAAAATGTTTAACATTCCTTATTGTTTCTATGTGGGATTGTGTCTTAAAAATCAATATTGATTCGTGTTTATCACAATAATTTTGTAGTTTGATATCATAGCTTCTTGAGCATCAGAATTTCAAACAAATTTTGTGTTGCATTTTCCAAATCAGGATAACATTCAATATACAAGCACGTGAAATTTACCAAGATGATAATATAGAGCTTTTTGTTTACGAATATTGTATCATAAATTAAGCGTTCAGAAGCAAACACGTCACAAAACTATATAAAAAAAAAAACTTTAAAAAAGTAATTTTTATTTAAATTCAAAATTATTTATTATATTAAAATGTGTTTTCAGTTTGTTCCATCACTGTTCTAGTTCGCAATAATTTCTCTTCTAAATCTTTACCCCATATAGCAGAAGAAACGTGGACAGTTCCTGATAAACCTAGCCATTCTTGTCCACGACTAAATTTGATACACAGTTTTCCTTATATTGTTATTATTATTATCATTTATCATTTACATATTTAGCTATCCCTCCCCATTAAAGCATTGCTCTCGAGAGAAATCATCCAAACTAAAAATTTGCAAAACGTTCTTTCGTTTCAAAACAAAACATCTTTTAAAACTGAATTCTCATCGATAAGTAATTTTAAAAATATATTTTTTATTTCATCGAAACGTATATTTAGATTTTCATTTAAAACAAAATATTTATCATTTCTAATTTGGTTATATTAAAACAACAACGTAGGATTTTAATTTGTCTCAAATTATATGAAGATCAAAAATATTTCGTATAAAGTGTCATGTCCATTTTATATTTTTACCACTTATATCAAATTAAAACACTATTATAAGTATTTTCTAAATATTGCACAAATTTTAAAAATTAATCAGAATCAATTTCAATAAAATATCACACAATGTTATTACATTTTTTGAACTGGAGAGTTTTACAAACACTACATTAATTTTTGATTCATAATTTATTCAAAATTTGTTATTAATAATACTCTACACAATACGTAATGCGGTATTTTTCAAATATCCTTTCAGTCATTATTTTAAATTTTAAAACAAGAAAAAAAATCAAAAAAACATTAAGGAATTTTATCATTATTACTAATATTTTAAAATAATATACCACACAGTAAATTTTTAAAATTGTATTAATACAGAATTTGGAATATTACGCAACATAACACAAAATACAATATTTATCAAAAATTTTACAATCATTGAATTAAATTTTAAAATATACCTATATTAATTTTTCACTTTCAAAAAATTAAATGTTAGTAAGTTCAATAAAATAACAAGAAATATTACCACACAATATTTTTTTTAAATAGAAGAAATTTAAATTTAAAATGTACTGCATAATACAACACATAATTTAATATTTGTCATTTCAGAAATACATGCTCACAAAATAATTTTCAAATAATATATTAAAATAAATAAATTTAAAAAAATAATTATCACATTATTTAAAAAAATATTCAATTTTGCTTAAAAGCAGATCTTATATTTTTATTATATAAGTATTTTATAAGTATAAATAAAACTTTTAGTAATTTTATATGAAAATTTGGTTATATTTTTAAGCATTGTTTACTAACACTCAATTTTAAAATTCGGAAATTCCTTTACCTCTCACATTATTTCGAGCTTTAAGTCCATAATTTGGTTTCTTCATGGTCAGGAACTGCGCAGTTTCAACTCCCCTCATTTTTGCTTTTGCGAAATCCAGTTTATAGAACAGAACTCTTTAAAGTTCTATTTTTTGGTGGATGGATATTGTACTTTATTACCTTGTTACCGATTTCTAATCTGTGTCTTTCGATTCACTTTCTGTCTCAGAATAATTAAAGGAAGAACTTCTTCCAGGAAGGTTTCTTCTTTAAATCTCTATTTTGATTTAGTTACTGATTTAACAGTTGTAAAAGCACTTGTGAAGCTCGTAATCGGATTTTTTTAATCTTGCAAGAACACGACGTTCACTATTAGGAAAGACAGCTGATAATATCAATACATTACGATTATCTCTGCACTTTTTTCTTTTGATTAACAGCTTTTTAATCTTTTTCTGAATGTAGATTTTTAAAAGTTTGATAAATGTACTGGTACGAAATATTCATTTCGGAATTTTGGCAGTCGTTGGTGAGCGGCAAGAAGCACGGGTGCAATCCTACTGACTTCTTTCAAGGAATTAGTAACTTCTTTCGAACTATCATGATGCAATCATGTCGTAGTCCAACAACAATCCATTTTTTGTTTCTTGGTGTATTTGTTAATTTAGAATCAGTAAGACTTTCTGCAAATCAAGCAGTTTTTTATTTAAATTGTTGTTGTCTGTACCAATTATCACACACAGAAGAAAGACATCACAAAAGCTCAGAGTGGCATGTCTCTCCAATACATGCGCGATTCTACGAAACGAAGATTTTATAGCAAGAGTGAAAGTTGTAGTTTGATTCGTGGGAGATTGTTCAGGTGTTAAAAAGAGAAAGAAAGTTAAAAAGAAGGTGATAACTTGGGTTCATCACACACACGTGTGTGTGTGATTGGTGGAGAGTGGATTTATCATGATTTTTTTTCTTTTTGATTTGTTTATTCTTAACGCCAAACTTTTTCTTTCATTTTTAGTTTTACTGATTTACTCATTGGAATCGCTCATGTTAGCTATGTTAATATCTACAGCCCCATTTTAAAAATTTCTGAATAAACAAAATCATTTCAGATAACTTCTTTTTTCTGGTTTGTGAACATCATAGTTCAGCTCGATCCAACGCTCTCTTTCTCTCCGAACACCTGATATATCAGACGCTCAACTTAGCTCTCTCTACCTTCGTCGTGTCTTGAACACTATAAATTATAAAATGCTCTAGAATTGCTTAGTAAAAGCAAAGGTTAATTCCTAATAATGACTGTCTAATTCGATGAATACCATCACCAATAATAACATCGTCAATATTTTACAATTAAGTCGGCAGTATTCGAACCTTTTCGGGGAACCTGTGTAACTTTTTACTAATTTCAATATTAGAATTGTTAAGAGTATAACTTTACTTTGTTCAATTTCATAATCTAAAAAGTTCATTTTAGTTAAGGCACAAACACGTTTGAGGATAATTAACATTTTCCTTTTGACTAATATCAAAGAAAGTTTTAAGGTGGTTCCAATGTTATTTTTCTGATGAAGAGTAAACAGTAATATCATCGAAAAAGTTGCTAGTAAAATTAATTTTATATTTAGTTGTTGTCCTTCAAATTAATCTATTGAAAACTTCAGAATACTATGTAAGTCAAAATTAGGGCAGAAAGCAAGTTTTTCAGATTTTTTGTATGAATGGGTACGTACCAATTCCCTGCAGCTACGTCTAAAGAGGAGAAAATTTTCGCTTGAGAAAATTTATCTAATAAACTATTCATAAGAGATAATGGTTCAGAATCTAATTTACAAAAAAAAAATTAATTTTCTGAAATCTATGCATAGTCTAGCCTTTCTGTTTTCCCTCATCATGTGAACAGCTAAATTTACTGGAGCTTAATAGGGACTATTTCTTTCTTTTATTAATTCATCCTGCAATAATTTCTCTACTTGTCTCTTAATTTCCTTATCTTCAGTAGAAGTACGATAAGGAATTTGACGAACTGGCTATTCATAAGAGATAACTATTCATGAGAAATAATAACTATTCATGAGAAATAATAACTATTCATAAGAGATTCATAACTATTCATAAGAGATATTGGTTCTGAATCTGACTTACAAAGAAAATTTAATTTTCTGAAATCTATGCATAGTCTAGTCTTTCTGTTTTCCTTCATCATGTGAAAAGCTAATTTTACTGGAGCTTAAGAGGACTTAGTACCTTACGAAATCAAAAGTAGAACATTTTGACAAACTTTTTTCGATTCTTCATAAACAACAATTTTTGCTCATTTCAGAATGAAACTTTGCCAGTTTGTGTAATAAAGCACTTAGTTTAAAATATTGGGTCAAGGTTTGCTATTAAATTAATATAATTTCTTATACAAAATGAAATATGCGTACAAAAATTTGAAAAATAAATTAGCTTACCTTACGTTACCCACAAGATAACTTTTGAAAGATGTACAGTAGAACTATTATTCTTATACCAAATTAAATCTAAATAAATACCTTATTCTGTAAACTTCAAATTTTAAATTTATCTTACATTAAAAAAAATTGAAAAATTAAAAAAGTTATCAAGTTTGTATTTAGTAACTTTTTTTTCATGTATTATGTTATAAAATAAAATCTAATCAACCTATTAACAAAATTGAGGTACACAGAATAAAGATTTACAAGTACAACACTCATGTAAAATTTTAAAGCTCTGAATGCAAAAGATTTTTTTAATCCTGTGGGAAAGTGTGAAAATAGCAAACTGAGAAAAAGAGGTTTTTTTACATTGCATTACATAGAACAAGCCACTTTAGACATTTACATTTTTTGTTTCACAGGACGTAATAATTGTCGGATTTTGACGCGGTTTGTTTTAAAATGCTCCTAACATTCAGTACTATTTTTTAAAATCAAATTTGAAAAATCGAACTTTTGAAGGTGCAAAGGTACTAAGTCCCCTTAATAAGGATTCTTTCTGTCTTTTATTAATTCATCCTGCAGTAATTTTTCTACTTGTCTCTTAATTTCCTTTTCTTCGGTAGAAGTACGATAAGGTCTTCGACTAACTGGCAGGTCAAATTTGAGAGCAATTCTCTGAGGTTCAACTCTGATTTGATCTATATCATACTTGTCTTAAGAAAAAATTGAATAATAATTCTGAATTATTCTCTCTCAACTAAAAACTATCCCCTTTGACAGTCTGAGGATGATGGGAATTTTCACTTGTTTCATTACTTACATGTAAGGAATTTTTTAGTTCATTTTTGCATATTTGTTGCCTACATTTTTTTCCATTTTGATTTATTTGTTGATGACTGCAATCATTAATAAGTTTAAATTTTGACATTTCTGGCAGTCCTAGAATGAGACAAGGAAAAGTAGGGTCTAGAACATATATAGTCAATAATTTAGCAATGGTACCATTCTTTAAACGCATTGAACATGTCCCTTTGTTGGTTAATTGTTCACCGAATTTGTTGTACAATTATGCTTTGAGCGTTATTCATTTTTTAGTGATGTCTTATTTCAAAATGATTTATGATATAATGTAAATTGTCGATCCGATATCAAAGACGCATTGTAAGTGTATGGTTCCGTAGTATCAGCATACTTTCAGTAATTGCCCATTTTGATTTTCTTCATTTGGAGGGTTAACATAATGTGGAATAGGTTTTGGAAGGATTATTTTTGTTGCAGGAATTCTAAATGGGTAAGTTTTAACCCAGTGATACACATTTCGAATTCCTCAATACTCACAAAATCTACAGGTTTAATAAATGTTTCATTATTTTATGACCTCAGTAATGCTTATTCAATTCCAGCAGTGATTATAGAGGTTCGAGATTCGCAAAACACAATGACAACTCATGATCAATTTATGTTGAACGAATTTCTACTGCATTTTCTACATGTGAACTTGGTTGGTTGATGACATACGAAGGTTCTAAGCTGGAATCTTGAAAAGTGTCAACATTTAAAGGTCATAAACCTCTTGGTTTGAATTCACTCGCGATGTTGACAGGGTTAAATTAAATTAAACATATCTTAAGAGAAACGTAACTATTGCTGCTGTAAAAGGAAAAAAAAAATTATCTTTTTTATCTAATCTCAACAGCCATCTTGGATGTTTCAGCTTTCGGATGTATGGATGCGGTGTGTGCTTAACGTAACCATCTATTTTTTCGTCAAAATGAGGCACGTACCAATTTTTAATTAATTATGTGTATGCTCATGAAAAAGCGTATATTTCTTCATAGTTTTCAATTACTATTTAAAAGAACGCGAATAAACAAATGAAAAATAGATAAATTATATGATCTTATATTTTCTGATGAACAAATTTACTTTAATATACTTGGTGTTTATTTCAAAAAGGAATGAAGTTATTGACAAGATTCCTTAAAATTTATTTTGGTAATTAATAAAGATTGAATAGCTACGATTTGAAAACACAAGAAAAATTGCCTTTTCTAGGGCTACATTAGTATCTTTTTTATAAATTGATACATTGGATTACTCTCTTTCTGAAAATGAGATATTTCAATGTTCCGATGGTGAGCTTGGAGGCAACAGGACAGGTTAAATAAATACTGGACGAATGGCTACAGCCAAATTTGTGCATAAATTTCAGTTAAATCAGGAGGGGAAAGGAGTCTGAAATTTCTCAAGGCCAAGTTGTAACATATTACAACTTGCCTCATCGTATGATTTCATACATTTGTGTTGATTCATGAAAAATATTCCGATTGCTTAAAATATTAAAGAAACTTTTTAAATTTTCACTGACAAAATAAGCTAAAACATTTTCTTAAAAAAAGTAATTAATTTTCTTTAAATCAAAATTTGTGAAACATTTTTACCCATTAACTAGGTAAGACGGAGCATGTGCACAGGAGTAGCGACAACTATTATTTCGGGGAACTTAACCCTCACGGGCTTCTATCCCCTGTGAAATGGCTTAAAAATGATTGGTGAACTGAACCTTGGTTTTTCACTTGCCCAGAAGTTAATGAATTATTATGGAAGTTATTTTTTAAAAATTGCAATAGTTTGATGAAAAAAGAGTATTATAGGGAATTTAAAAAGTTTAAAAAGTTATTGCAGAAAGTAAAGTTATCACAAAGTAAAAATATAATGGATGATCAAATTTAATTGCAGAATGGAGAATTAATTGTAATATTGCAGCAGAAGTCTATTGAATTCCTGCTTGCTTGCTCGGTCTGGTCGCAGTAAGAGCGTGGGTTGTGATTGGTCGGTGGCGCGGTGAGCTGTTTGAGTATATAAGTGTGTGTGGGTAGGGGTGGATGGCGGATGCTAATGATGCTAGTTTTGGTTTTTAAGATCGCGGGAGTTGGGTGATTTAGTATTGGATTTTAGAAAGTTTAAATTATTGTATAATTTTAAATTATAGGATTAAGATTTCTCTGGGTCTATGAAGTTGAGGGTTATTTCTTATTGGGGTGTATTTTTCTATTTCTTGTATGGTTTTATTATTTGAAGTATCGATTTTTTGGAAGAAGTTTGCAGAAAGTTTTTTGATAAAATTTTTTAGTGTGGGGAGTTTAAGTGAAAATCTAATATCTGTATTTCTCATGTACCATTGGGCTTTAGCTATTGTTCTAATTGTGGAGTTTTGCGATTTTTCTAATAAGTCAAAAGTAGTGTTAGCACAGTGTGACCAGACCGGGCTAGCATAGGTCAGAATAGGTCTTAGAATCAGGGTGTAGATAAGCATTTTATTACGTCTGCTTAAAGCAGATTTACGCGAGATAAGGGGAAAAATTTTATTAACTGCAGATCTGTACTGCTTTTTAATTCGTATTACATGTTGTTTGAAAGTGAGTTTTTTATCCAACGTTACACCAAGATATTTGGTGTCTAGAGACCAGGGTATATTTTTGTTTTCTAGAAAGATGTCTGGTTCATTTTTTCTGTATCCTCGTGAAAAGAAGACGGCCTCTGTTTTGGAAACATTCAGGGCAATTTTCCAAGTAGAGTACCATGCTTCTAGTATCTGTAAGTGTTCGTTTAGTGCTTGGTCTATGTTAGGTGATTTTTTATGTTGTGCTAATATCGCAGTGTCATCTGCATACATGCATAGTATTGTTTCTGGGTGTGTAGGGATGTCGTTCACGTAGTAATTAAACAAACTTGTTGAGAGGATTCCTCCTTGTGGGACTCCGGCTTCTATTGATCTTGGATTTGATAGTTTTTCATTTACTGTGACTTGGAATTTTCTATTTTGAAGGTAGGAACTGATTATTTTTACTAGATATGGTGGGGTGTTGTACTGTATCATTTTATATATTAATCCAATATGCCAGACTCGGTCAAAAGCTTTCTGGATGTCCAGGAAAACCGCTCCAGTTTTCTTCCCTTTGAAGAAAGCATGTGCACACAGTCTTTCATTATCCGTTTTAGCAGGGAGCGCTGATTATGCTTTTACATTATAAATCTCATAAAATGAATCAAGTTCAGTAAAAATTCTGTTAAAAACGTTTTAAAATCAGCGTGTGTTATAACTTACCCCTGTTGAAATTAATTCCTAGGTCACCTATTGTTAGAAGGTTTACGTAATTTTGAAGTTAGTGAAATCAAATAGTTTTAGAAAATCGCGCGTGTTTCAATTTACAATCGTTTCATTACTATGACCACATTAAAAATTATATTTCAGACTTTTAACGAGAGCTAATCTTATGCACTCAGTGATACAAAATTTAAAAAAGTTATCATAAGGGCTTTCTTTTAAACACAAGAACTTTTTTTTAAAGAAATTTCTAATTTTTTAAAATGTTAACTGAAAATACTATCGTACATATTATTTTTTAGTAAAATTTTCAAAAGCTGCTATTTATGCAGTTTTTAACCGATGTCTTTATATATATGAAAATAATAGGGGACATTTTTCATATATTTTTACCAAGAACCCGATTCCGAACTTTATTATATTAACTATATGTTAATGTCCGTAAAATTTCTTCTCAAAATACACTTGTATGTTTTAAAGGAATTCAAATATATGAAGCTTCATCTACCTATGAAGATACATATGTTTTAATTCAGTTTTAGGTAAATTATATAACACTTTTGAATAATAAAAATCTAAAATATCTCAAACATATGTAAAAAAAAAAGGTCAGATTCTTAGAAACTTTAGAAAATCTGGTATTAAATCAAACAACTTATCCTTATTTCTATCATAAAATAGAATGTAATTTGAAAAAGTCCATTGGGCTGTCTTTAATTTATAAAATTTTTGTTATCTTTTTGTTACATCAACAATAAAATCGTTTTATTATCTGCCATTTTTTATTTGCTTTCATGTTCAGTTAAATATATCTGCCAATTTTTTTAGGTTTTCATTATATTTGGAAGTTATTTAGCATTACCATTTGTGTAATTAATATCTTCCCTATTGTTTTGATATAGATGTAAACAATACAAGCGAGATAAAAGAATTTTGAGCTCTAAAAATTTCCTATAAATATGAATATCTCATATGAAATGTAGGATGCACACGACACATAAAGATTAGATAAAATGTGATAAAAAGAAATCGACATTCCATTATGTAATGAGCAATCATTCAATTGATAACCGTTCCATAAAAATAACTGAAACTACTTTACCCAAAATTAATCATTCAGTTTAGTGAGCTCCGATCAGCAGCATCACGGTATGTTTTACAAAATTTTCAATACACGTTTTCTAATTTCTGCTGAATCGCAGGATACCTTAAATAACAAGATTAATTTTGAATTTAATTATTTATTTTGTTAATTCATTTCTTAATCCACTGTGAAATTAAAAATATTAGATTTTATAACATTACTTCTTTCCTCTGTATTTCTTAAACTTCATAAAAAAATTATATTGCTTTCAAAGGGATATGTACTTTAGACTATTTTAAATATTATAAAGAAAAATAATGTTGTTCTTTTTTATAAAATGATTCATTCTTATCCAGTATTATCTAAATATTATTGTATGTATATCTATACTGTTAAATAACTTATATAATTTTTTTAAATTCGAGATCCTTATTATTACTAAAAATCATTTTACATAAAAGATCTCAATAAATGTTAAGGTATGCTAACGTAAGGGATGACTTAGAAAAAACCCTAACATATAGAATTTTACATCGGGGGAGAGAAACAGCATTTTATTCATGAAATAATAGAATCGGAAAAAATTATAACACATAGAATATTCGATCCCATGTTTTTATCTTCTGCTTCTCAAAAGATTAGCATATTTGAAATTTGACAAATTTTACGAAACTCCCTTTAAAGAAGAAAAAAAAAAAAAAAAATGCTCAATGTGAAATGATTTATCTTTCTGGTTTATTGTAGACATACTTGTTAAGTTTTTATGAACAAGGAAAATAATTTCTGACTTCGGAAAGTAAAAATAAAAATTGGCACTGTTGTGTGATGTCAATGAGCGAAATTTGACATTCTTACTAGCTCAGTGAAAGGGAAACTACTTTTAAGTTTTAGAATTTTACTAGAAAATTTTTTCAACGATCATATCTTTCTTTTCACTTAGTTGTAACGGAAACATTATTCAGAATTGATGCTTGACTGACGTGTAGTTGTATAAATAAATATTTCTACTTTATTATTAATATTATCAAATCTCTGGAATAATTATTATTTCTTTAAGACTTAACACTTTTATCTAAATATAACTTTTAACATTTTGTATGTGTTTATATTTTGGGATAATGGATGATTTTACTGTCATTATTCCATTTATGAAAATTATGTAGACAAAAAATCGTTTGATAACTATATAAGAGCAAATCATTTTGGAATTCGACTGTATTTGAATTTATAGGAAATTTGAATTTATATAAAATATTCCATACAAAAATTTTGATTTTATATAAACATTTCACGCAAAATAAGAAATACCATAATTTCTGGAAGAAAGACCGCAACAACGTAAACGCCTCACTCGCGGAAAATGGCGCAAAAAATATGTAAACAAATAAATAAAATTACACAGAATCGCCGCATCAGCATAAACACTGTGCTAAATTAAACTGCGCGTGGCATCGCCGTAAGCGTCACATTTGACCCAACTCGTGATATAGGGCATATCAGTTAAAAAAATGCATTAAATGAAACTATAACTCAAAAATAAATTATAGGTGAGAAATATTGAAAATGTATTTAGGTTCACAATTGTATATTTATAACTGCTGTCTAAATAGGTCCATACACCTAACACCCACACTATGTTATATAAAATTTCGCGACAACGAGATAATAAATTGAATGACTAAAGAAAATTTTAGATTTTACTTTTGCTAACAAAAATAATTACAACAAACTGTACATCATATGCAGCCATGAAAATCTGATTTTTCACAATCTTATCACTACAGTCCCTAAATTTGATTCGCCAAAAGTCCGATTCCGCTCTATGTGAATGCTAGTTTGAACGAAGAAAGAATATAATAGTTCGAGTTCTTTCGGGGGAGAATGAGGCGCGTTGGTCCGTTCAAGAGAAAGAATATAAATACAAAACAGTTCGCAGGAAGCAACTGGGTGGTCTTTTGTGTGTGGGGAGGGGGGGGCGGCTACAACAACTATATATAGAAGATCAAAGTTATTACAATGACATTTTATGGAATATTTTTTGAAGTGCACATAGCACCGCGTCGTTAGAAAAGCCGTACCTGCTGAAAGCTGAAGTTTTAAACATAGAAATGTCATGACATTTTTTCTAAAATTCTGGTCCATAAGGCATTTCTTATAGCGATTTTTTTTTTCATATTAAATCAAACAAAATGTTTTCAAACATGTTTTTTCGGAAATATTTAGGGACCTCTCATTTCAATTTTGTTGATTGAAAACATTTTTTTCCGAGGTCTTTAAAAAATATTTTTAAATGGATGAGTTATCATATGATAAAAATAGAACAAATTACTTTTTAAATTAAAAAAAAAAAAACAATTTAAAATAGTGTCATTTTAATTTAAAGCAATAGAACAAAAAGGAAAGGAACTTTTTTGAAATACCGAAGTTGGAAACTAAATAAATTAGTATATAATCAACTAAACATAGCCTGATGCAACATTATTCTTGTTATCCATAAATAGAATTTTATAAAATCGTATCCAATTATTAATGTACTCCCAGGTAGTAAGTAGTTTTTTGATAGCAATAAGTGATCCTAAAAATGATATTTAAAGCTCAATTTTTCATATTGATATAACGAACAATTAATTGATATGATTTATCGAATACCAATTCAGGTAGATCATGATGAATGGTTCCGACTTAAAAGAAATTCATTTAAAAGGCTTCGTAGACTTTGAAATATTAATCTTTCAAAAAATGCATTGTTATCGATATTAGTGATAATATTTTTAAAAATTATCAGATATCAAAATATCCGAAATTTGCATGTGTGTATGACGAAACCTATTCTAAAAATATTATATTATCAATATTTAGATTAACTTGTCATTTAGAAATTTTATTTTTTAGATTAAATGCATATACCAATATGATAAGATTTTTTTAAAAAAATGTACTTGTAGTTTTTAATAAATAACTACCTATAAATTAGAAACTATTATAGAACATATACTTCAACCGATGTTATAATGTTTTCTTTATGGTTAGTAGAGTTAAATTTTTTTTTTTTAAAAAAAAAGGAAAAAATCAAATGGAAAATCAAGATTTAGGCAAAAGGTCAAATTCTAATCATACTCGTATGCAAATTTCCAATAATTCTTGCGCTAGTACAGAATCCAAATTGTGAAAAACATTTTCTTCATTGTTTTCTAATTAAATAATTTTTATTTTTCTTAAGTGAAATTTAGATTGTTTTTATTCTCTTTCAGTGTGATGTTTTTTTCCCCTTTTCCGAGGCCGAGGTTAGCCTAGTGGTCATAGTCACAAACTCGCGACTGGCGTTGAGTTTCCGTCGAGTCGTGGGTTTAAGTCATGATGCTATTGTAGAGCCGTCTTGGTTGGGATAAACAATCAATCAATCAAATTTCCTCCTTTTTCCGCGAGGATTTCAAAATGTTTTCATGTTTATGCTTAGTCAGATTTCAGCTTGTTTTCATTCTTTTTCTTCAAGCAGAATTCAGAGAATTTTTATTCCTTTTCTCTAGTATTAGTTCAAGTTTTTTTTTTTTTAAATCCTTTCTTAAATAGTGTTATCTTGACTTAAATTATTTTCTCGAGAAAAACTACTAAATATTTTTTATTCTTTTATCTCGAGATGAATTATAAAACTTTTTTATTACTTTCTCAGCGTTCCTGACATGTCAATTTTCTTTTATAAAGTAGAATTTTCGCCTTCTCATACACGAAATCTTAATCGTACTGATTATAACAGTTTTATTTGAAACCAAAAACAAAAAAAGAATTATTTTATTCATACAATTAAGGCTCTTTACAACTTAATACTTTCAATCTTTTTGATGCCAAGCATCGAATATCCGGATTCATAACTTCCAGATAATGAAGACACAACAACTGGTATCGTAAATCAACAAAAAAAGAGAAAAAAAAAGGAAACCTTTCCGGTCAATTCAATCAGAATATCACCTGCGGAAGAAATGAAAGTGAGTTGTCAGCCGAAAAGATTCTCAAACGTGCCCGATAAGAACATGTCAGAAAGGAAAAACCACGCATTTCCTGACGACTTCTCTGATCACGAGCTTTAAGGAAACGTGATATATCAGTTATCGAATTACTCTCGGACATTGCATTCTTGACACTGAAGTTTTCACCTGCCTCTTTTTTCTTTCTTTTTTCGACTCCCTCGCATTTTACTAAAATGTTTCATTCTTTCATATAGTTATCAGGTTTTACAAATGCTGGCTCAAATTTCTGTTACTTCCTATTCGTCTTTTAATTAAAACTCAGAATTACAAGGTCAATATGTAAGGGATTAACCCTAAAGATTGACCCAGTCAACCCATTCGCTTTTCCAGTCAGTTGGTGGGTCAATCTAGAGGGCAAGCTATGTTCTTGCAATGGTAATACATTCTCACAGATTAACCATGCGTAGGTTACCTTATTTGCATATTCCGCATTAGTCATATGTCTAGATTCTGCTGTTATCTGTGTTCTTAAATTACTTAATAAAGTGAAAATGTAAAATATAAAACTATCGTTTCTGGTGAGTCTTACGTACACGATTAATTACAGAATATAATTAAACCAAATTAGAGTTATAACTGAAATACATAACGATTGACTATAGAGAAGATATTTGAATCATTTTCAGTATATTTTCCTTATGTCGTGCTGTTTGTCGTGATAAAATATCGACGCCTGTAGTTTCTACTTACCAACAAAACAATACTACGTTGGATGAAGTAATATTTCCTTTCAGTCGAAGAAACACGTTTCTAAGACCTAAAATTGAGAAAAAGGGCATTGTTTTTACGCTTTTTTCTCAAAATAGTAAGGAACAAAGTAAACTTTATCTTAATTGTTTTCTAAGAGTATAATAGTTTCTGTTCATATTGAATAGTTTCGCTTTCTTGGATTTTTCTCCCCGCCTTTGTTATTTTTCAGCGTCTGGTCAGCGTAAAGTAAAAATGACTGGGGAGGGAGAGGTTCACATTTTGGAGAAAGATTTAAACAGGAGCACGTCTGTAGTTACGAAAATATTACTGATTTGTTGCTTTTGTAGTTATTTATTATTGGTTTGCCTAATCTCTTAATGCCAGAAGATAAAATTAAAGATCAATTAATTGTACAAATATTTATATAATTTCAAAAGAATGAATATCTTTAATGCATGAAAATGTTTTCAGTTTATTTTTTATAATAAGTAATAAGTTTAATTTAAGTATGTTTAGATGAAAATTTTCATTATTTTTTTATTTTAAGCAAATAGAACTTATAACGTCACAATCTTTTCTTGGTTTTTTTCCTATCTTTTTGAGTTTGTAGAGTCCCTGCCACTTCATCTGATTTATTTATTTTGAGGTTGTCCAGGTTTGCTTAGAGGCTCACATTTATACTGAATCGTTTCTATTATTAATCAAACGTATTTACTTATCATAATTCATAACAAAAGGGAGCCTATACTTGATGCAATTAGAAAACAATTAAATATAATTAGGAGAAATTAAATACAAGCTGCAACTACCATTAAATTTAAAGCAAACTCGGTGTATCATTATACATGTAAATGACTATTTAATAGAATTGAAATACTTCAACATAATTAATCTCATCTTTTAGTTTCTCTTCTCGACTGCTTAACGAGGAATTTTATTAAAAAAATTAGAAAAGGCATACATTTTCAGTTCCTACCTATTTTTATAAACTTTAGAAAATGAACGTGTGCTTTCTGGAAGAAGTTGAATATATAAAACAGTATAAAGTCCTCGAACGAAAAGATGTAATAAATTAAGAACAAACCTTGTAACGATTGCCCTTCCTTCTCTTCTCTCGCGCCATATCTTATGTTGAATATATCAAACAGTAAATAATGAATTCCAATTGAAGACACGAAAAGCAGGCCAAAAGTCACTGATGGATCGCTCAATTCACTCTCTCTCGAATCTCAATTAACTTATAAATTCTAAATTCAGATCAACTAATAAATTCTTTGTTTACCAATTCACTCACTAGGTTCAATAACTTCCTACAACCAACTGATTCTTATTTTAGTATTTCATATAGAATTAATTTCAATCTTGAAAATTAATTAAAGAGCTTCAAACCAAATTATATAAATCTAATCAGGAAATTGTTATCCTCATCTCCCTCATTTCCCTTTCACTCTATTTCATATGTACATCATTATCTCAAATTAATCTACTATCTCATTATCTCTTATATCATCATTTGATTTACCATCACGTTTTATTTTAGTTGGGAAGAAATTGTAATTTTGTGAATTTCAAATTAATATATAGTCCGCAAGATTAGTGAAGAGAAAATCGCGAATAACGCAACGTCACAAGTGTTAATGAAAGAAGAAATCAAAAATAATTTTACTTTGATTTAAAACATTACAAAAATATCCTATTAGAGAAAAAATATTCTAATTCAGTTTATAGCTAAAATAAAATACTCTTCTCGAATACCCCATTTTGAAACTTTTTGACTTTGTTCATTTTCCATCATTTTCTCAGATACAATCAAGTCTAACACCAATACGAGAAATTAAAGATACTCTTTTCACCTTTTAACGACACATTACTTCCTTTTTTAGAATGTACAAAGCCGTAAAACATATATATTTTTTGTTACCAGATAATTCAGCTTCTAGTTGGTTTATTTTTATTGCTTAAATTATTTATAAGAAAGTTGTAGCAACTTCTGTAAATATTGATATTAAAGTGTCTTTTATTCTCCTTACAAGCATGCTTTGAGGTAAACGCGTTCAAACGTATAATGTCTTGGGAATTTAAAAATATTTGTTTTAAATAGTATACAAAACCATTTATCAAATACAAAATAATTTATAAAGGCTGTTCATTATTCAATGCTTAAAAGAAATTTTTTGCATTGTTTTTTTAAAATTATGACACTGGAAATAAAATCTTCTGTATGTCTAAAGAAGAAGGGAGGAAATTATTAAGTTCCCACATTTAAACATAAATAAGCATTGATCAATAATTTTATTTCAATCATTATACTCTGTTCATTCTATATTAGGACAAATTACTGAGAAGTACTTAATATTATTGAAAATTTTGAGCTCATCATATTTTGCATAAGTTACCCACTCACACATATATGATTAAAATATTGTATTCATTACAAAGCATTATCAAATGCCATGAATTCAATTAATTGAAAAGGAACTGATTCATACTTTCAAAAAATATGCATGGGGTATGAATATGTATTGGATAAAATATGTATTTTTAAAAATTGTTATTTGAAATTGTAAAGGCCGAAATATAGACATTATACAATTAGACAAAACAGTCTAAATTAGTGTTTTTCAATGGGGTCAGTACCACCCTCTCATGGATATTGACGAAATCTAAGGGGGTGTTTTTCGTCTAAGGCTAATTTAGGGGACTTTGAAATTCCAGTGCCGTCCCCCCGTACAATACTCGCAAGTATGTAATGAAAAATCTTATTAACACTAACACCCACAGAACGCATGTTTCAACAACTAGTTCTTAATGTCTTTTAAGCAGTATCAGTCCTCAATGAAAGTAAGTATGGTTCATGAATGACTCGCAACATGCCCAATGCCCCACAGTGCATTTGCATATGCTTCGGCTCGATTAGCCAAACTTATTCATTGCCCAACATAGAAAGAAGCAATACTATGAATATTACTTCCGCTTAGATCTGCAAATTTCGAGGAATATTCCGCCAAACAAATCATGTAGATTATTTGAAATGCAAGCGGTTGCGTGGTTATTGTGCGGAATAAAGGGAATGGAGCGCAGATGAACCATCAGTCATTTCTCCTTATTGCTTATGGGATCCGAAATTTCAAGAAGCTCTATGTTCCAGAACTAACGTGGGGAGTAAGAGATGACTGGATGACGACACGGAAGGCATTTTTACGATAGAATAAATTGTAGTCTTATGTAGAGCTAGTTGGTTTTGCCTTCATATAGCTGCTGAAATGCATATAGATGTGTCCACTGTGCATAAAATTTGGACCAACTAGATCAAGTAACAAAAAATAAATCATTGCAAAGAACCAGGTCTACCTAATAACAGAACTTACGGATCGACGCATTCGATGTGAAATGGTGTCGGCTCCACAATCAACTGCTCTCGACATTCAGCGCAATGGGCAGGAAGTTTCGGATGCTTTAATACCAAAGAGAACAGTTTCACAACAATTGGCAGAAAGCGGTTTCACACGAGACGTTCTTTACGAAGACTGCCATTGACGACAACCCACCAATGGTAAAGATTGCGATGGTGTCGGGACCTAGCAATTTGAATGACCGAATGACGTAATGCGGTGTTCAGCGACGAGTTTCTGTTCTGTTTTTCAGATGATATTTGCCGAGTAAGAGTCTAGAGACATCAGAGAAATACAGTGAATTCACTTCAGATGCGATAGCAGGTAACCCATGTTATGCATCAGAGAGATACCGATGGCACAACGATGCGTTGATGAGATGCTGCAACTGGTTGAGCTATCTTACATTCAGTGGCTTCAATAATGAATTTTTCAGCAGGATAACGATCGTTTGCATACGGCATTCATCAACAGATAAGCCTTGTATCAATGACAAGTGCTTCTTTGACATGCTATGTTTCCTGATCTCTCAACGATCGAGCATATCTGAGACTCAATTTCCCGTCGTTTGCATGATCTGTCCCAGCCTCAATCTGAGAATAAACTCTCTCTGTAGATGTTGATTGAAAGCATTAATAACTTCCATTTCTCAGGACACTATCCGCACGCTAATTGAATCTATACCTTGAAAATTGCTGTTTACATCCCCGCGAGAGGTGTTCTTACTTCCTACTGATCCCCAGTTTTAATAAAAACTGAACTAAACTGCCCCACAGTGCATTTTCATCTTCATATTAAAATTATCTTTTTGTAGTAAAATCACTTATTTACATATGCATTTTCTGTTTGTGTAACAATTTGTATAACATTCTATTCACTCTTTCATATTGTTGCATTTTCTATGACGATTAGCGTTTTAAAAAGCCTGCGCAATTCACGAAAGATAAAAGATCCCGCCGACACCATGTGTATTATTAATATTCAGAATGGAAGTCGGAATAGCTTTCTGTCTTTTTTTTTTTTTTTTTGAAAAAGAGGCTCTGAGGAAATTTTTTTTCGAGAAGGGGGTAGTAGACTAAAAAAAAAAAAGTAGTTGCAAAGCTATAATCGAAATCCTCTTCTGAGATTAGGTGGGGCTCGAAAAATGTTTTATTATCTTTGTTCATAATGTTATGTGTTTTTTTTTTTCTTGGTTTTCATTTAAATCAGTAACACGAAGCAGTCTGAAAATCAAAATTTTCAAACTATGTTTTTATTCTGACGTATTGCCGTTATAATGCTCTGAAGCATGTTTGATTATCTGTTAGCCAAAATAATATGAAGCATTGAAAAAGTGTGAGCAAAATTTGTCGATACAATCATACAAGTTTTTTCCACTTAATTCGCAAGGCAAAAGCTGATAACAACATTAAATCGAAAATATGCATAATCGTTCCACCTATTTATCAAGGTCAGGCATCATTACTCATTATTATGTATTTGAATTGCAGGGCAGCTGTTCTCTACTTTCCGTTATTAATGTACTCTGAATTTCGAGTAATTCTGAACATCAAATAAGGTCTCTTAAAAAATATTAAGTATTCTACAGATCTTCTGATAAACATTAGTCACAACTGCGTACTACAAAATCAAATACCTCGAAATTGTACGTGCGCCATGAAAATTTATGCTTTTTATGTCTTTTCAATCTTTTAGTGTTGCTTTTTTTAAGAATTTTTTTGCATAAAACACTAAAAAATATAAAGTACTCTACAGATCTTCTGATAAACATTAGTCACAATTGCGTACTACAAAATCAAATACCTCGAAATTGTACGTGCGCCTTGAAAACTTGTGCTTTTTATATCTTTTCAATCTTTTAGTGTTTCTTTTTTTAAGAATTTGTTTTGCATAAAACTCTTCCAGTTTATCTCCTATTTGTTTACCTAGAAGTCACAGATTAGTTCATGAGAAGTAGTGAAAAAAAATTCGAGTAACTTAAAAAAAAGGTTGAAAAATAAAAAAATAAAAAGTGAAGAAAAAGGGGGAAAAAAGAATTACGTAAGTGAAGAAAGAATGATAGATAAAGAGTAATGAATCTTTTTGAACAGTATTTTCTTCAGTGAGCTCAAATACAATCTTGGCAATTGGTAATGTTATCTAATAAGAGGCGAAGAAACTACAAGGAAATGTTTTCGACCCCGAGGTCATTTTTGCATACACACAACGAAAGGAGAATTATAACTATCAGATTATACTTCCGTTCAGTCGCACAACGGTGTTGCGATTATTGGCGCGCATTTTAAGGTTTACTACAATTTGGCGATGGGAAAAAAAAGTAACAAAATTGTTTATTGACGCAACTATTAGAAGCAAATCTCGTTTTCCGTGAGAAGTATGACTTATTTTCTCCTCAATGAAGTGAAGGTAAGGAAAAAGAAAAATTTCCGTTTCATATTTTCTTAAAAAAACTCTTTTCGCATCAAGCATTGATTGATTGATTGAATTTTTGGGATATAGAACAACAAAGGCTATTATTCCCTTTAAAATATTCTTTTAATTCGATAGATAACAAAAAATTTCACCTTACACAAGAAAGTTCTGAATGCTTATCTAATAGCAGCTGTTTTTTCTAATAGTAATTTGAAAGTAATTTTGCGATGTGGGTCTATCTTGAGCATATTCCAGAGATGATTTCTATGGGACGTGATATCAAGCATTATAACGAATGCGAAATAGGTACATCTAGTTTATAATTATGTTGTAATAGCGTGCAAATAGTTATTTTTATATTGAGATTTAACTTGAATTCAATGAAATCGCACTTGATTTAATTTTTGAATCGTAAATGATAGTTAAATTAGTCGAAATTGAATATTATCATCGCACTTAGCATCAAAGAGAGGGTTATTGCTGATGGATCTCGAAATTTTGAGCAATTATTAAAAGAAGACACCTGAGCTGGAGTCCCACTTTTCTAATTTCCACACCACGCCTTCATGACAATTTTGAGCTGTGAAAGGTTTAACGATATTCAGTCCGTTACACGATATGTCGTTAGAGGTATAAGGACTCGAATCCACAATTCGGCCATGAACCAACGGCCATGACCATTCGGCTACCGTGCCCGCTATGACGATCAGATATTAATACCAAATAAATCCTCCGCTGAGTGAAAAATACTAAA
Organism: Nephila pilipes; assembly: GCA_019974015.1. NCBI lineage: Eukaryota > Metazoa > Arthropoda > Arachnida > Araneae > Nephilidae > Nephila > Nephila pilipes. The sequence continues at coordinate 546,186 of BMAW01039738.1, read as the reverse complement.
TTCTTCTAGGAGAAATTTCTAACTACATTATGCTTATAAGAGTAGGTACGGCCTGTTATTAATTCATACAGACCACAGATAACAAGGTGAACAACAGAGATGTCCTTTTGAAATGATTCCGAAAAGAAATGAAAAACAATCATAAAGGCGGTTTCAATTAAAATGAGGTGAAACAATTCAACGTGGAAAAGCATGTCTTATTGAAGGATATACCAAGAAAAACTGGATAACTTTCACAGAGGTGACTTATTATTAAGTCCTATGAGTTACTAGTGGGCAAATGAGGAAAGAAGGGGTTCATTTCTTTCGGAGACACTTGCGTTATATGTATGATAATAGTTAATTACATAAAATTTAGTCAGTACATGTATTATTTGCAGAGTAAAGGACCTTCGAGGGGATATTGCTAACTTGTAACAGAGAGGGAAAGTAGAAGAATTCTTAAGAATATTGTCAATGGAATAGACCTTTCTTTATTACAGTTTTGACAAGATTAAATAATTTTTCAACTTAAAACTTTCTTTTGTAGTTTGATTATGATTAATAGATTTATTTGATTATGCAGTTTGATTATTTAATTTGCATTGTCCTGATGGCACTGTAGAGCCCACCCCAAGGTGGCACTACAATAGCAAAAGGACATGAATCCACAACTTGACGAAAACAACGCCGGTCGCGAGCTCGTGACTATCATGACCAAGGCTTGCTGCTGTTTTGTAGGCTGTTATTATATATATATATATATATATATATATATATATATATATCAATAATGTGTGTGTGTGTGTGTGTAATGATTATTAAGAGGTTTTGGCTGTATTATGTTAATATATAGTTTTATGTATATAAGTAAAATTTTGGCTATATATATATATATACATTATATAAAGCAAAGGATTGAAGTTTAATCTCTTTGACTTATCCTAAGTTAAGAGTTTGGTTTTGAACAACCCTTCGAAAAAATAAATCCTCCCTTTATTGAACTGCCTTTTGGATTTAACTTTCAAAAAGACTTCAAATCATAACAGGTATTGTAGCTGTATTGCAATATTGATTCAATTCAATAACACTTTATCTATTGTTGCTGCTGATTACTTTCAATCGAATAGTGACTCGGCAGACACATAATCTTTTTTTTTTTCAAAACTTTTTAAATTTAACTACTAATATCATTTTAACTGTTCTCAGTCGTTACAAGATAAGGTTATTTTAATGCATTCAAGTCTTATCTGTTTCCTTTGCCCTACATAGAGGTAAAATATTAAAGCTACATAGTGTCCTAAAATGATCAAATTTTATTTTTTGAATTTTTTGGTGACCCATCCGGTTAGGAAGTTTGGTTTTAAATTCTAGATGATAAATCTAATTAGTTTAAATATATTTGAAGTTATCTGAGTGTTTTCAATCTCAAATTTTGATAACTGAGGCGGAAACTTTTCATTGTGAAGTAATTTTGCAATCTTAAAATTTATGAGTTAAAAATAATTTTGAATAAATCAATTCATATGTGAAATGGTTTTTAACTTCAATTTTCTCTACTTAAATCATTTCTGTTTTTTTTCCTGTTTTCTTTTTAAGGCTAACAGCCTTTGTTGTTTCACACACTCGTAACTGGATCAATCAGTCTCCTTTTTGAAATCTCATTATTACGAGCTAGTATATTGGTTTAATTTGTATTATTATCATCATTGTTTTGTTTCAGTGTACTGTGTTCAAAACTTTTAGTAAAAATATTAAGCTTAGAGGGAAAATAATATGTCACTGTCGTAATCAACGCTATCGATAATCTGGAAAAAAAAAAAAAAAACCATAAAAATTTCAATAAAAAAAATTTAAATAAAAAATAAAATTAATTTCAATCATATTGAGTTTAAACAGTGTCTTAGAGCATGAAATTAGATGAGAAATTGCATATTAAAATTAGATCTCTTAAAGCATTATTAATTTTTGTTTTATGTCTTTACAAACTTTAAATGCGCTTTTTTCAGCTTTTTATTTCTGTCGATGAGTTTTCTGTTCTAAGTACGAGTAGAGTCCTGAAATTTCTTATAGATATTTTCATATGTATGTGACGCAAGTATTAGTATAGATTTAAGTCTGGAGATCTAGTTATTATTTTTAAAAAATTTCAATATTAATATTATTAGAATTTTCAGGCTTATAATAATTAATTCAGCGAGGTGTTGGATTTCCAATTTCATGCTGACTTTTGTTTTTAGTAATCTAAGAAATATAAGCCATTTGAAAAACTAAAAAATATTTAAATTTGAGAGTTTTATCAAAATTTTTAAGAAAAACTTAAATATTTTAATTTTTTAAAACAATTTCGAATCAATGTTTTGCCATACTGACTTTTTTTTTTCAAAATAAATTTAATAAACTGAAAAAATTCATTTATTACTTTTAATATTATGGTCTTTATTTTCTTAAAAAGATACTTAATACAATAATATAACTAGATGAAACAGTGAGAGTTTATTTTCTTAGAAAACTTCTAACAAAATTGATATTTAATTTTTGAATAAAAATAGAATTATTTTTAAAGTAGTTTCAATTAAAATGTTTTATCGAAAGCTTAGTGACTTTTCTCACTCCAAAGTAATCATTTGGAATTTTTTGAATTTCTTAAATTGCTTTGAAATAAGATTTGCCTTAAGATTTATTTTTCTTCATTTTTGTTACTTTTTCATTTGTTTAAATTTCAGTCATGCTCAGTCCCATCGACCATGTTAAGGGATATTAAAAATGGTATCTTTCCTTTCATTGTTTGTATAAGAGAACGAAATAGGTTTTACAAAGGAAATATATGATGATAAAATTTGGTATTAGTCAAATATACACCTGAAAGTTATTCAAACGGAGTCTTTCATAAATCATTTCATGGAAACACATATCAAGTAAACAAAATGAACAAAAGAATTCCCAAAAACTTTATATTGACAAAACTTATTTTTTTAAAAACCGTATATATGTAGGTAATAATGAAATGAAAGACAAAATATTCATAGTTAGCTGAATAAATTAATATTGAATAACTAATTCTGTTTCGATTTTTTTGCGAATATTTTCCAAATCTGTCAAAACTACATAGTGTGGTTAAAATGTTTTAGCACTGAACTCGATGAATGTCAGGCAAAGACTTATTACGTTTGCCTGGGATGTTTTGAGTTACCCACAGATTCACCAGCCTTTGCCCCTCAGATTTTCACCTCTTCAGATCACTTCCGAACAAACAGCATCTCGATAATTTCTCTACGAATAAACCTAATTACTTAAAAAAAAAAAAAAAAAAGGAGTTTTCCAGCTACCAGAACGATGGCAAAAAGTTATAGAACAAAATAGTGTTTAAGTGATTCAATGCAATTTTCTTGTATTCAAGTTTACAAGGTGTCATTTCTATTTATCGTCGACAAACTGCACAGCTTTTCGGATGACCCAGTATCATATCCTTCTAAATTTACTTGTCAATCTGTTCATTATAAGATTTTTCTTTGAAAAGAAAATCATTTGTTTTAAATGGGTGCTGGAAAAATTATGGTCTCTTAATATTTATTATGCTAAAAGGAATTATTTTTCAACTCTTCGAGTGCTTAAGATTTTGCCTAAATGCAATTCTTTTGATACATACATTAAGTTAAATGTAAGTGCTCAAAAGACTATGAAGGTGATAAATGATCTTATTATTTTTTCTTCTTCTTATTTTGATGTCCCTAAAATTTAAATTTCCTGACAAACCGTATATGTGTACTTCAAAAAGTTCTGCTTCATAATAAATAAATTTGGTTATAAATGTTGTAAACAAATAATTAATGTTCATTCATAAATTTTCAATAAATATTTTCAAATCATGTTTAAAATCTTCGTTAGAAAATTTTCTTCTATATCTTAAAGCCCTCACATTTTTTTCATAGCTGTTTTGTTTCTCAAGGTTACAAAAATAACTATAACGTTCAACTCTTGTATTTCAATAATTTCATGATAAATCTAATATACGAATGTATTGCCCATGGCATTCCTTACCCTCATCTGTATTTAGTTATTATAAACACGTATGCATACATCGGTTTAATGACGCCAAGACATTGAAAAACGCCTAAATATTACTAACCCTAAAGGCCATGAGATTAAGACTCCAAAGGGCTATGGTTCAAGGTTTCGCATAATTTGCTAAATTATACAGAAACCTTCACTTTTGCGACCATTTAAAAAGAGGACAATTAAGTTAATTGAAATAAATGTTTTGTTTATGTTAATTATAAAATACTTTGATAACTTGTTACATATACTATAAGCTGTAAATTAATGTGTGTGTGTTGAAACCCAAATATTTTCAACTTAATAGAGGAATAAACTACTTTCTGAACCAAACCAAGTGCTGTAAGCAAAGTCAGGTCATTGAATCGAATTCAATTAACAAATGTTGCTTCAATAAAAGAATAAAGAGCAAATGCTAAGAAGCGAAGCCTCATATTCATTTAACAATTAGCAGAAATTGAACTTTCTTTTTTTAAAGAGTTATTCGTTAGTTCTTTATAACTAACTAATCTATTTATTATAAACCAATTTACTCAGCTGAATTACTCTTGATAAAGAAAAGAAAATTACAATGCAGAAACTCAAATTCACTCAACGATTCAGATTTCTTTAATTTGTAATATTAGATCATCAAGGGGGAACTCAGATACTTAAATAAATGTTTTGTCTTAAAAGAAAATTATTATTTTAAGTTGAGTTACATATATTTACATATTTCTAATGTTAAGTTGTCAAGTATAAATTTTATATGCAAGTCATTTATAGAAATTGTCAAAAAACTATAGATTAATGTTGAGTAAAAGGAATTTTTCTGAAAAGAAAGCGTAAAAAATTTAAAAAAAAATATTTTTCCTCATCTTTATCTTCAGTTTATATTCATAATGAAAGAATATTTGAAGATACCAAAATTAGGATACCAAGTTCCATGTATGAAAATGCTGTTATCATATATAACTTTCCAATTAAATGTAGGTATGTAATATATATTTCTGTCCTTTTATTTTTCTAATGTGTATGGATATGGGAAAAATATTTTTATTTTAGTTTGCTTTTATAGGGTAATTTTTATTGGAATTAATTCAAAGAATTAAGTGGAATATAAGAATTTTATTTCTTGAAAATTGGTTAAAGTTGATTTAGCTTTGTTATTTTAATGTTACTGTTTAATTATATTTCGGGTTCATGGTGAGTCAGTGCTTACTAACATTGCACTTCGAAGCAACACGAGGGCTGTTGGTGACGGACCGTGTAATTTTGAACCTCGGTCAAGTGATGAACCCGACACCTGAGTTGGTACAACCCTCTTCAAATTTCCATACCTATCGAATGAGAGGACATAGATCATCGACATATTTAATGTGCCTCAGCTCCACTTCACGTCGAGTCTTAAGTGAAACAGAGACTCGACCCCACGATTCTACGACACATCGCCGGTCGCGTGTTCGCGATATGACCACTAAGCTACCGGGGCCACTTCGGGCTCATGGCGATTAGTGGTAATTTTGAAGCACGATCACTTAATGACAATACTCGAAATCTGGTTCCTCCTTCTTCAATTCCCATATCATCTGTGCTGCAGCCTTTATTATCCCATCTTACGAGTACAGTCTTATGGAAATAAGTTCCGAACGCATATATAGCCTTCCCAATTACTGAGCTGCGACTTCACTAACAAGAATATCATAGTTTAGTTTAGAAAACGGCTAATTTCTAATTATGTCTCCAGGAGTTTTAAAAAAAAGCAATTGTGCATTTATCATTAACTAAACGAGTTATTGATTTCTAATGGATAACAATTGAGTTTAAAATGTAATAAATGCATGATAGCTTACAATAATTCTCAATGTTATTTTTACATATTCCGAATAACTGAACAATATTAAAAATGTTCATTAATTTTCTGATTAACTAACTTAACTGGCTTTATTAAAGATAGCAAAGAATAAAACTGTGATAATTATTTGCATTTACACAATTATTGAACCAAAATAATTGGGTTCGGACCATACTAATATACAGTTTTATTCATTTATATATATATATATATATATATATATGACAACAGTTCAAAATTTTGGATATCTTAATTTGAAAGGTTCCTTAAACTTTTTGCATTGTAAATCTTAATCACTTACAGATATCATAAGATCTTATGATTAGGCTGTTTCATCTGTTTTGAATAAACTTAATTCTTATCACTAGCTTAGATTTAGGTATGTTTTTGTTTTAAATTTTTAAATCTTTATCTAAAAAAATTTATTTGAAAAATTTTGGTTTTAATTTTTTGTAGTTGGGGTACCTTGCCTTTTCTTTTCTTGTTTCTTTTGCTAAATTTATTACAATTTGTATTTTGGATTGATCAACAAAATGCACTGGGGGAGGGGTGGTACCTTAGAATATGTTTAACCCAACAATTAAGTCCCCATTCTGAGAATGGGCCTGTTTTGCTTTGTTGGGTATTCAATTTATTTAAATTTTTATTCAGTTTTTTTTACTTATTTCTATAAATGTTTTCTTCTCTTGTTAATTTTAATTTTATTTGTTCTCTTAATTTTTATGTGTGTTTTAATAACTTAATTGTTTTATTGTTTTATATTACACACGCACGCACGCACGCACGCACGCACGCACGCACACACACACACACACACACACATTTATATATATATATACGCGTTTAAAAATCAATTTATTTCCATAAGAAATAAAATCGTAAATACGTCAGAAAAGTACGCATCAATGTAACATTTTTAAAATCACACGTAATTTTGAGTCAACGTCACAAAACCAGACACAACATTAAATCGGTGATCTTTCACTTAGTCGGTCTGACAAAGCACTTATAAATGGAGTGAAAAAAAAGTTCCGCGCAATATCTATTTATCGTATCAATCTGTCTGAAGGTCAAAATAAACACACAAGGCGACTCTTGAGAATCAACCGCGAAATTCTATAAAAACATCCTGAGGTAAATAAACAATCAGTTTTACGAGTTTTGGGAACATGAGTAAATGAACCTTTAGGGTCGTATGACAACAAACTTCCTAAACACACCTTTATTCCAAAGACATTACTATATATTATTACTATACCAAGTTGCAATATTTCTATATTAAACTAGTCATTAGTAATTAATGTATTTTAATTTTTATGATAAGCTACTCTCAGTGATTTTATGAAAAAACGAATATATTTCAAATTAAAACGCTTCTTACTTGTTTTAATAATCGTTTAATGTATTTCGAGAGATATTTCACCTGAAACACACACACACACATATATATATAATTGAATTGATTTAACTTTTAGATTTGTAACAAATGACGATTGTTTCAAAATTAAAAGTCAATTTATGACGCAGGGTTATTTGCGGTTTACTCTTCACTACCCCCCGGAACATTTTGATAATTTGAACTGCATATAATTACAACTCCTTGCCAATCAAATGAAACATGATTAGATAAATTAGAAGATAATAATTGTATAGAATTGAATTAGAGATGGAGTGATATATAAGTAAAATAGAATTGAAAGGAAAAGAAAAGGGAGATAGAGAATAACGACACGCGGATAGGTGTGTAGATTGAAGTAAATCATCGTAAATAATCATTTTTGTTGGAAGTGACTCATCAGAATAATAGGGGTCGAGGTGTTTCAGTTGGAATGAGTGAGTTGGTAAGGTAAGACTTTATTGTTAGCATTTAAGTTAAGGATTATCTGAGAGTTAAGAGGGGTTCGAGTGAGAGAGATAGAGAAAGTGAATGGTTTTGCATTTTCTATGTTAATAACTAATAAATTGTGTTGTCTTTCTCTTACTTATCTTCAGTTGAACTTATTGATTATATAAATAGGCGTGGACTTAACTATTGAAGTAAATACGTCACAATCTTTTTTAAATTTTAAAATTTATTCCAAACTCTCAAAAATATAACATGATTACAAGTCGTTTTATATTTGATATCTGTTTCGTGGTGAAGGTAAGGCATAGCGATATTTCAGTTTCTGTTTGAAAAAGAGATACATCTTCATTGTAACTATTTTAAGACTACAGAATTCTCAACACTAAATAAATTGAAACTAAATTATTATATAATAAATAAGAAGTTAGTTTGAAAAGCTAGAGTTCAGAGCAATGAGATTATTTTCCTCTACAGACAAAAGGAAATTTTTTTTAAATATTGGTACAGGATCAATCTCGTCAACCTAAGTAATGATCTTTTTCTTTCCCATGGCGTTTACTGTTTTTGGTAAACACGGGTGACGCGACTCCAGCATACCCTATGGATCCTTCTCTATTCTCGACCCCCCTTGTAAACCAGAATTTTACCTTTTTTCTACTTTTTCGAATGCCTAGATCCAGTTATACCTTTCTTGGCGCTACACAGCCATATCTTGCTATTGCGTCTCTAAACTGTGCGCACTCAACCATCTCATCAACCAGACTCTGATAACGAGGGGTAGCGAATCCATATAATTAAACAGTGTAACGAGAGATAATGGGACCTTATAGAAAGGAAATAAAGCTTAAGCACTGTCAAAATTTAATTGATGGGTAGAAGTAGGGGGTGTGAGTTTATTAGTATTTTCTTATGAATAATATTTCACTCTTTATTATTTCACATACGTTTATTTGAAGACGGACATGAAAATAAACAACAACAAAAAAAAAGATGTAAAGCATATTACCGAGCTTGAATGTGTTGGTTTGCTTTGTATATTTTTCTGAACGAAGACACCTGTTTCAAATATTAAATTTCTCTTTAATGACGAAACTGGAAAAAAAAAAAAAAAAAAATTACATTGCACGCTTTCTATGCAAAGAGAAAGATTACACACAAAGATTTTATAAAGGAGCCCGGGACAAAAAAAGTTTAACAATATTTGGAAAATTGTTTATATTTTTAAATGCATGTACGATTTTTTGTATTGTAACTGTTCTTTTTATAGCAGAACAATTCATTTATCCTTTGCACACAAAAACATTTGACAATGGTGTGGATTTTAGCTTTAGAAATATTTTTTCAAAACTAATAAGCTGTTACAACTTATCTCAATTTTGGGGCAAGTTATAACAGATGTGAAGCAAATAGTAACAATAAAAGTGGTAATATTCAAAAAGTATTTTTTCCCATTATTATTTTATTAGTTAATGTACAAAAGCATTTGGTAATTATTATTACTTGGTATAGTAATAAATGATAGCAAGTGGCTTATCATAAAAAAAAAGGACAAAATCATTTAACCATCAACATAAAAATCTGTCTCCATTAGAATTGCAATTAACTTAAACAAATTATAAATTGTTTCTTCTCATAAGTTTAATGTATACCCACGTATCTTGCAAAATAAGTATTGCACCTATTCTCCTGCATCAGAATTTATCACTTTGATATTTAAATTTTTTTCCTTTAACGGTTTCCTAACCCTTTCTATTCTCTTGTATTCTTTTCTTAGTATTTATATCTTCATATTCTTTTCTCCGTGTTTGTAGAGTCCATCATAAGAATCATGTTTAGTACAAATTCTAATCAAAAAGTTTAAAATCTGTGCGTAACGTGTGTGTCACAACTCACCCCTGTCACAATCATTGTTACCTTGTTAGCCTTGTTACCACATTACCTTATTGTACTCCTAGCTTCCGTACTGAAACATCTAAGACGACAACTAATCACAGTATTGAAATTAAATTTGAATAATGTCATACTTTTGGCTGAGAAAGACAACCAATAGGCTTAAATTTCTTGTGCCGATCAAATGATTTGCATTTTCAATAGGATAGAACTTTTCGCAAAGGTAGATTTATTCAAAAATCTAAATTTCTTAAAACTCTAAAAGAATCGCGTGACCTAATGAGTTCATTAATTCGTGTAACCCTTAAATTTTAACAATAAATGTTTCATTCTTGAATCTTTAGTGCTTCTGTCAAAGCAGAAGACTTTCTCGCGCCAGTAAGATGTATAAACAGATATAATTAAGTAAATAATTCATTCAGTAGTAATTTGGCTTAGTGTTTATCAAAATCTTGTGAAATATTCGTATGATTATTTTTTGGAGGTATCGTTTGCCAGGAAAAGCATTAAAACACCCGATATCCTTTCAAAACAACAAATTCCAAAGACTCGTTCCTTTACAGATTATAAATGCATCAAGGACTTTACAAGAAAACAAATATTTTTAAATATAAACTGTAAGTGAGACATTTTTGCTTTTGTGTGACTAGCATCATAATCAAACGCTGATTACCATTCACAAGAGAGTAAAGAAATTAAATGATTTAGTTTTAAAAGTACTTCCCTCATTTTAACAACAAAAAGTAATTTGCATGAAGTAATGTATACATGGCTTATTTCCTCTCTCTCTCTCTCTCTCTCTCTTTCTTCATTACTTATCTGAATAATACAAACAGGTAAGGTTAATATTATAGAAAAAATAGTTTTACATATAAAATCTGTTCCTTAACTTTTTGAATTTCCGAAAACTACGAAAGGGAATCCAAAGAATTTTTCAGTCGTACAAATGAATGAAAATTAAGCTAAACACTCAAGTAAATTATTCCAAGTAAAAACGTCCAAAATTTGTTAAGCCGCAAGCTTACAACACTATAATAATTGTGTCCTAGAGTCTCTCTAACTACGGAAGTATTTAAAGGTATAAAGAATGTGCAAATAAATACCCAAAAGTATTTGCTAAAGGGTTTGCATTTTTTTTAAAATATGCAATACGGAAAGACTTAAATGATTCATATCAGATAACTTCTAAGACTCACTCTGGTGTCCTAGATAAACTAATGACCTCGCGGTTGTCGTTGTTTTCGTCGAGTCGTGGGTTCGATTATTGATGCCACCAAAGACCCGCCGTGTAACAGGGCTCATGCACGCTAAATCTAGTTTAGGTCCCAAGTCCATTGTTGGCGGGGAAGTTTGAAGAGGAAGGTGCCAGTTCAGGTTTTATCCTCGTCACTTGACCGAGGTTCAAAATTGCGTTGTCCGTTGCCATTATTCTTCGTGTTGCTTCTAAGTACGGTATTAATAAGCAACCACTCAAAGACTCATATACATTGGAATAGTAAATTGTACAATAAATACATTTTCATTTACAAAGATAAGTAATACCTAGCATAAGCTTTTGACTTGTTATTTCTGAAGAAAATTTACAACCCTTGCAGGTATTTTTTTTTAGATATTAGCCAATAGTAGGATTCATGATCTAAAGTTATGGGGGTTTCTTAGGAAAGCGGAGCCGTTATCTAGCAGCCACAATATTGTGGGGGATGACGTCATTAATCTTCCCAGTCAAGTCTTTCTTTAGAAACCGTAACTTACCCGTTGATTTATGTTTCTCTCACATTCAATGCTTTTTAGGAAACTGTGCCATCTAGTTTACATAGACAACGTTTTAGAATTACCAGTCACTGTAATATTGTGACCACCAGATAACGGCTTCGCTTTTTTAGGATTTAATTTAGTTTATTTTTGTTTAGTTTTTATTTACGTTGCACTGGAAGCAACACGATGGCTATCCTTGGTCAAGTGACGATTGTTTTTCTAGGAAACCACAGTTTAGACATAGAAATATATTGTAGTTCACTATATCAGTTATTTGTGCTGTCTCATGAAGTGATCTTTGTTGTTGATAAAAAGTTTTGAAATTCAATCATATCGTTGCGAGTAAAAATACATTATGAGATGTGGATAGATATAAAGTTTATATCCAGCTAAATATATAATTTTAACGTAGCATATAATGAATTTTTTCTTTTCTAATTTCTTTTTTCCTAAATTGTCTCTCATTGCATGAACTTTTAAATACTAAATTTTTAAAAAGCAAATAAATATCTAACATATGCCCATATTTCAGCATATATCTTATAATAATTGTTGGATTCTTATAAAAAGTAATAAGTTCTTTGAGAGGATAATATCACACCTTTTATTTCGTTCATTAGTGTAGGAAACAAATACTCAGCTAAGTGATATACCTATCTTAAACAATAATAGATGGAATTTTTAAAATTTAAATTTTAGAATTGAAAAGAAAAATATTATCATCAATTAAAGTTCTTCGCAAAATATCTGTCGATTAACATTTAAATGAACATGTGACTTTCCTTTTTTGGTCTGTTTTATCGCTTTGCTTTTTATTCCACTTATTTTATTGTCAGTATAAATAGAATATTTATATCATTGAATTTGAACTTTGAAATATTTATGACAGATAAGTCTTACAGGGTCAACAATGAGACCTATTCTAATCAGACACAAATAACACTGATTTAACCTTATTCTCAAAAAAATTGTTAATCGTGTTATTTGTTAATCAAGATATGACATGTAATTTTAAAGATTTAAACTACTTTTTTCCCTTCAGCTTTATCAGTGACGGATTTAAATATTTTCTCTCTTTACATGGACAACAATCGGTTATTTTTTTATCACTTATATTTTTTTATCATTACTATCATTTTTTTTATTTTTGTCATATATTTATAATAGCTCAGTAGCCTTTGAGTTAATTCTTTATTAGTTCTTTTTGTTTAAGTTGGCGTTTTGTTCTTTCACAGATTAAAAATGATTTGCACTCTAAAGAAGAAAATCGCTTTTATGGTGTATTCCGGATTACTAGCGGCTGTTATAGGATTGGTTTTGTACTTAACGTTTCCAGGCATTATGGACAGACAAATCAAAAAGGTAACGTAGTCTTAAATTATATTTTTAAGACACAAACATCGATTCACTGAATATAACAAAAACAAATGAATGTTATTTTGATACAAATTAAATGTTAGCTATTTCATAAAATGCTTGAAAATACTTTTTTTCGAAAACACCAAAGAAAATATATCTAAATATGACAGTTGAATGAGATATGATAATATAGTATCTCTATATAATATAGTTTATTATTGATCGAGCTTTAATACAGTTTCATGAAAAACATGCTGGGGTTAAGATATGAATATATGCTAATTTTCCGATTCCTTTTATTTAGTTTCATCTGAATTTTCCTATTATGATTTGAATTACCATTTTTGTGCATCAGTGAAGTAAATAGTGTCATTTATTCCTAAAAAGTTAGTTTTTCAAACAACATTTTTTCCCGTTATTTAAATAACTCATTTAAGTTTGAGAAAAATGTAACTGTTTATTATTTTCGTGCCAATTGTTAAATAAATGTATAGAATATAGAAAGCATTATTTATCATCCGTTATTGTTAGTCATCTATTTGACAACACTGCATTGCTCTTAGGGACTGTTATTAACATTAATTCGGTAGTCCGTTTCTATAAAATGTAGATGTTTGTCATATGGCCGAGGATTTCTTAGATGTGAAATGTTTTTTGATGAGAAATGTGACGTATAATTCTATTCTTTTCTTGTGTTTTACTTGATACAGTGATAATCATTTAGTAACCACGAGCTTCAAGTTTTAAATCTATTTGAGAAGAGACGATGTTTTGATCAGTGATAGTAAATTCTGTTCATATTGGGCCAATGATTCTTTAGGACGGTATCGTCCGTTAGGTGATGAGTTTTGGGGAAAGATACAAATATGTTAGAATGAAAGAGTTAGCGTAGTTTTTATATCCTAAGTTTCTTTAATCCGATTTCTTGTTTTTATTTTTTTGTGTTCTTGAGATCAAAAGATGAAAATGAATTTTAGTAGAAAATTACGTCTTTATTATCTGTAAACGATGATATACTCGATTGTACTTATTTCCACTTTAAAAATAAATGAAAAAATTTGATATTTTACCTAAAGTGGAAATGATTTTAGTTAAGATAAAGGTGTTTTAAATTAATCTTTACCGCATATTGTTCAAGAAATATATATAAAAAAATCCAATTCCAAAAATTTTCAGAAAAAAATATGAACCCCCAATAGCCAAGAATTCTGAAGCCATAGAAGTAAATATTCTTAAAGAATTTTAATTTCATTTCAAGAGAACAAGAGAACAGATAAAAAATACCAAATATTTTATTTTAACTAAAGAATACTTTTTGAATTGAAGTTCACATAGTTGTGTTTACTAATAAAGAGCCTGTGAATTGGATGTGATTGTGATTATTCATTAACGTCGCACTGAGAAGAAACATGAAGATAAAAGGCTATGCACCTCGAAATTTTGAACATAGGTCAAGTGACGAGGACGATACCTGAGCTGAAACCTCCCTCTCAAAACTTCCACACAACGCCAACGGGAGGACTTTGAACCTTGTCAGATTTAACGTGCATCAGTCCCAGCTACTCTTTGGATCTTTAGTGAGCTTGAACTCACGACTCAAAGAGAAATGCCGGTCGCGAGTCCGCGACTATGACCACTAGGCTACCATAGCCACGCCTTGGCATTGGGGAACCAAAGATTACTGCTCTGAAACGAACTCCAAAATTTCATTTTCGGGGCACGCACAAAAATACGCGGAATCGAATAAAATAAACATAGTCAGTAAATCATTCTATAGTTTTAATGCAATATTAAATTTTTAATTTATGAATCACTGATCATAGGTAATTAGATAGTCTTTCTCATTTTGAAATTCCAAATATATGAGGGGGCATTGTAAAGTCTTAATTATTACTATGAAATAATCTAGATATCTAGATAAAACTTTTTCTGCATATTAATTGATCTTTATGTACATAATGTTGCAAATTATAGCTATTAAATTTGATTTGTTTGGTTTCAAGAAGCCATAGATTGAAGTAATCCGCAATATAGAGAAAACAGAGTTCAATCATCCGAGTTTTGCAATGACGGCCTTCGAAAAATCAATAAACGCTAGTAAAAATATATAACTCGGGAAGATGACTATGTAGTGAAGTCTAAAGCATAATAAATAAAAATCAAGTTTTTATCTTAATTGTTTTTAGTGATAGTTAAAACTTTCCGATATAGCGAATTACTTCAATATACGGATCTCTGAAACCCAACATATCAATATAAATAGCTGTAAATTACAGTATTAGGTACAAAATGATTAATTAATATGCAGACTGAATTCTATCCTGATATCACGAATTACTGATTCTCAGTAATAACTAAAACTTTATGACATCTCTTCGTACATTTACAAAATTTTAGCTACCCATGTAAAATGCCTCTCTAGTTTTAGAAAGTTTTGACTTTTTATATGAACCAACTATTGCCAAAACATTATAAAGTGCTGTAAACGGACACAGCGGATGCTTAGTTTTATTTTTGTTGGTACGTAAGCTAATTCCATTGAAAATATCCAATTACTGAAGATACCATTAAACTCTTCGCTTGGTCAGAGCTTGTATTTTTTCATTATTTTTCCGTTTGCATTTATTTAACATAGATAAAGTGTGACCTCTTCAAAAATTCTCCAGGAAGGTATATTTTTTTTCGTTTTGAGTAATATTAAGAGTACCGTTAACCAATCGTAAAAAGTCAATAAAATCAATTAAATAAGCTAAACAAAATAATCTTACATAAGAATATTTACTTCTTTAATTTAATTTATAAACTTCTTTGTTTTCGAAAACACAATTAAATTTTCGACGATAGTCCACTCTATTCGCATCTTCCTCGAATCTTTACAATGCAAATTATTGACGAAACATTTCCCGCTAAATTAGGAATTAAACATTTGATCAAGGAAAGCTATTTCGCCGTTCATTAAAATATTTTAGTGAGTTACTTCCAATTAGTTTCAGTTGAATCTGTTTAGCTTTATTTGGGATGTGTGAAACTAATTTGCATTTCGAAATATTTGACTTATCAGTCAATCTCTCTGTCAATTAATACATTTATGATAAATTAGATTCAACACGTTGATAAGTAATGAATAATTCAATCACCAGTAATTTTTATTATAACATGTTAATGAGGTTTGTGATTTAGTACTAACATTGTATAAATTTGTTGTTGTTTTTAATCTTTTATGCATGAAACTGGGCAATCATGTCGGAGAAACAAATATTGTGATGCACAAGATGAAGCAAACTGAATTTATTTTGTATAATATTTCCTACAGAACCGATTGTAGGTTACAGAGTTATAACATTTTGTATGCATATGCTTACAAACTGTGGCGAAAACATCATACAAATAGTTCCAATTTTAAAATCTGATTGAATTAAAACAAGTACAAAAATTTTGGAAAAATGGTTATATTTATACATACATGTCATGGACCATACACACATTCAAACAATTAATTTACTATATATAAGCGAAAAAACACTTTTTAAAAGGTCTCTCCCAAGTGACGACAGTGACGCAAAAGGGTTCTCTGCAAATCGTCGTAAAAGCAAAGCATGGAAAGAATAAGCGGTATCTATATGTAATATATACAATGTTACGGTTAATGTAATAAACTGGTGGTTATGTATAATTCCTGTTTATTATATATGATAACCAGTCTATACGGTCAGTGTATACGGAAACTAGTGCATACAACAACACACTAGTGCATCCACAGACCTCTAATAATGAATACGATGTATGTTATTTGTACGTTGTCCCGCGTTGTTAGAAACCAAATAGCAGCTCAAACTGGACAAATTTCGATAAAATTATTGACTTTAAACACATTCGCCACGTTAAGTTACGGAGAATATGTAAGCGAATAAGTTAAATCGATAAATATTCAACAATTTATCATGACAATGATTACGTGGTAATTATGAGTAATCACCAGAGTGTTTATGTAAAACCAGTAGATGAATCACATTTACCTCAACACACACACACACACACACACACACACACACACACACACTCTCACACACACACACTCACACACTCACACACACACACACACACACACACACACACACACACACACACTTTTTTTTACACATATATATATATATATATATATATATATATATAATTTCCATAATATAAAAAATGATTGAAACAACCAATTAAAATTATTACAGAAGCAAAAATTAAAACATAAGAACTTCAAAATTACAAGGAAAGCTTACAAATAGTTTTTTAGATTACAGAAAAAATACTGAAAAAAATTGAAAAATTTATAATTGCAAAAACCCAGAACAAAAGAAAAAGAAAAAAAAAATACATTACGAAACATTTAAGAATGAGATCAAATACCTGAAAGAATACTAAACAAATAAAAATAGCAAGAAGATAAAATTCAAATCATGAATAAATACTCGAAAAATAATAAAGCAGAGGGAAAAAAACCATAAAGAAAATGAAATGTAACATTCATAAATTCTGAATCTGACATTTGACAGATCAGCTGCTTAAACCTGTTTTACAGCCTCAACAATCATAACAGAAAAATGTTATAAACCAATATAAAAATCCCTTAAATTCAAAAAGAAACAACACCCAAAAGAAAACCCGCAAAGAATGAAATTAAGTAAAATACTAGAAAGAAAAAGGGATACATATGTAATAATATAAGCAATATATAAAATAAAACAATAAAAAATAATATATTAATTAGTAAAATATCAATTAAGACTGTTAGAGAAATAAGTGTGAGAACAATACACATTAATAAACTATAATAAAAATATTAAATGCAAAAGAAAAAAATTATATATCCGAGAAATAATTTTAGAAAAAAATTACTTAAATATATAATAGTTTGAAAAATGGATGGAAATAAAGTAAACCAACTGAACAAGGGGAAAAAAATTGGAAATAAAATAAAATTCAGAAAATAGAAAAAATGAATATATATATATATATATATATATATATATATATATATGTGTGTGTGTGTGTGTGTGTGTACATCAAAAGCTTCCAATGAAGTATTCCTTGTTTCCGCATTTATGAATTCGAAAATAAAATAATAATGTAATTTTGAGTAAAAATGCCTTGAAAATGCTCTTAATTTCATAATTAAGTCAAAGAATAAAATTGGCTTCTTATCTACTCGTAGAAGACAAACCAGAAATTAAATTTAGAGAATGAGAATGGAAAAGTATAAAAGGGGCTTTCGGACCTTGATGTGCCATCTCTGCTTGTAAACTCCTTAATATGTATTTCCTTTTTATATTCATTATCTTATTTCTGGTT
Organism: Nephila pilipes; assembly: GCA_019974015.1. Lineage (NCBI taxonomy): Eukaryota > Metazoa > Arthropoda > Arachnida > Araneae > Nephilidae > Nephila > Nephila pilipes. The sequence goes on along the minus strand of BMAW01039738.1, from coordinate 528,127 downwards.
GCGCACATAGTAATAGAAATTATCGAGTTCGACATGCTAAGAATTTTATCATCAGTTACGATTTTTTAAAACCTGTACACTATGTACACTGACGTTCAAAAATTAGGTATAATTTTCAAAATGCAAAAAAAAAAAAAAAAAAAAGTTAGTAAATATTGGTGAATTTGTTCGGAATAACTTTTGGAAAATCATCTTTTGAAGTTGAAATTTGTCAGAAAATCAGATAAATCGGCTGGCTTGGCATTTGCAATTCATTCAGGTTTTGCGCAATTCATGTGGTAGGGAAGGTTGATAACGATTCAATAGAACGAATAATGACACAAAGAAGGAAACTGGATATGTTTGCGAAAGGAAGAATCGGCAGAATGCTCGAATCCGGACGATCACAAACCAAAGTGTCTCTAATTCTGAATGTGCCTTAGTGTGTGATCAAAAGTTTGGACAGAGGAAAGAGGACGGGGAAATGTTAACCGAAGACCGGTACCAGTTGGCTAATAATCACAACCATTCACCAAAACCAATATCTGGCTAAAACTGCTTGATGTAAGAGGGACAGTTATGCTTAAGAACTGAATTCAGCTCTCGCAGCCGCCACAGTAGTCTGAGTTTCCAGACGAACTGCTTACGGGAGACTGAATAATGTTGGTATCTTTGCCAAACAACAAGCAGTTTGCATTCCCCTCACATGTATACATAAACGAGGTTGTTTAAACTGGAGCATCAGCCCTGGAATGTGGGATAGTAGGTCAGTGTGATGTTTAGTGACGAATCATTCTTTAGTGTGAACCATGATTCTCATCGGCTGACGGGGAACTGGTTTCTCCCCGTCAAGAGGGAGTCATGGTGTGGACAGACATCATGCTGGGCGACAAAACAGACCTCCATATCTTTGAGACTAGATCTGTGACTGCTAAAAGATACTGATATAAATTTCTTAGGTCTTATGTTTGCCTGTTTCAAGATTCTACTGATCTTGATTTCTTATTTATGGATGAGAATGTGCCTTGTCGCCATTCGAATCTAATCGACGACTTCCTTGAAACGGAAAATATCCTGACTATGTCATAGCCTACTCACTTACCTGATCTGAATCCAATCGAGCTTGTGTAGGATATGCTTAGAGGACAACTTACAGCTCTTCCGCACCCACCAAGCTCCGTTCTAGAACTGAAAAAAACTCTTCCTGATATTTGAATTATTTGAGCCCACAGCACATCTACAAAGTCAAAGCAAGTATGGGAAATCATTGTACAGCGTGCCTGATTATCAGAGGTGACTAATTGTAGATCTTATTTAACAACAAGATCACGTTTTTTTATTCCATTTGTGCTTCACTTAGGAGCGAACTCTTCTTCTGCCCAGTTTTCTTTCAATCTGTTTCTTTGGATAATAAAAGTGGTTATTATTGTTCTTTCGCTTTGTTTTTTTAAATTTATAATTGTTTTACTCTTGCATATCACGTTTACCGAAATTTCCGGTGGTGATTTCCTTCATAATTCCCCATTTGAGATCAGTGTATTTCGTATGAATATTAATGTAATGTAATTTCATATGTAAGTGAGTGTGGGAGAGAGAGAGCGAGTGTGAGAGAGAAATTATAAAAGCACTTAATTTATGTGCAAAAATTTAATTTCCTTTAATTTTTGCAAATGAATTCAACAACTTTCCATCCTTTCGAGAAATTTAGACAGGTTAGAATTTATTACAAGAAGTTTTATTACCAGATCGTTAAAATATGTTTACGAAAGAAATATTGCAATTTTTAAAATTTTATGTTAATTTAATTACGATTACTTAAAGCAGTGTTGAATATTTATATTAAACATAGGCAAATAATATATTCGAAATAATACATAAATTAAGAATAGTTATAATGTTTATGACTCAGAAAATGAAGAAAATCAGTATATTTCAAAAATTTGCTACTTAAAAATTCTTTATATTTTTGTTTCAGAGCTATTTTTAGTTATACAACCTGAGCAGTCATTTTGACCACAAAGCTACTTTTAGAAAAGATTATTCTTAAAACGTTTATATGAGCTCAGTGAAATTTTATTACTTGTGTTACATATCTAAGGCTTCTAATGCATCAGGTGTAATTTTTTCAATATTTTATAACAAGTGCATAAGAGCATTATGTTCTACATAGAACGTAATAACAACCGCCATAGAGAGTTTAGCAATCTGCTATTGAAATACCCTCTTTTTTTTCTCTTTGATTTTTCTTTTTTTTTTTTATTCCATCTATGCGCTTGTTTGCAGTGCAGGTGATTGCGTAAAAGCACCCATTGTAAGTGAATGTGAATCAGTAACATTGTTTCTAGCATTGAAAATTGCAAGTGTCTGACAGCTATTTTTTTCAATATCTCAATCAAAAAGACAGAGTAATGACGACGTTTCATCTCTTTTTCATCAACTCGATGAAAATTGCAATAATGATGATGAAAATAGTAATTCAGATTTCAAGAGATTCCTTATAAAAGCGAAATTCCTGAACAAAGCTCGCACTTATCAGAAGAAGAAATAGGTGATGAAAATTCCATGCAGCATATTGTTGGCTCCTCAGACAACCTTCATGCTCCAGATTTGCAGACAACCTTCATGCAAATTCCTGATGAAAATGATACGAGTATTAAGTTTTGAATATATGCCTCAGAAAACGTATTGAATGAAAGAACCGTATCTACTCCATATATTAAGAAAAATATGAGAGGAAATGAAGTTTCATCTTGGCGTTTGTTTTTTATCGAATCCATATTGAAGCATATTCAAAAATTTAAGATTAAAGAGGCTTGCAGCTAATTAAAATTTGATTCATGGCGTATTTCCTGAAAATGATATTTTTATTGCACTAGTTTATGCAAGAGAAGACCGGACTGTTTTAGACTTGAACTACGTAAGGCCAAAATATTGGGGTTCTCCAGTATTTAGTGAAACAATCGCGAAACCCTTTTCAAAGAAATTCTATAGCACCTGCGATTTGATGATAAACTGATTCGTTCAACTCGGCTTAAAAATGACACATTTGGTCTTTGGTCTGAGATAGAGCTGCCTTTTGTGATATTGTCAGCTGTGTTTTATAATGGGTGGAACAATAACAATCGACGAACAGCTGCTACCATGTAATTCACTTTGTAGATTTATACTGTACTTGTTAAATAAGCTCGATAAGTTTGGATTAAAATTCTGCTTGTCAGTGGATGTGTGGAGACCTAATATTTTTTGAATGATTCTATGTATCTAAAAAGACTGAAGATAAAGGGACAGAAATGTGCAGCTTGGTGAACATGCCGTTATTAAACTATTGGATCAATTTCTTTTTAAGGGAAGGGATGTTTCAACATCCAATAGTTTTGTATCTCAGAAACTTGCGGATTTGTCGGCATAAAGAACTTCTATTCCAGTTACAATTCCTTTGAATCGAAGACAGCTGCCGCTGATTTGTAAATATTCAATTCCAAAATAATTCTTATCAAAAGTTCTAGTGAGCGGTCAAAAACTGTTACTGTTTACTGGTGTAGGTAAAACAAATGCCTCCGTTTTGAGCTCTACGAGTATGCTTAAAAGCGTTAAGATAACTGATAATCCCCAAAGAATCCCCAAAATGAAAATTTTTTATAGATTCACTTTGTGGGGATTAGATGTATTTGATCAAATAGGCCACTGTACGTAATACGATCGGCTTCAAAAAGCCTATTTGCAATTTTAGCATTATTCTAGATATTGCAACTATAATTTTCTGAATTTTATGTAGAACATGTGACTCTTCGCAAATTTCTCGGAAATCCTTTAATGTTACGCTTATTAAGGAAATAAGATTATCGTAATGTTTATCAAAGAAACATCCTACATGTGCCTTCCTAGTTCTTCTAAAACCGCAAGTAATAAACTTCGTCAATGATAGTGATGCTTAAACAAAATCAAAGAAGTCTGTTCTTTATGGGTTAAACCCATAAGTGGAAAATATCACAAAAACAGTGCATTAAACACTTGTGTTGTAAATCATATGTTAAAGACTAACTGTTCCTTTTTTTACAGAAACAAATGCCTTTATTTTATGCAATACAAACTGTTACTGTTAAAAATACTGCATGCATTTTAAATTGTTTAAAATAACTAATTTTTACTTTTTGACATGATATTTGCATTAAAAATCAAATATTTACTCTATTTATTTTGTCAAAATGACCGTTAACGCCTGTTCTAGGTAGTTAAAAATATCAGTCATTCTAGAGTTAAAATAATATATAATTATATATAAGTATTTCTCCTTCGCTGTAGAACTTTCAATAAAATAAGTATTGCATATCATTTCTACTGAAAATAAGTAAAAAAATCGTAATTTTGATTCTCCTTTAAATGGCTGAATTATTCTTCATTCCTCGGAAGATAAAAAAAAAAGAACCAGCGTTTTCAAGGCTGTTTTATTTAATGAAGAATTAGATCACTGAGCACGTATTTTCAATTATTATAAAAAATATATTTTATTTTGAGACCCTCTGGCTAAAGTCAATTTTCGTGCTCTTCCCTCATAAAATATGACGCTTTATGCAAATGCACATGTGACACAGTGGGTCGAGCCGAACCTGGTTCTCGGATCGCAGAAAACAGACCAAATTTTACGTGTGACACAATTTGGCTTGACGGATGAGTAATTGTATGACTCAAAAAAATATCTACCCCTACTATAAATTCTAATGCTTAAAAATATTCTATAACATTGTTCTTTTATTTTTCTTACTCTTTCGAAGATAAGAAAAAGAAAAAAAAAACTATTACAATTCAGAACGTTCAAGCGCATTGCAATGTGCAATGTAAACACACACTCATATATATATAATTTAAATGTTTAATTGATTTTGCAATAAATTTTAGGTCATAATTTAAGTGTAATTTGATTTTTATCAGTGAAATCTAAGATGTTTACTATGCTATCCTTCTTTCTCCTGTAGTTGATTTTCTAAATTTTTTGAATTTTGGTTTTCTACTATATTTTATTATAATGTGATTCACTGAAATTTGATGGTTTGATCAGTAAATCCGGTATAAACACACATTATTCCATTCCAAAGTATGGAACGGTATAAATTACACTATTTCCATTATTCTAAATTTTATTTTCTTTTAAATTGTTTGGTTCTTTTATAGTTTGTTATGATTTTCTGAGTTTTTAGTTCTCTTCAAATAGTTTCTTTTGATTCAGTTCTATTCGATTAATTTCTTTTGATTCAGTTCTATTCGATTAGTTTCTTTCAATTTAGTTCTATTTGATTTAGTTTTCTTCGATTAGTTATCGAAGTAAATTTTGTATATGACTTGTGTAAATATTAATTTGCATTTTAATGATTCTTTAAATATTTTTTTTTTCATTTAATAGTTTACTGTCTAGTTTGATGGATATTTGGTTTTCATCTTTCTATTAAAAAGTAAGTGTCGCGTGGAGACATTTCGATTCATAATACCGATATAACTACACTTCACTGCCTGAAGCCTATGATAGAATTAAATTCCTTTGTTTACATTTCTTCTTTTCCTCTATGTTTACTATAAATAAATTTATTGTTTCCTACTATTAAAGTGTCCATATCGGTAGTATTATATTAAATTTAATTTTTTAGCATTTAGTGAAAAAAAATTGCGTTATTTATAATTTTCCCTAACATTGTTTAAATTTTGGTTTTTTATTCTAATAAAGAACTCTAATAGCTTTTGAATTCTGTTAATTTTACTCAATAATTTTCACTTTGAGTTTTTAATTCCTTTTGACTTAGTATATATTCATTACTTTACAATACACCCACGCATACATAGGGTATTTCAAAACTCATGGGCAAACATTTAAAGGGGGTAGAAAGTATCTAAGCAAGCAATTTTTCTCACACAATGCACAAGCGGAGAGCAAGTGGCAAACCGCTTGAAGAAAAGCATAAAGAGCGAATTTTATTACACATAATCATTATATATATATATATATATATATATATATATGTTATAATGATTTAGAAATTTAATTAATTAAATAAAATAAGTCGAGAAGAAGTTCAGATTACATTGTTGTTTATTCTACTTTATCTGAGAGAGAGAGAGAGAATATCCATGATTTTTACATCACAAGAGAGCAGAAGAAATCAAAAGAGAGACCAAATTTTTCCGTACTTTTCTTTAAAGTTAAGACAATTTGCATGTGTTGCCTCTTTTGAGGAAACTTTATCTATAGGATGAATATTGAGTTTTTGTTATTATTATTATTACATGTATAGCAATATGTTGAATAGGACTTATTGCATGTGCTATCTACAAGTTCAGTTTGAAGCTAAAGGCACATATCTGAAAAACTATAAATAATTTTAATATCTTTCGCATTTGCTAAGTTTCAATGCTTGGCTGCTTTTAACTTTGAAGATCATTGCGCGAAAAATAAGCAAATAATACTTTCTAATCCTAAGGTACATTTTAGAAAATTGAAAGATTAAGAAGAAAATTTGTCTTAGAACAGCTAAGGCCTGTTCTATCACTATATTCTGCGATAATGAATACACAAAACAGAAATATTGCAAATAAAAAACAAAGATATTCCCCATTTTCTTAAGATGTGAGTTATTGCTTTGTCTAATCGTTCATACCCTGATAATTAGTTTAACTACCACTTGACAAATGATGCAAACATGATTAAAATAAGCCCTTAAAATTGAGTATATTTAGAATTTAAGTAAAATACCTGCTCTTCTTCCCACAAAGAATTTTTCTTAAAAAAATCATCTTAAAAATTGCTTACTAAAGTCATTTTTAACACTGTTACACTGGTAGTAATCATGAAATAATTGAAGAATAATGAATCAAATTTGATAGTAATCAAATTCGTAAATAATATAGTTTTAACACAAAATGTGACGTGAACAATATGAATTCCACAGTTAACATTTCAAAAATTGAGTAAAATTAGAATTTAAGTAAAATATGAGGCTGTTTTAAATTTTATACACTTCTTTAAGTATAATTTTATCTTCAGGATCAAATCTCGTCACTCAAATGTATCAGAAAATCATATATATTTAGTTCCTGATGTGAATTTTCAGACTCTATAATAGTAATCGTGATATCTGAATAAAATTTAAACTAGTAAATGATTGTTATCAATTTCACGTGGACTAAATTTTCTGTTACAATAAAGGCTTTAGTCATTGTACATGACAAGGCTAATCTTATCTTGTGTCAAGGCCATTTTTATATTTTTCGAGAAAAATGTTTCTCCTTTGAATTAATAGTTTTCATTATTTCTGTCTATGAATTTTGAGAAACTTAAAAGCATATGTAAAATTATTCCTTTAAGAAATTCTGCGATGCAATAAAATTTAATAAAATTAATGCTTGCATTTTAATTAAGAAATAAAATTTATCTGAAAAAAATGTAAAAATAAACTTTTTATTACAAATTTCCACATGTTTTTGCATGGTTATGAAATACTTTGGTATATTTTCTCTTACGTTTTTATAGGTACCTGTTTTGTTAAGTTAATTAGGTATTCTTAGTATAAAAATGGACTGTACATATAGTAATAAAAATTGATTTTTTTTTGCTTTCAATCTTTCTAAGCAAATCCAGATTTATTTATAACGTAATTTTAAAGTATGTAATATACCCTGTTTTTAATAATGCAAAAACCTAAGCAATTTTATTTAAAAATAATGATTAGCTTACATAATTTTCATGTTCTCGACTTTGGTTTCTTTTGATATAACGAAAGTTTCTTCGAAGTTTCTTCGTGTTGTAGTTATTAAAACTCATTTTCAAAGATCATTATTGGACATTGTATTCTATAGTCTTTTCAGAGACACTTCTAAACACTTTGAAAGTAACATTATTTTCTCATCTTCTGTAAGTGTGACGTACATTAAGAAGCTCACTAGATGACGATCAGCGCATTATCAAAGGAAAGATTAACCTTAATTATGATATCCACCATGCTTTAAAGAAGGAGACTCATAAACAGGAAATTAACGTTCTTTGCCTAGTGTCACTAAATAACTATCAAAACGCCCGTTGAACATTTACTCAATCATGCACATAATTAAGGAAATTTTATAACTAAAGGATAATTTGTAGAAGTTAAGAAGAAAGAAATGTATGATACATGACAAATTTTTTGTTAAATTTGAGTAATTTCTCATTCCCATTCAGTAGAATGATTTCTTACACAGCATTTATGTCTCACTGTATTACACAATTTTAAAAGCGAATGTAATGTGACTCCAAAATTTTTTATACAGATAGTTAGGGAAAAAAATGAATTCGATGCGATTAATTCATTTTACAAGAATTTAGAGAATATATAATTTAGTCAGATAAGAGTATTTATTCAAAATAATTAATGACATAGGTTATTATTACTTATTTGTTTATTAATTAATGTAAATTAATAAGAAGCGTTGCTATATATATATATATATATATGTGTGTGTGTGTGTGTGTAAACAAAATCAAATGAAATACATATTACAATCAGTAAATCCTTTTAAAATTTTATATTTAGTACAAAAAAAACTAACTTACTACTGAATTAAAAGAAAAACCAAGAAGTTAAAAGGTTAACAAAAATCTAATTAAACTATTTTCATAAATTAAAAAAATTCTAAATTACAAACAATTTTAAAATGTAAATATCCTGTGTTTTAATGACAATTATAATAATTATTTAATATTTGCTTATAAATTATATTCTTAAAAATGTTTCGACTTAAAGAATTCCCAAACAAGGGTAGTTTATGAATTCCAAAGAAGAAAAATCTTTTGTATCATATATATTATACGAAATGTTATTTTCTCTTCTCTCTCTCTCTTTAAATATATATATATATATATATATATATATATAATATGTATAGTATTGTGTTGTTGTGGGTTCCTAGAAATGGTGTGGAGGGTGAAAGAATGAGATTTGAGAAAAAGTTTAGTAAAGCTATTTTTCGGGATCCTAGTACGTATATGTGTAAAATTACTTTAGAAAAATTCGAAAAAGGAATGTATGAAAAGGAAATGGCAGTTCGCTATAAGAGGACATTAATTTTTTTAAAAAATTCACTATAAGCGTTAAAAAAATAACATTAGTTAAATAGGATCTCAGTTGGGATCAGTGAAAAAGTTCATTATAACTAGGATATCAGATTATCCGGGGGTTCACTACAGCGTGGCTCAACTGTATTAAGATTTGCGATATTACTATTACATATTTTCTATAATTTGGTCTAATTATAGTTTTCTACATTGTTAATGTAGCCTTTTGAGTAAGAGAAATGAACGGTTATGTGTGTCTTTAATAAATAAATTGACCAATCGCATGTGATGTACATTTTTTTTGTTATGAATAAGAGCGATATTCTTGCGTATTCTTTCGCACGTATCGTACCTACGGGGAAAGGAATCACTACACAGGCTACAGTTCAGTTAATTATATGACTATCTTTAACTTGCACTGTTTAAACTTAAAAAAATAGTTATCTCTTTTTAATAACAATTGAAATGATAATTTTTGTTCAAAGAGAACTTGAATGATTTACATGATCGAATTTAATTTCAATTTTCATGTAAGGCAGCTGTTTTGGTCTTTAATGTAAACGAAAATCACGTCGATTTACATAACGTCATATGAAAAGCAGGTGGTTAGTAGACTGTTTTAGAATATTTTTTGTTTGTTTTATTTTCTACTTAACTTATAACTCTAACAATTCTTATGATTTATAAAATTTTCTCTTGGCATTTCAAAATTTCTATGAGCTTGATAAATATTAAATGCAACAATAAATAGAAGAAGCAATATATATGACATAATGATTCAAAATTATGTTTTCAGTTTTCAATTGCTAGTTTTTTATAAGTGTTTTTATACTGTTAGTCTTAAATTTGCGAAGCGAGATCAATATTTTGTAGGAATTGTTGTTATTGAGAGAGAGAGAGAGAGAGAGAGAGAGAGAGAGAGCTGACACAGACTTTGATTACGCAAAACGATGTCCAAATTCTCCAATTTAAAAATCATTACATTTTTATTACCAAAAAATTGTAAACTATTTTATATATACTAAGATAATAAAGTTATCTAAATAGTGTTTTAGAAGAAGGTTACTAGGGAGGGAAGTATTTCGGACTCTAGAAATAGAAAGACAGATTTAGAAAACCGGTGCTGTAATTGCCGTGAAGAATGCCATTTTTCCAGTGGGCGTGATCTAGAGTAACCTCGGGCAGAACTGTCCCATTCATGATCTGAGTCAGGCAATTAATTGGATTAAATTGTCCTTTCTTGCATCAACATTACTTCGCCTTTAATTGTTATTTTTTTTGGAAAAAGAACATTATTAATGAATTTGACTATATTTAACTATTTGACTATATTTAACTATTTGTGTACTATATTTAACTTTCACATTTTGATGCGCATATTTTTGTATAATTATATTCACTTTTGAGTTCTGTTATTTAACGAGATGAATGCAAAAATTATTTCTCCAAAATACTCGCATACCTTAGATTTACATATGCAGCACAACGGGTGCAACAAAATTTCCGACTCATTAACTGCAAATTCTTTTTCTAACGCAATGACTATTAAAAAAAAATATAAAGATAGTCCATCGTTGATCAAACTATTAGATTTCTGCACTATTTCTTTAAAAATAACGAAGAACCAATAAATTTAGATATGATTTTCATGAGTTCAATGCCACTATCTCAAGGTTAATTTTATGATGTCTGAAAGAACTTTTTAGATTTGCTTTTCTAATCGTCTTAACTATTTTTTTCAATGCAAAAATTGTAAAATTTATGAATAGTAAAGAATTAGATAATTTTAACGCGAAGGAGATGAAAGCAGACGATCTTATCAAAATATACTTTTGAATATATTTTCTTATCTAGAATTTCAAAGAAATGTAATTAAATATTCAGCATAAAAATTTTGTGTGATTTTTAAATTTTTATAAATGCACCTTACAAAATATTTTTTTTTGTAAAAGAATAAAATAAATCAAGCTTTAGTATTGTTGTGGCAGAATTAAAAATATTAACTCAAAAATTTAACTTATTTACCCATAATGTCTGAGACATATTTCCTCTTAGAGTTATCATAAGGCTTATTTTAAATTTTGAATAGTTATACTGACATTAAACCTATATAAAATTATCTCAAAAAAGTTTCTCCTTTTACTTTTAAAGTTCCCGCTTCTTTTTGTAGAATATCTTCAGGCGTTTTCTTCGCTGAATGTTAAGTAGGACTAAAATTAGATCTCTGTATTTTAAACGTTAGTAATGCAAAATTATGAGAAAAGAATTTCGCATAATTTAATTGGATTTTCCCTTATGAACTTTAGTTCATGATGTTAATTTAAATAAATATTTCGAAGAACTATCAGAGAGCAGATTTTTAAACATGATGTCTTTTACTGACCGCTCTGTCTTCTTCTTCTTCTTCTTTTTTTTTTTTTTTCTTTTATCATAACTGATCTCTAAACGCATTTATGCTTCTTCCAAGGGAGAATATATCAAGGTCATTCTTAAATAGGGCGTTTTGCAAGGTGAGGATCGCCATTTAATTGTTACAAATGACGTTACGATTTAAATTTATTTTTTGCAAGGGCATCACAGAAAAAACTATTTAAGGAAGAGTTTAGAAGAGAGTAATGTTTTCTATGCAAATTTATAAATAATTGGATATGATTTTTTACGTCGATTACATAAATATTCCCATTCATAATAAAGTAATATAAGGCATTGGATATAATTACTTTAGAAAGGTCACTTAGACACGTGTAAGAATGTATCTTTTTGGAATTCAAGGTCAGTAGCGTTGATTAAAATTAAATGTATTGGGTTTAGCTTTTTACAACTAAACAAATAAAAACAGCTTTAAATTTGTTTGTAACACCCTGTTGTTATTTTCTCCACTTTCTATTCTTAGTCTTATTTAAAATAGTTATAAAACTATAGTCCAATGAATAGAAAATCACATAGAAATGATAACCAAGTTATTTTATTCAGGTCTATTACTAATCGAAATTCCATTCTTAACTTACGCTATCTGTGGCAAGAATTCTTAAGCGCATCTGATTTAACGTTTAATATAATAATTTAGTACTTACCTTACTCCGAACTGTGTGTGAGTGATCGGGTTCGAATCTTGAGGTCTGAATCCTTGACCCTTTGTAGATCTTTTTTATGTACTCATACAAAGCACCTTATTCAACGTAGGTAAATCATATTGATGACTTCAACTCAAATTCTCTAACACCTCAACCATCTGAACTATCAACTCTTGTATTAAACGCTTCTTTGCCTTTAAACGCATCTCCACAGTTCAATATATTGCACCTCATTAATCCTAATTTAATCAGCATAAGTCTCTTTTCCTTTATTAGAGGTGTTTTTTCCATGCTTTCAAATTCACTTGAAGTCCCAGAAGTATTAGTTGAAAAAATAAACACGTTATAGCCATTGACACACATTAGAATAATACCACACATCCTTTCTGAGTTACATCCACACATCCTTTAGCATTTCTGAGTGTAGTAAGAATACACAATGAAATATTTCGCAATAAAGAAATATTTTAGATTAACGTTTTCTAATTTAAATAGCTCTTTAAAACGTTCAGAGAGGCTACTTTAGGCCGAAAAAGATATCACACGCTGACTTGGCGCATTCCAGTATTGTAAAACGTTACATTGGTAAACCCATTTGTCATTATTCAAAGGACCCTTCTCGATCTCCAAATCAGAAAATTCTAAAAGAAAACAACATTACCATTTTGCAAAAAAGCTTTTACTGAATAATCACGCTCCTAATAAGACCCGATGAAAAGGATTCTGAAATTTAATACGATACTAAGAAAGAGAGAGAGAGAATTTACTTTTTAAAAAATTAAGAATGTATTGTAAGGTAATAAAATAAATTTAACTTAAAATTAAGGTTTATATATATATACATTATTTCTAATTTTCTAAACTTTTTCTTTTCTGTAACTTTGGTATATTTGAATTGGTCTGAATCTTAAATAGTTTGTTATGACCATTTAGGGTCTTAGAGTTTTAAATTTTAGAAAGCTTGATTATATTTAAGTATATTTTTTGTTGATTTTCATAAGTATTTTTTAATTTGATTTTTGGTTATTTCTTTGGGTTTTTTTTTTCTCTTACTTACTTTTGCTTTAAATAATTTTTAAAATGTTTTGTGTTTATATATATATATATTCTTGGTAACTGTGTTGGAATGTTTCGATTGAAATTTGTAAAGTTTTAAATTTTTTGTTACTGTCTGTAAATTAATAAAGTTTAAAGATATAAAATTAATCATTTACGGAAATTAGTTATGACTGATTTGAGTTTCTTATAAAAAATGTCTCCGTTGAATTGAACGAGCAAAAAAATAAATAAATAAACAAATAAAAGTTTGTAATTATTCCGATAATTCTCAGTCTATAACCTTCCGTTGCTGTTTCATTGTTCTATTTTTGCAAGTCCGACTTCTCGTCCCACAGTATCAACAGTCAAAAAGATAATGAAAGATATCAATATCTTATTTTATATTGATTATGTTAATATTTATAATAATTTAAAAATGCACATTAATATGCAATACTTTTGACGAAAATTGCTTTCGTAAATATATTTCTCCTAATGATAAAAATTTAATAGAATATTTTTGTAATTTTTGAAACCTAATTTTATTTTTCACTCCAGTTATATGTTTAGAAATACGAATTCATATAACACGGAATTTTGAAGAATGTGTTATGTAAGCATGTTACCTGTGTACAATTTACGAAGAAATTCGTAACCACTTAACTGGTCATACCACATTCAAATAACGCCTTTAATGCGCAGCGTGGTTTAAATGTATGTAGAGAGGACATAATGTTTCTGATTATCACGTATCGCTTATTCCAGTTTACTTTTTGATTCATAGGTGATATAACTAATCCGTAGAACAAACTTTCTCCATTTTCTTTTTTCTTTTTGTGTTTTGAAATAAGCTCTTTCTCTCTCGCGCTCTTGGGTATTGTACATTACAGTTCATGAAAGTTTTGCTTAGGTACGCTTTGAAAAAAAAAAAAACTTATAATACTTTTATTAGCTTATTATGAGAAATTAATAACTAGGCTTAAAATTTTTATTTTTTTGTAGTTCATAATTTTAATTTTTTGTCAATCGAAAATGGAAGATTATGACAATGGATGACTCATCTTTTTGAGTTGAAGTATTAATTTATATTTAGACATGCGTGCGAATTGTCAAATTATGGAAAAAAAATTCCCTTTTCAAATCAGCTTATGTGAAAAAAGTCAACATTAAAGCGTAATGATAATTTTTATTATCCTTTATACATACTTAACAATGGACCAATACAGGATTTCTATACTTATATTTTGTCAACAAATGCAATTTTCTGACAATTTTGGAAATAAAAGATAAACATTTTGAAGATCGGTGTTTTGAAATTTCTTTAACTGTTCTGAATGGATAATAGCCTGAACCTTTCAAGTAAAAGTACCGGAATTCAAAAAAAGTTGGTTCTTTCAAAAATTCGTATAAGAATTAATTAAAACACTTTATTTTCCAAAGAAACAGTGAAATATATCACTTATCAACGAAATTTGTCGACTGTATGGAGTAAATAAAAATAAGATTTCAAGTAATGTTCACGCATATAGAGAATGAGATTCAGGTTCTCTTGCAGGAAATATTGTTTGAAAGAATAAAGGTTTTAGCAAATTTCTTTCTTTTTTTTTGTTTATATCGAGAATAAACTCTCTTTAGCATATTTTGAAATTTAATGTCGGCTGGAGGAAATTTAGTATTAGTGGAATGTCTCAGTATAATAAGTTTTATTTAAAATTGTTGTAGATTATTTGTGTTCTTTAATTCCCAACAAAAAGCTGTCAATAATTAAGTAAATTGAACTGTAGATAATTAATAAATAAAGGAATAATTCTGAGTCATGATCATTTCTTGTTAATAATAACCATCGCGAATCATTATACTTAGTCAATGAGAATGAAGGTTATGCTTAATGATGAATAACACATCGATCAATAACTCCCGAGTCTAACATTGAAAACAACATTTTTTTTGCAAATTTTTTTTTTATTCATCAACATAACACCTTTTGTTAATCACCTTTTAGGGTGATACAAACGTTCCAACGCTTTTCCATATCTTTTTTTTTTCCCCCAATTTTTTTTTCTTCTTTTTTTTCTTTTTTTTTCGCAAGAAATCTTTTTTGTAGCGAGTAAATAGCGATAAACAGCTTTCTGAATCATCGACTCGTTGCTGTTTTTGTTCCATCGAAAGCAATCGCGGCACCCATTTGGAAAAAACCTTTTTCACTTCACTTCAAAAAACCTTTTTCCTGGTCCGATCGACTTAAAATTTTGACACGTTTCAAGCAAAGGTTAGTACTCTAGAAAGACCTGGTTACTGGTTTACTACGAGCGCCATCTCTGTGTTAGTCTCGGGAGTTATTGATCGATGTGTTATGAGAACATGATGACCTTTAGGGGTCGCGATAACCTGGTAGGTAGAAGAATTACCTAGTTATCGGTAATCGTTCGTTAAAGACTCGTTTCTATCACAGCACGTTTTGATGAATACTGAGTCAATATATCAAAACTGGAAAAAGAATAGTCCTCGGCTCTCGAACTGGGACTTGATACGAGTTTCATCTATCATAACTCACTTGCGTGTAGCTCTAAAATGTTCTTTTTTTTGAAATAAAGTAGGACGGACTGCAGAGATTCAAGAAATAAAGGAATAATTCTGAATCGTGGTCATTTCTTGTTAATAACATTTATCAGAATTCATTATAATTAGACGAAGTGAATGAAGAGGTTGATGAAGAATATGATGATGTAGATGAAAGATAAAGAACAATCATATTGTGAAATAGGTAGACATATTTCCCATTCGATGTTAAAAAAAAAGAGGGGAGAAAAAGCTTTCATAATGATTAGGCATCAATGAAGAAATGATATATCTGATTTCTGTAAACCTAAGTATTTTCTCATGAAGCTTCTTGCTTGAAAATAATCTTATTAAATATTTGTCATGTTGTTTGAAGTATTATAATAGTTAAGTACATATATTTTTTCGAAAGAAGTTTAAATTGAATATATAGGTTTTTACTACTGTTTTTTTTTTTTTCAAGAACAAAAACCTTTGAGCTTTTTACAGATTATTTTTTTATTAGAAAATACTACAAAAATACGATTTATTTTAGATTTTTTTTAATTTAAAAAAAGCTTGGTCAATTTCATGTTTTGTTATCACCCTGATTGCAAATGAATTTCATAAAAAAAATTATGAAATTTGATTTTGTTGTTGTTGATTATTTTTGTATACATAAATTTCTAGACACAAAATTATATTCATCCATTCTTCTTATCGCAATTGCGTTGAGTTTAAAAAATATTTCTTCCACGATTTACGACAACTTAGATTCAGTTTTCATAAGCCTAAAATTATCCTTGCAGACTCAATTAAAATAGAAACTCCTTGTTTAAATGCAAGGAAAAATAATATAAAATATGCGTGCAAAAAAAGCAGGTAAATAAAAATAAAAGAAAAATTTAATGTTTAAATAGAGATCGAAAATTTTCATTTTAAATTCATTATTATTTAATTGGTGCAATTCATTCGAGACGCACAAGCTGGAAGAGTAATTATACGAGTGTCTTCTTGTTTATGACGATTAATTTTGGTAATTGGCAGTATCCCTTAACATTATAAAGGATAGAAGAGAGAATGACTTAAACTAACAATAATGGGGTTTCTCAATTAAAATTACTCTAGCTGTTTATAATATGAAAACCAATTTTAATCTGGTAAGTAATCTTGTAAAGAAAAAATAAGACAAATTACTTTTTATCAGTATATATTTTTTAAACTTGAAAGTTTTATGAATACTTTGAAATCATTAGTAAAACTTACAAGCTGCATTTTGATTTTTTTTTTTTTTTTTGAATTTTAATGAAACAGGATTCTTATCGCCGCCAAAATTGCCTACTTAAAAATTTTTATGCGTGTGTGACTGATAGAAGTGATGCTTTAGAGATTACAACAACGGTTTCTGTGAAGTAATTAAAATGGAAAGCAAAATAATTAAAAGTAGATGTGATAGAATTTTTACGTAAGAAATACGTATGCTCTTTTTCATTTGTACACTTCTGGATTAAAGTATCTGAACACCTCCGGATAATTTTTTTTTAAATACATTGATATTTGCTATCAAAATTTTTTTAATGTTAAAATATAAACTAAAACTATGAAAAATACATTTAATAATCTGCTTTTAATTCAAAAAAAAATTGAGTGGAAAACATTTTGAAAATAGGACATAAATTGACTATCAGAATAACATTCATAACTCAAAAGTAAACAAAAATATCATCATTCTGTAAGTTTTATCTTGTTTATAATAACATTTTTGGTTGCTGGTACTACTTTCATGACGAAAATCATATTACTACACTTTTTATTGTGTTTCGAGTCAAATAACAATGAAAATTCAAAACAAAGTTATAACAATACATGATTTACACCTTTGTTACTAAAAACGTATCAATTTTACAACCATGAAAGTAGTAGGAGTTCTTCAAAACTATACAAGGAAGATACTTGTAAAATGTAAATTATTTTGGTTCATAACTTTTTCTGATATCTACGTTGTCATATGTGAATATGTCGAGAAAACTCATTTTGAGAAAAATAAAAAACAATCTTTCAAATGCAATTAAAAATTAGCTACCGAGTAAAATTCAAATCCCTGTAACTTAAGTTCTAAATAAGGTATAAGCAAAATTTAAATACTATTAGAAAGAAAAATGTTTAACTTTTAAATTGACGTTAAAATTAGAAAATCGAAAATTTTGACTAAAATGGCGTTTTAGAGGTGTAAGGATACCTTAAAAAGATATTTTTTGAAAAATATGGATAGGATAGTTAAATAAGATGACCTTATCCGAAATAATAGGAGAAAAAGCACCAAAATCTCCTCATGAAATGTAAAATTTACCTCAAAAAACAACGGATGGCTTATCAAAAACTAATAACAGCAGGAGAAGGCATAATTGTTTTATAGCTTTATTGAAGTTAATTATCCAAATATGTGGAAATTTATGCAAGGGTCGAAGCAAGAAGACAAATTAATAGAAAAAAAATTATAACAGCGTCTCCTTAGTCAGTCACAAGGGGAAAAAGGGTAGAAGATCACTCAGAATAAAATTGAAATTAAATAATCGTTGAAGGCTACTACATACGAGGGCATAGTGTAAAGGTTTAATTATTATTAAGAAGTAACTGAGATATTTCTATAAAATTTATTCTGCGTATTAATTGATCCTTATGTACATAATGTTGTAAATTACAGCTATTGTATTATTATTTTGGTTTCAGGAAGCCGTAGATTGAAGTAATCCGTAGTATCACAAAGTTTTAATTATTATTCCGGAGTATCGTCCAGTTTTAATTATTTCTATGAAATAATCAAGTGATAGATACTTTTAATTTTTATGTATTATTCTTAAGACTTTTCTATAGATAATCACCATACAGAAATATATAATTCTCCTATCGTTTCGTGACTTTCGAAGGCCGTCATTGTGTAACTCGGCAGATTCAACCTTATCTTCTGTATATAGAAGGGTTACTTCAATCTACAGCTTCCTGAAACCAAACAAATTAACATTAATAGCTGTAATTTGCAACATTTTGTACATAAGGATCCATTAATATGTAGAATAAGTTTTATCGAGTTAGCTCAATTATTCTTAGTAATATAATTAAAACTTTACAATACCCCCTCATATATGGTTATTAGTGACACAGCAAAATATGAACAAAAAAAAAAACCATGAAGAGGTAACGAGAAAAATGTATTTAACTTATGCAAACCTCCCTACCTAAGTCCCTACCAAGAAATACGATTTTCCTGGTTACTTAATCACTTAGTTCTTGAAAAAAATTATGAAAATGAAAGAATTAATAATACCCCTGTAGACGACGTTCAAATATACGAATACATGAATGGAGGCATGGATTTTTTTTTTATTCTGGCAGTGGCATTTACATTAAATCAAATAACACTTCCTTACAGATACAGAGAGAGAATATTGACCACTATGCAATTTTTTTGTTACGAATTAGTTATCATAGATGTGAGTCTCAATTCAGTTCTATCACTTTCTGAGAAGAAATAAATCTGGATTTTAATCTGACAACCTTCAATTATATGCAGAATTTTTTTTTTTTATCGAAATGGTTATTTCATAAACTTTCCGATAAGCCTCGTATATAATGTTAAAAAATGTTCTACGTTATATATATATATATATATATATATATATATATATACAATTTTTGTATGTTTTGAGTAAATGAAATGTTTTATAATTCTCATATTAATATTTTTGCTGTCATCTATATGTTAAACAAAAATAAATGTTTCATTCATCACATCTTAACGCTGTGTGTTGTCATGTGCCGAATTGTATCGCGTTAAATTTGTTGTATGTTGAATCCCCCGCGTTGAAATTTCAGAAACTGAATTATTCGTCCCAGGTTATACTAATTCGTAGAATAGCTACTTCGATGTTATTTACAGAAAATGGTTACTGAAGAGGGAACAATTAACTTGACGAAAATGCATGCTGTTTGTGAGAAAGTTCCGCATAAAAGATCAGATAATTGAGATTTTACCGTAAAACAGTATTGACAGGAATTTTATTATAATAATTTTTCTAGTCGAAGCTTAGGAAATGAGACTGCGTTCATCAATGTGGGAAAGAAAGTGAAGGATTAAATAATCATAATAAAAATTGAAATTGGCTTTGGTAATTTCATTTTAATGTGCTAACGTTATTTTTTCGTGTTAAGTTCTCGAAAAAGTCGAATTATTCAAAACGAATATTAAGTAGCGTAAAGAAAGCGTAATTCCAAGCCCTAGGCACTGAAGCCACTGAAGCAGTTATTATCAAGCAATGTAAATATATTCATCAAATTCCTGATGCATTTTTATTTTCACGTGCAAAACATTCTTCAATACAAAAATGTTACCAAGGTTAACAACAAGAATAGTGAAAACAGATGATTCTACCATAAAAATCAATTAATCAATAAAATAAAATAAATTAATTAATCAATCAATAAAATCAATAAATAAATTAGTCAATAAAATCAAAAAAATAAATTAATCAATAAAATCAATAATCAATAAAAATAATAATCAAATTAAATTAAATATTAAAAAATAAGAGCAGACGATAAATTATTAAAGTAGACAATAATCTTCTTTTCAGATACTAAAATGAAAGCAGGCAATAAAATATGATATTAGATGTGTCTTAGCAATATAAATATACCCTAAGTGAACTAAATGTAATTATTATAATCATAATGTATTATAAAGTCAATCTTTTCAACCTAACACCATGTATCCTTTATTTTATGCCCCTGTATTTTTGTTGACGCCATTTTCTCAAACAACAACATGTTAGCACATATTCATAAATGTCATCTAAGTAATAAGAAATAAGAATGTTATTTTATTATAATGCTGAAAAATCTTCTTTATTAATCTAACATTTATAAGTGAAGAATTAAAAAAAAATTAAAGTGTGTATTACATATATTTTCGCATATCATCCCGTAAGACGTTACCTTTAAGCTATGCGATTTTATATCTAAATTGTTTCACAGTAGTCTTACCTTCTTTGAGTTTAACACTTTTCTTTTTCTGTCTTACAAGTTCTAAATCTTTTTTCAAGATTACCTTGGCATTTAAACATTATAATAATTAGTCTTGCTTTTATTTTTAGAGAATAATACTTAAAGAGGGATCTCAGTCCTATAAGTATTGGAAGGATGTTCCTGTTCCTATTTATATTCATTTTTACTTTTTCAACATTACCAATAGAGAAGAAATTTGGGATCTTACAAACAAACCCATTCTCGAAGAAATGGGACCTTATACATTCAGGTGAGTAGACAGAAAATTCTATAGACATTTTAAGAATAAATATTGATAATTAAGCAATTTATACTCATCTTAATTTGATTTTCAGGCTAAAGACAAGTAAACAATTTCATTAATGAATGATTTAAAGCTCCTTAATGTCTAAATATAGTTTTGAATCAAGAAAAAATGGATTATTACTTACTCGAGAACTTGATTATATGATTACTTATGCTTATATCTTAAATTTACTTAAAGAAAATGGTTACTTGTTCAAGAAAAATGATTTCAAATTCTGCGTAAAGTCGTATTAATTCAGAATCAAGCCATCAATCTGAATTTTTGTGAAGTTTCAAAATGAAGGCAAATTCAGTTTAAACTGTGTTCATTTTTACTGTGTTACTTTATTCATTTTTATAATTAGTTTATATTCATATGCATAGGTTTATAGGATAAATAAATCTTATTATCGTTTTTTTTGTGTGTGAAGAACTCTGATTTTGATGATTTTATGATTATTATTGAAAAAAGTTTTAAATGTACTACTCCCTCCTCATCAACAAACTATATTTAGTTGAAAAGGTGTTTTATGTCATACCTTGATTAATTAAACCTGTTATTAAGTCAATTGTAATAAATAGTGCATAATTAATACTTCCGCCATGAAAATTAATTTTATAGTGTACATGACTGAGGTACAAAATCACTAGTATGATGCAATGAATACATCATTATTTCATTTAACCTTCAATAAAGTAAAATCTAACCTCGTTATCATATTCGGATTTTAATTTTTTGCCTTCGGAAATGAATCAACGTCTAGTGTTTTCAATCGTATTTTTCTTATCTAAATTAAAGGAAATGTTGTTTTCTCGAATCACCGTTTAAGGATATTGAAAAAAAAAAGAAAGAAAATTATATTTCTTCACCATTTACTTGAAGGTAATTAAATTCAAATATTTGTTCTTCTAGAGTAATTGAAATGTTTTAATTTGTAATTGACATTTATGTAATTTAAATTAAAGAAATTGAATAATGTTTATTTTAATGGCTGACAGAAAAAGAAAACCTTTCTATTACTAATTAATAGCTCTATTTATATGCTTAAAGAAAGAGAGTCAGAAAAATTTACAATAAATTAAAGGACTGTATAATTTTAGGAATAATTACTTTTAGAATTATCTTTGTGACAAAATGTTTTAACTGAATTGTTTTTAAATGTGTTTTAGTATTTTAACGCTCTTGGCTATTTTTTTTTCATTTTGAATTGTATATTATTTGGAGAGGATAAAACTGGCTTTAATCTAAAAAAGGAAGATTGAAAGTCATTATAAAAACTATATTTCAATAAAAAAAAACTGATTGCAGTGTAAAAAAATTTGATATGTTGACTCCCCTGAGAAATTTTTAAGCATTATAAATCTAAATCAATTAAAAATGTAGTTTGAACTTTACAACCAGGGTTATTTATTTGAATTCTGAAAAAGACATTCCTTTCTTGTTGTTAGGTAAAATAATTGTCTTAAGCAGTACAGGCGAATTTACTAAACAAATGTCCTTGTTAATCAAAATGTTGCTCTTACAATGGTGGTTGATAGATTAATAAAAAAAATTTTGAAGACAATTAAGACAAAATAATAAAAGTTAAATAATAAATTTGTAAAATAATGCAAGTCCAATGAGGAAATTGTAAGAAATTTCTTAGCGTTATCAGAATGATATTATAATTGATTATCGAAATATTAATTCTAGAATGCAAAAACAAACGCACTGAAAGAAGAATCAAATGTTTTTTTGTTTTCGATCTAAGAGCTCATTTTGATGTTTTCGAAATTATGTTGAAATACTTCATAAATGTCAGGAAATATTTGATATATTAATATGTGTGTGCGTTGAACAAAACAAAATTGTTTAAGCTTTATTTTCAACTAATACCGATTAAAGTTTCAGAGCTATTGTGAAACACTTCATTTTGAAAATTTTGAGTCATTTTTGCTTTGAATGAAGTAACCCGAAAAAAATAATCTATGATTTAAGCATTTGTAAGAGGGTTTTTGTGTAGAGAAATAAAAATAATAATAATAATAATAATGAGCACCGTGTTGTGCTTTATAGTTCAATGAATGAGTGAGTGAATGAATGAGTGAATGAGTGATGGTGTTTAATGGCTAAAGAGCCAGATATGATTCTGCTGTGCCAAACAAGGTACAACTGTGATCTAGACGTTTGAAAAAATGGAACTTATATGACTGATAAGAAAGAGGGTGGAAAATAGAGAATGATCGCTAGGGTATCCCGGGGGTGAGTTTTCCGTGTTTAGAACAGACAGTAAACCTCACGAGAAGAAAGATCAATTGGGTGTACCTTGTGGTCATGATTTCCGAACTTACCTAAAGAAGGTAAGCTATATATTATTCAGAAATATTTTATTCGAAATATTATTCAATCTATTTTAGACAGTAAAAAAAGAATTCTAAAAATTCTTTTTATATTGTTCAGCTGAAAAAATTGTTTAATTCCTTAGTAAATATCGTAGTTGTTGAAAGCTTCAAGTTCTTAGATGGAATTAATTTTGAAATTAACAATTTGTATCCTTAAAAAAGGTATCCTTAAAATATTTATGTTTCGTTTACATTTATTTCGAAAACAAAAATGTATTACTTATCAAATTATTTCTAACTAAATGAAACAAATCACCTCATAATATGATGAGAATACGAATGATAATATATAACAATAGATAACGCGACTGCTTTAGCCAAGAAATCACGATACTCAAAAGTATGTGAGCTGAACTACGGCTTTTTTTAATATTCGGAAACTCTTTTTTCCTTTCTTCGGAAGAGATGATTTTCTTCTTCTATATCGTACATTTCTACCAAAACAAAATTAATTTTATCCAGAAGTTATATTTTGAGTAACTGGTGTCATTTGTTGTGCAGCCTTGCAAAGGAGTCATTAACCTCCTCAGACCCAAAGTCAACTTTGAACCATAAATTTTAGAATAATTTGTATTAATTGTCTCTAAATACATGAAAAAGTATTGAAATTTTTTTTAAAAAAAATTATTTAAATTTTTATTTTTGAGAAATTAAGTGTCTCTTGGAGGAGACATCAGGATAAAGTGATATCATCATGTAAATTAAAAATGTTTCATTAATCTTAATTTAATGAGTAATTCATAATAATTAGCATAATGAGCGTAATGTAAAATGGGAATCACAAAATATTGCTGTCCGAACTGTTTGTAGCAGAGTCCTTACTTTCCAAATTTTGTCATTCGTTTTTTCTCTCTCTCTCTTCATCTTATACTATTAAATGATTTCTCATTTTAAAGTAGTTTCTTCCTCAAAACTCGCTATTTCCAAGAAATGTTGTCTGTGAGTACAGGAGTTATAGTTTTTTCTGCCCAATACTCTCGAATTCTGGGAAATTTTAAATTAAACGTAATTAGTGATCACTAAGAGCTGTTTCATTTCATTTTCTAACAGAAACAGATTCTTTTCTGTATCTCTTAAATATCTACATTGGGCGAATTCAGTTAGCAGTTAAAGAATATCATTCGAAGCTAAAATATATGCCATAATTACAGTCTCAAATGGAGTGATTTTGATAACCATTGACCCAATGTCTCTTACAAGTGACACTGAAATAACAGCGTTCTAAATCAGAAGCGGGAAGATTTGAGTGAGAAATTAATAATGTTATATATAAACAGCAAGTTTAAGGAATTAAACAGTGTGTTTAATAATTTTCTATAATACAAATAATAAAAAATATGAATACTTAGCGATGCGCAAGCGTGTAATTTTCTTTCTCACGGAAAACTCAATTTTCATTTTACCATAAATAAGTTACGAATAAAAAATGTTCACTAAAGATAATTTATTTCTGTACTACCATCTATTAACAAGAAAATTAACTTATTTTGGGTATCAATTATGGCTTTTTTTTTAACTTGACGACATTTTTTGAAAGTGTTGTTTAGTGTCTCCTACAGGCGATGCTGGGACTGAGGAGGTTAATATAATACACATGCCTCTTATTTCACGATATATATAAATACTAGACTCTCTCTCTCTTTAGGTCTTTCTCAAATCAACGACAAACATTTAAAAATAATTCATGATAATCTGAATTTCTAAGTTATACCAGGCAATATATTGGGTTGTCCGGATAGTTCACACCAAATTTGAAAGAAAATTGAAATACTGCAGATTTAAATTTTATTTATTAATTAATTTAAATTTATTAAATTATACTGCTGTCATTCTGTTCCACAACTTTTCTCCATCATTCAAGCAACTTGAAAACTCTGCCCTTCCAGAACCTCTCAGGGCTTTCGGCGAAAACCTTTTCTACATGATTTTTATCTTGAATGAAGAGTTGTTTTCTATTAAATGAATTTTGTAATAATCGAAATAGGCGGAAATCAGAAGGAGCGAGTGTTTTAATCTGATCCTCATCTGTGATGGAGGGCCTAAAAGGATTCTCTTTGATATTCCACGGTTGAAATCACCGATTTTACACCTGAAAGCCTCTTCCGCACATCTTTCAGGCAGCAACAAGATGCTGCCTGAAAGTCAGTTGCAGCATCTTCGCCACAAACACTGCAAATCTTGTTTGCCACTTGAGCGGCATTTTTGCCTTTCCGTTATGAGAAATGCATTAAATGCCTATGATACCCTTTGCTTGATTCCATATTCAAGGCGTATAAAACTGACAACAATTAACTTATCGTAAGCAAACTTTTTTTCAAATATGCCTGAAGTACCATTTTTTAGAATATGTATACGCATGTCATTTTTTAAAATCATTCTGATATATTCAGACCTGTGCTTACTCCACCAACTGAAAATCGGTCTTTCTGGATGATCCAGTGCTTAATTTAAGTAAGATTACTGAAATAGAAGGAAACAGCGGAGAACATTAGAGCAATGTGATTATCTTGTACTCATATGCATGCTTGAAGAGTCTAGCAGTAACACAGTTTAAAAGTCTATTACGTTAAATCATAATCTTAACTTCTTCCTATTATTTTTTTCTTCAATAATTTATACCCTCTATCTGTAACTCTAGGAAAAGTTATAAAGAGCAATAAATTTTGAATGATATATAAATATATAATTATTGTCTGATGAAATTAATTAGAATTCCCAAATTTCAGATAATTCATAAAACTACAATTCTACGAAGCATTCTTTAAAGTGGAGAACTTATGTATGCAAAATCAGTGCATATTGAATACATATAATAATGTAAATATTATATATAATAGTTTAAATTTCATTTGCACATGCTTTCGGCTACGTTCATAAAAAAAAATTCAATGGAATTACAAAGTACAAAAAGTATTGAATAAATAAATAAATGTAATGTATGTTTTACTGAAAATGTGTAAATAATTTCATTGGAAAAAAAACAAGATCTGTTACGTAATTAAAATTGTAAATAAACAGCTGCTAGCATCATAAGAGACATTTGAGGAATCGCGAATACTTTCGGCTTGAATTGTCAAGGCGAAATTTTGTACTTGTTGAAAGACTCGGAAATTAAATATTTTAAGCTTAAAAAAATAATTATATTTAAATATATTTTGCAAATAATAATGAATATTAACTGACGAAAATAGATTTAGCGATAAATGAATGGGCAATCAATGATGAAGCTACTGTTGCATTTCGAATATTTCTGTACAATAAATAAGAATTGCTTTTAAATATGGTAAGCTTCTCATTAAGCAATAATTTTTATATAACGAAAAACAGTGTGTATGGAATCTTCTTTAAATTTATTTTTTGTAGATTTTATGATAAGTTTTTGCGGTTACTCAATGTTTTTTCTTCCATCCAATTGAAAACCTTTGTATGTCAACTTATATTTTAATAGATGTTTCCCACAATTATTGACGCATCACTCATTGTAGTATGATGACGAAAAAGTACATCCTTGCTTCTTAATTTAATTTTCAAGTATTAGTCACCAGCTTATTAGATGACTATAAGTAATTTTTTAAATAAGATTGTTGATTGTTGAAGCATTTCTTTACTAAGTTGCAAATTATACATACCTTTAAAAATTTCTGTTATCTTAAAGAATTAACCAAAATATATGTGCTCAATGCATATTTTCAACTTTGAACACACAAAAATTAATTTTACTGATTGTGGCAATTTGATTTCTTTTTACTTTGTTTCTGTATCAATGAATTTGGCTTTTGAATTGTTAAATAGTGTTATTTCTTGTTTTAAAAGATAGAAGCGTCAATCACGATTTTTTATAGTTTAAATTTATTCGACATAAAAGGTTAAAAGTAATATTAGGAATCAAGGACAGAAAACCCGAAACTTAAGTAGCTTTCGAACAGAGATAAAAATAAGTTTGATTGCATAGAATGAAAAATATTTACATTCAACCCTCTTAACATATAAGAATTACCTCAATTTTGTCGAATGTTGGAAAAGAAAAACATTCTGTACAGTAAAAAAAGTGTGATGAAAATCTCTTATAGATTTAAAAATAAATCTCTATCGATGTCGTCAAGGGAAAAGATTAATGAATAAAATGATAAACAATTAAACACTTAAAAAAACTGCTAAAATATTGATTTACAACATGTCTTATTCTGGAATTTTGCAATTAACTCACTTCCAACACTTCATGTTCTCTGTGTCTTTTTAACACCAATCTATAAGAGTGTTAAAGAAGTCTTCCACTTCCCAAGATGAAGAAAGACAAACATGATTCACTTACGTAAGTCATTCAAGGTCATATTTCACTCGTGTCTATTGTCATTGTTTCGTGAATATTCTTCTTTTCGCTCTTGACCATCACACATTATTATCGGATGCATAATTCCATCGTGAAATTAATTATCTCAACATATAATCAAAACGCTATTCAGATTATTATCTGCTTGTCTAGCATTTCAAGTATTAAGGTTTTTACTTTTTTTTGTTACTGAAGCAGTGGTGAATTTCTATATTTAGTTTATGTAATAGAGTCTGCTGCACAGTGACTTTCTTAACTTTCAACCCAAAGTAAATGAAACTACGTATGCAAAACCGGTTTATGAGATTCTTTCTCCTTCGCAAAAATACATCCTGACAATAGCTTTAAGGGCAATATTTACTTGTCAGTCTTAAACTGCTAAAATTAACCGATAGTCCTTTTTTGAAAAAATGAGGTTTTTTAGTACCGAATATTTTTTTAATTGAACCAAAATTCTTCAATATTTGATTTTATAATTCTCATTAATGCCATAAAAATTGTAAATTTTATGTAGATGTAACGGCATTATATTAGCAGAGCAATAAAATAGCAAAATAGTAAATGCTCTCTAAAAATAATACTTAGATTAAAATCTTAAGTCTGATTTATTTAATTGATTTACATAATTTATCTATATATAATTAAAGTTCTTTTATTAATTAATTTTAATAAACGCTGCATGTAGAAGAATGCGATGAATATAACATCTTGCTTTAGAATTTAGAAATTAAACAATCAGTAATATAACTACATTTCATATGGGGAGAAAAGGATATCTTTTAAAAAGTGCATTCTTTCATTTTGTTTTAGTTCTATCAAACTTCATTAAGAATCATAAGCCAATTTGGGAAAAAATATACTTAAGATAATCCTCAAATTTCGTAATCATCATCTAGCAAATTTATTCTTTTTGAGTATTACTTTTCAATCCAAATTAGCTTGAAAAGTAGTCTGAACAATGTACACGACAAATATTTATATTAATAATGATGCAATAATAAAATAGAGTTTAGGAATTTTCTACGCAAACCCATCAGGTATAATCTCGTATCATGTCTTGTAGTTTTATTGGGGAAACTGTTGGTTAAAATTTGGTTGCATATTGACGCGCAATAAATTTATTTGTTTTACTTACTAAAATTAATAGTTTTAGTTCTTATTTTTAAGATTAATAAATTTATTTACCATAGCGAACGGGTGAAAAATAATCACATTCATAGTTTTCTTAGAAACTTTTGGTCTCGTAATTATGATTATACGCTTTTCAAGGAGAGCTTTCAAATTTATATAATTTGTTCACGCATGATATATACATGATGATTCATTTACTACGAGGGTGGTTCAAAAAGTACTTGTATCTGAAGACAAATAATATCCTTAACGTAAATTGTTGTTTCAATTGGGTGCTACCATCCGCTAAACGGAGTCGAAACAAGTTTGACATTGATTCATAAGTTAGTTTTGATTTGGTAGTCTTTGCTATCAAATCAAAACTTAATTTCTGCCGCATTGAGTTGCCTCTGTCGATGAGACCTGGATTCATTATAATGCACCAGAAATCAAACAAAAATCAAAACATTGAGTTGCTTCCGATGAATCTGCTCCCAAGAAGACGAGAATGGTCTCGTCGACCGGAAAACTTATAACGAACAATTTTTGTGGTGCTAAAGGCGTCGTGATCACCATTACGAGTAATTGAGACTTTGACAAGTGTTTAGTGCGTCTTGATGCTTACTAAAAACAAACCATTTTCGATACTACGAGCACCATCTCTTAGAATTTCTAATGACGGATTGAATGACCCTCATATTATTAATTTACATTTGTATCTAAATTTCTAGAAAAATATTTAGAACGATTGTAATTCATAACCAAGGACAGTCAAAAAAGAATGTAAAAAAATAATAAACTCAATAATTCGACTGAATTTTTCTTTATGATACAGAAAATAAAGCTGCATATTCAATTGGTGCTTCCTATAAATTGCACAATATTTCAGGATGTTGTACACTTTGAGATGCTCTAATTCAGAAGACTTTTTTTTCTTTGTTGGTCATGTGCGACTCTATGAGTCCACACAATTAGAAGCCATTTAAACATACTTGAATGTTTCAGCAGTATGAGAGGAATATGAAACAAAGTGATTCCTTTTCCATAAATATTACCAAATGTTATTACATGACAAGGAAAAAGTAAAAATAGTTATCAATCTACATGTATCTTATATATTAATGAATATTATTATAATATCCTAATCGTATTGATGGTCAATCCAAAGTTCGTGTTAATTCGAGGACAAATCTATTTGTATTAAGAACCGTGATATATTTTAATACAAAAAGAAGTAGATCTTTTATTCAGTTATACTACCGATGTTTTATACTAAGTTTTTATTTATGCTTACTAGAAAAAATTTCCATTCTCGTTCGCTAGTATCATATATATGTTACAAATAAATAAATAAATTAAGGATTTTATAAAAGACATTTCATTCAGTGGAAAGTTATATATGGTTAAATTAAAGCCTACATCACGTTGAGTTATATATAATTGACCATAGATACACATTTTTTCTTTTCAGGGAGTCAAGAGAAAAAGTTAACATAACATGGAACGAAAATGGTACTGTGAGTTACAAACAAATTCGAAGTTGGTATTTCCAACCTGATAAGACACATGGATCTCTTGATGATATTGTTACTACACTTAATGTTCCTATGGTGGTGAGTGAAATATTGTATTTATTTTTTTTTAAATTTCATATGTGGCAACATTATTTCAGGAAACTGCCATGTTAAATTTTTATTCTGAAAAGTCAGAATAATTTAAATAGAAAATATCTCATTTCTACGAGCATTTCATTTATCGCTTGCCAAATTTTAATGGTTGGCAATGCGTATTTAAATGAACATTTTTGTTAAGGAGAGAGCATCCAGAATTGTCGCTTATAGGTAGTAGAGGGTGGTATTTAAATTAGACCTAAACTTCGTTTCTGAGGCATATAGCATCATTTTAAGATCAGTTTTTAATTGCATGCATCGTTATACAAATTTACTAATAGATATATATTTGATATATGGGATTGCGAACAGCTATGGGTGAGCTGCTAAGAAGTTTTATCAATACAGTTCTCGACTAGATAATTTCTGAATTACTAAAACTTCGAGTGTGTGTAACAGCTGTAACATATTTATAACACCACAAATATTACACTTGTCGTTTGGAAAATTTCTTCTGGACACAAATTAAAAGCATAATGTATATCATCAGAACATCAGAATACCCACATTGTCTGAGGGATGCGAGCTCATAGCTTCACTTTATCTTGCTGCTTACTGCAAAAAGCTTAGTTCACTTAAAAATTTTAGAAATGTAAAATAATTCATATGCCAAAGTTTTAAATATTATAACGTTATTTATTAATTAAGTACCAGATTTTAAATGGGGCATTTTCGGACATTTCTTTACAAAAATATTCATTTGGGCTCCATGAACCCTCTTTTAAAATTTGCCTCGATATCAAAATACTCTGAATGTGAAAATGTATTGAAATCTCATAGCATTTTATTTAAAACTACGTCTGTAATTCTTTTAAAAGCTTACGCGAAACACTTTTATTTCAATGGGAGATAAAATACAGAAAGAAGCAAACGTCATTACAGCAAATGTTAAGCATAATTTATAAATCCTAAAGGAAGGCTTAGAATTAAAGAAACTGTTTATAATCGTATATTTTCAAACCGTAAAACAGTTTGAAAATAAAGAAATTTGCTAAAATCTTTATTTAAATGATAAGTGCTTAAGAAGTACCTACTTAATAACAGTTTTTTGAATCAGCGATATTAGTACAGTTGAGCCTTTAACTGATATCAATGCAGTATAGCCTTTTAGCGGATTATATCAACTGATAGCTATTTCATTAATTGAAGAGTATACATTGGTGTTCTCAAAATTTAAAAGATTTACGTATTTAGTCAAGTTTCGCAAAAAGTACTGAAATAAAGGTAAAACTAATGATTTCCTTCAAAGAAGCAAAATTTTAGCGTCAATTATGTAAGTGTATAGGTTCACGAGGGCTGTGTGGAAAATGCTTTGTAGGTGCATGTGCCATTTCCCGCGTTTCATTTGTTGCCACGATGGATTTCGTAGTATTTTCTGTTGCAACATTCTGTGAAATTCAAAAGAAAACAGTTGAACGGAATACGTTTGGATATTGGGATTAGGTGGTGAATCGTATGAATTCTTAAGATAGGGCACTATCAAATGAAGATTTTTAGTGACTGTAATGTAACTCCTAGTGTTATGTGCAATGTAAAGAGAGAATTTAATGAAACCAGATACGCAGAAAAAAGGCATGGGAAAGGTTGTCCCAATCCATGACGACTCATGACGATCACGATGTTTGTCCATTACTACGAAGGGATAACAGAAGAGTACTAACTTCTCAGATGCATCTTAAACTGATGCGGTCACAGAAATCCAAGATCTAAAGGGTTACCGTTTCCAAAAGAATGCATGAAAAAGGACGTCTGTCATTTGATTCCTCTCACTTTTACACATAGAGGAACGTTTATTATTATAGCTCAGAGAATATCGACATTGCAGCAAGAATGATTGGCATATTCACTATACCTCTATTCACTGATGAGTCTATATTCAGCATAGCAAATCATTCTCAGCATAACCTCACCCAAGAGAACCAAGGACTTGTGATATGTTCTCCTACATCTGAGAAAGAGATCGGAATAAGGATATAAGAGATTTGATGGTTTGGGCACGCATTTTGTCTGATTGGCTCACAGACGCCCATGTCTTTGACACAGACTATATGACTGTTGTGAGTTGGCTTTGATTTTTTGTTTATGGAAGACAACATTTGTCCATATAAGGCTCATCTGGTCAAAGAATTCCATAATGTGTGGATATTTCCCGGATGTATTGGGCTGCCAGGTCTCCAGACCTTAACACTGCAGAGTATATTTGAGATCCTCTTGAAAGGGATTCTGCTACTCGCCTTCCTCCTCTCAGAACCTTCCAGACCTAGAAACATCACTGGTAGAGGAGTGAAACTGACTGCCACTGGGATTCATCGATTGTCTCATTTCCAGCACGGATTTACGTTGTGAAATCTGTACAGTTGTAAGCAGGGACAATACTCCCTATTAACCTAGTTTTATTCTGTAACCTCTCTCTTAGACATACCTGTGCTGATAAGCCATACACATGATCTTGCGTATGTACTACAATTGTTATATGGTATTTTTTTGTATTATATCAGCCTATGTGCATATCTAGTATATAATTTTATGAATATTAGCCCAGTAGTTTTAAAAATAATCAACTAAAAGAGAAAATTATTTTAATTTTGAGCACCAGTGTAATTCAAATGAAATAATAAATTTCATTGATTGAGTGAAAACTCTTTTTCTTGTTTGATTCAGCTAAATTGTTTTGAAAGTACGCTACTTGAAAATTTTTTTAATCTCCTTCTTCTTCAGGATCATTTTCATATAAGTATATTTCTTTTTTACTTTCAATCAGTTCAGTTTTTTATTTGGCATATAATGTGAGAAATTTCATTTCCAAATCGTTAAACTCAAATTTATGCATAATATTAGAAGTAAATTTGCCTAAAATTCTTTACAGAGTGAATTGAGTATATGAAAAAATAAAGTACTTTAATTTTCAAGTTATAATTGCTGGTTTGAAAAAAATTAACAGTTAAATTAACTTTTGAAACAATCGAACAAGAATTATAAACGTATCACTGTATAAATCACGGTCTTTTACAACGATGCATAATTTCTTGGTGAAATATAGAGCTGTGAGATTAATTTCACTAATTAAATACTCGCTATGAATATTAATGAGTTCTTAAATTAAGTAATATATTATTAAGAGAAAATTGCTCATAATTTATCAAAAAGCAAAGCTAATGATTTTTCCCTCGCTTCATCTGTGAAATAATTTATTATCTACTGAGTATATTTAAAATATTTAAAGCAATTAAATATGAGAAAATATTTTCGAAGTCACAACTTAAAGTTTACGAACAAACTTAATTGCATGCCATATTGGTATCATTATAACTCAATGTGTTATTTAACAAAAACTAAAAAATTTAGATTTAAATACCTCCTAAAATATACAGAAAAAAATATCTATACAAACAAAATAAAATTTAAATTTCTGTTCAAATTCTTAAGGCTTAATACTCGTACTTTCTAAAAATAGAGAATTGAAAAGAATTTCATATTAATTATACATCAAAATGTCATTAATTTCAGTGTAATTATATGTTCTTGAATTGTATACAAGCACAAAAATAAAAGTTTGCTACGTGCAAAGTAGTCTGACCCTGTAACCTTTTCTTTTATTCAAAAGAAATTTAAATTAGGAACAAAGGTGCTATATAATTTTAGTCCTCAAATGGAAATGAGGAATAACGACCCCAATACGTGGTTCAATCACCATGATTCATGATTACATCAAATAATTGAGTTGCCATTGAGTCAACCTGTTTGTGAATTTAGTTTACAGGGATATTCTACAAATTTAAAATAGATGTTTTCGGTTGGGGAACATTATGGCATTCCTGACTGTTGTCGTAAATGGCCAGAACTAAATTCCCCGTACATTCTCTATTGGGTACGTATCCCAATAAGTGGTTCAACCACCATGATTCATAATTACATCAAATAAATAAGTTGCCATTGAATCAACCAGTTTGTGAATTTAGTTTACAGGGATATTCTACAAATTTAAAATAGATGTTTTCGGTTGGGGAACAGTATGGCATTCTTGACTGTTGCAGTAAATGACCAGAACTTAATTCCCCATACATTCGCTATTGGGTTTAAATTTGATTTTCTGGCTGGAGAATCCAATGCAGACACTCCATTTGCTACTAACAATACAGATGTCGAATTAGAACGATGTATAGACTCACCGTTCTCAAGAAACATCCACTGTTAACCACCGATAACTAATAACATAGGCAGTAAACGCTCGCCAAGCATACTTTGGTAATGAATGGACTCCTTTGACCGTTTACGAAAGTAATATTCCCTTGGCCATCATATCTGAAAGCAGCCCATACCACGAGAGTACAATCTCCGTCCAGTTTTCAAATTAAAGCATATTTTTCATCCTTTAAGGCAGTGCTCCGCAACCTTTTCTCACCTACGACGCACCAAAATTCTTTCTAGAATTACGCGGCACACCAAAAGCTAAAGTATATAGGTATTAACTGATACACAAATTTTACAATAAATGTTTGTTTTTATTTGAAAAGTATACATACATATAAAACCATATATTTATTTCCAATCAATCATAATAATTGTTAATGTGATACCTGCGCTTGTTTCAATGAACACAAAAGTTTTATATTCGGCTCAATATTTGACAACGCAACCCGAAGTTCTTGGTCAAGATCTTTTAAGCATGACTACTTATCATTTTTAATTAATACAAGAGCAGTGTATAAATTGTACCGTCGGATTTTTTTGTCTTACACAAGAGACAAAACCTTTTTTACGACCCGTCATTGCCACAGCGCCATCCGTGCAAACAGCAATGCAGTTGCTCCATTGAATATTACATATTTTGAAGAAATCATCGGTTACTCGAAAAATTTCTTCACCGGTAGTTCGCTCTGGAACCTCCTTACAAAATAAATAATGTTCTTTAATACAGTCCTCTTCAACGAAACGTACAATAGCTATCAGCTGTGCTTTATTTTTAATATCAGTTGTTTCATTGATCTGAAGCGAAAATTTTTCAGCCGATAACAGTTTTTTAATCAGTGTTCCTAAAATATCGCTTAACATATCGTGAATACGTCTTTTAACAGTATCAGCAGACAACGAAACTTTATTCACTTCCTTAACTTCATTGGGCCCAAGCATAAGTCTAACAATTTCCATGCATGCTGCTTTAATAAGTGTTTCGCCGACAGTATGTGGCTTCTTCTGACGTGCAATTAATTTTGCAACATGATAGCTAGCTTCTAATGCCTTTTCAGAAACTGTTACGGCCGATTTCATAAATTTCTTCTGTTTTTTATTTTGTTCTAAGCACCTCTTAAAATATTGTTTGTCTTTGTTGGCGCAGCTAGGATGGCTTGAATATAGATGCCGCTTTAATTTACTGAGTACCATTGAGTCGTTTGATAGCTGATCGCCGCAAATGATGCGCTGTTGTCTTGGTGCCGTTTCGTCACCACACCACGAGAATCCATATTTAATGTAGTCTTCGTCGTACTTCTTTTCACTACCTTCTTTAGGTTTTTTTTGTAACACTTGTGATGGGTTCTTCATCATCTGTACGTGAAGACGAATCTTTCCAACGTAAAAATTTATCCATATTTAAAGGAGCATAAAACTTAAAAATTGTTATACGAAGAGCGTTAACCATACATAATTCAGTAAGATAATTAATAATAATTATCGTTAGTGGTAGGAACGTGTTTATTTAACTTTGTGTTGTAAAATAGTGACAACAATGACATACGAGTGAACGTGATGTACCACGCGCAAATGCAAATAACACATGCGCATGAGTCTTCAACGACGCGCATAACGGTCATTTTGCTTTATCTATAATTAATTTCGTGGGCCTTGGTGTTTACACAACACACTGTGCAGTTTTCAACTGTTCTCACCAGAGGACCATTGAATAATTATTTAGTTATAATAATTATTCTATAATATATTTAGAAAAATAGACATTATTATGAAAAAAAATTGTCATTTTGTATTAAATACATGATGAAAAATTGTAAAATGTCGGCACACCTGTATCTGGCTTATGACACACCAGTGTGCCGCGGCACACTGGTTCCGGAGCACTGCTTTAAGGTATCCGTACATCTTCGGAGAAACTTTTTTGAAATACATTGATATTTTCTATCAAAATATTTTAATGCTAAAATATAACCTAAAACTATGAAAAACACATTTAATAATCTGCTTTTAATTCAAAAAAAATTTGGGAGAGGAAAACATGGTGAAAATAATACATACATTGGTTATCGGAATAACGCTCATAACTCAAAAGTAAACAAATATATCATTATTCTGTAAATTTTATCTTATTCATCATAACAGTTTGGTTGGCTGGTACTACTTTCATGACGAAAATCATATTACTACACTTTTTATTGTGTTTCGAGTCAAATAACAATAAAAAATAAAAAAAAAAAAAGTTATAACAATACATGATTTACACCTTTGTTACTAAAAACGTATCAATTTTACAACCATGAAAGTAGTAGGAGTTCTTCAAAACTGTACAAGGAAGATACTTGCAAAATGTAAATTATTTTGGTTCATAACTTTTTCTGATATCTACGTTGCCATATGTGAATATGACGAGAAAACTCATTTTGAGAAAAATCAAAACTAAACTTTCAAATGCAATTAAAAATTAGCTACCGAGTAAAATTCGAATCCCTGTAACTTAAGTTCTAAATAAGGTATAAGCAAAACTCAAACACTATTAGAAAGAAAAATGTTTAAATTTTAAATTGACATTAAAATTAGAAATTCGAAAATTTTGTCAAAAATGGCGTTTTAAAGGTGTATGGATGACGCAACAAAATTATATCCCATCAAAGCCATTCATGTTAAACTTATTTTCATCTGATAAAATTACAGAGTATTCCGTTTATCAATCCAAGACATATGATTTCAAATAAACGATTTCAGGCCTGTTTGGATTCTTTAATAAAGAGTTGTTTTCGGGCTATTTTCTTCCAAAATAAAAGCGAAATTTATTTTTAGTTTACGTTGAACTGTCCCCTCATGACATCTCAGTGGAAGTTAGCGCGAAATTTATACAGCATGCATTTTTTCGCTTCGAACTTTACACAAAGTCATTCTGTCTTTTCGAACAGATGTTAATTTATTTCTCCTAGTGTGTGTTTTGGAACTATAATTGCAAAGATATTTAAAATTATCATTCACGCACGTTTTTGATCGACCTATTGCACCAGCTACTTTCCATCTACTCCAACCTGAGTGACCCTTTTTTCAGTTGATCAAGCTCATGTTAGCTCCACGCTCATGTAACGTTAAGAGACTTATTTTACCTATCTGTGAAAAAAAAACAATATTTACATAGACTTTACATTTTATGTAATAATCTATGAGAAAATTTGGTAAAACACTAGCCTAAACCTATTTCCAGATGCGAAATAACACGTGGACGTAAAATTTTGTCGCACTCTGGTACGTGCTCATTAAGACTTTACAGCTGTTCTCTTCTGACAAACCAAAATCTTGAACTAATATATGCCTACTCTGCTTTTGACATCATTACGTGATATGCATATGTAACATTTTCCCCCTTCTCCGATTACACACTGAGATAGAATAAAAATTCTTATTACTTTCAAATTTTGTCAGTAGCCGTAAGTACTAAAACTACTTAAACTGCCACTTTGGGCAGATTGTAGTTAACTCTGACTATAGTTGACTATATTCTCAACTATTATCTGTCTTTATGAGAATGATTCATAAAAATTCAAGTTTAGTCAATAAATTACATCATTATTTTTACTATTTCAAAGTTATGCAGAATAATCGGACCTTGACATTTTTCACGTCTTCGTGTTTGAAATTTCAACGTGCTTATAATGGGAGGATCATACTCACGGAAATTTTTCAGCAAGTATTTTCTTATCTATCAGCATCAAGACTAAGTCTAATATACTAAGCTGTTTAATATGCGCGGCACATTGATTTTAAAAAGATGCTTATCGCCAACTGTCATCTTCTCTGTTCCTTTTTTTAAAACTGATAATATATAAGTGATTTTGCACCCACTAACACAGAAAACCCAACTTTTTTATTACTTTCTTCTCAGAAAAATGTAATAAATAATTCTTTTCTTGATCAGCATTTAAGATAAACTGCATCTTCATGTGACTGTTTGGGGAACTTATGTAATTGTTAACATTTTTTACGTATTGAAAATATAAGTTAGAGGGTTTTATTTGTTATATAATAAATTATATTTATTCAGGGAAATTTTTTGTATTGTTACAGTGATAAAAAGCTTTAGTTAAAAAAAATAGTTTTTTTAATGTTATTTGTTCACAATCATAAAAGGCCGCGGTAGCCTAGTGGTTATGGCAGCGAACTCGTGGCTGGCAGTTTACGTCTAGTCGTGATTTTGAGCCTTGATGGTACTAAAGACTCGCCGTGTTGCCGGGGCTGATGTACGTTAAATCTTTTGGGGGCCCAAAGTCCTCCCTTGGGCGCGGAGTGGACGTTAGGAGAGAAGGTTGCCGGATCAGGTATCTTCCTCGTCGCTTGACTGAGGTTCAAAATTACAAAGTCCTTTGCCAATACTCCTCTTGTTGCTTCTAGTGCGACGTTAATTAAGCCAGCGAACCAATCACCAATTCCAACTGACTCCTTATGAGCATTTTAGCGTAGTTGCGGTAGCCTTGTGGTCATGGTTGCAGTTGGCGTTGTTTCTACCGAGTCGTGGGTTCATGTTTTAATGACACTAAAGACCCGCCATGTAGTGGGGCGGATCCACATTAAATCTGTCGAGGCTCCAAGCCCTCCTTTAGTCGTGGAGTAGAAGTTTAGGAAGGGAAGTGCTAGCTGAGGTGTCATCCTCGTTATTTGACCGAGGTTCAAAATTACGAGATTTGTTGCCAATAGCCCGCGTGTTGCTTCTAGTACGATGTTAATAAAACCAATCCATTATCATAAAAACCATGTATTCAATACCTCATAATATATTATCTGATAATGCTGCAAATTATATGTAAATGAAAACATGATTAATTATTATTGTTAGTAAATAAAGCTATATTTATTAGATATATTAAGAATTCAATCTTAGTCAAATATTTAAAAGGTAATCAGTAAAAAATACCCAATTAGCAATAAAATTGTTCAGTTGTGTGTTCTTGATTAAATTTTCAAAAATAATTTATATCTGTTTAGCAGTGTTAACTAATTATTCGAAAAATCTTACTAAGGTACAGCTCTCGTATTTGACGAAGATTCTTAAACACTGTTGAATTTAACAATGGTGTGGTAAAATTTACTGTAAACAGGCTCAGTTACTCTCGTTTTATAACAAAAGAAATTAACGGGGCATGATTTCTTTACAGTAATAATTCCTCGAACATTTATAAGCCATTATTAGAAATTTAAATCATATTTTCTTTAAAAAACTTAAATTAGAACTCGAAATTGAACTAAAAATGTCTAGTCAAAATTTTTTTTACTCATTCAGTTTATTTTAAGGCTGCTGCAATGAGTGGTAAACAGATGAATGAGGATATGGTGTTCTTCGCTCTTGAGGAGATATTTTCTGCGCTTAACTGTTCATGGTTTGTCCAGAAGAGAGTCAGAGAGCTTCTGTTTGAAGGATATGATGACAAATTGATGACACTAGCTAAGACTTTTATGAACTTGCCATACGATAAGTTTGGTTGGTTTTATAAAGTAAGTAGAAAGTTTTTGTAATTTATAAGATTTTTCTTTTCTGATTTAATATTAAATCTATTTCATTCTTTTCAACAAAATAATTTTATTTTAAACAACTTTCATTGTTATCAATTTGTGGCAAGGGTAGCAGTCGTTCATACAATACTGTAATTAATTTAGAAATGTAGGATTTTCTTTTCTTTTTGTATACATTGCGGAAAATTACTAATTTATTTATTAATCGTGTTGAAAAAAAAATGTTGGATTATGAAGGGACAAGGGAGTCACGCGCTTTAAGCTCCCTTCGAAATATAATTCAATACATCTGTTCTCTTCAACAAGAAAAATGGACACCTAATAAACTGTAACTTTGTTTTGAAAACTTGAACTTAATGCTGAATGAGGTAATATATTATGACCGCTACGCATGTATAAACAGCTTGATCAATATAAAGATAAATATTGAAATTCCTTAACTTAGATTTCTTTTATTTATCAATACATTTTTCTTTATAAACTTTATAATATAATGATGGAGAAAATTAAATTGTTATTTTTAAAATTATGAACAGAAACTAAATCGTAATAAAATACTATTATTTATGTATTCTTTTGATTGAAAAAAAGTTTTTGCTTTTATATATCATTAGCTTTACATATTA
The DNA here is from genome assembly GCA_019974015.1 of Nephila pilipes. Classification (NCBI taxonomy): domain Eukaryota; kingdom Metazoa; phylum Arthropoda; class Arachnida; order Araneae; family Nephilidae; genus Nephila; species Nephila pilipes. The sequence goes on along the minus strand of BMAW01039738.1, from coordinate 487,250 downwards.
TTCAAATCAGGCTATTTTTCAGTCATCAAATGTCGTTTTCGTGATAAGGGTCTTATGGAAAATTCTTCGTTTTGATTACATTCAAAAGGAAGTTTTTGTATTCAAAATTCTCATTTTGAATCACACAGATTTTGCTTCTGTTACATAATAGTTATGAATAGTATGGTCATTGTACGATAAAAAGCATTGAGAATGGAATTTTGATTAATTTGATATTTTCTTTCAAAATTTCATGGCCAAAAAAGTATTTTGGCTACTTTTATGGAAAAAATGCACTACAAAATTGAATTTTTTTTTCACGATTAATGATTCAGAATAAAACTCTTTGTGTCTATTCTCAAAATTTCCCGTTTAAGTAAGTATAACATTTTATGAAAACCACCTTTCAAATATTAAATCCAAATTAACTCTAAACACCTATGAAAATTTTTAATAACTTAAGAATATTTAAATTTTTTTCATAATGCAATTCAAAACTTAAATTTTTTTCATGATGTAATTCAAAACTTAATTTTTTTGTATAATTATAAACATATATTTAAAACTATTCTTATAAAATTATGAAAATCGAAGAAAAGTGAAAGTCTCAGTGTACCGTATCCCCCTAATTTTTTGCCCTATTTCTCATAAAAAGTGATCAAAGTTCATGTTCTGTTTGTGTGTGTGTAAAAAATAGTTTAAAAATAATCCATTAATATAATTGTATTGAAATAAAGTAGTGTTTAGGTATTTTTTCAGCAGTTATTGAATTTTATTCCAAATGACCTTTCTTTTGAAATCGAACCAGGAATATACAAATATATTAAATCTTATATTATTTAGGTATACAGGAGGCTTAGAATTATCTTAAAATAATTATAACACAAGTGTTAAATCTAATTTAAATTTTTCCCCTTTTCTCACTTAATTTATCTTTTCTTATATAAATTTATTAGTAGCTAATAATAATATTTTAGAAGCTGACTACTTTGATGTTGATAACAAAATTTGTAATAATATTTATGAAAAAGGTATAATTATGTTTTTTAAAGAATGAAGTTCTCTTTTAGAATAGTAGTATCAGTAAATCATTTTTTAGAAACATTTTATATTATTACGTCCTACGTAATAAAAAATTATCTGCCAATTAATTAGTTCTTTATATTAAATTAATTATTATTTTCACAAAATTTGTCTTCAAGACTATTTTCTTAGGGATTTTTTAAAAACCCATTTAAGGTATAAAATTATAAAATGGGATAAATTACTTATGCCAACAAATTTTGAAATATTTCATAAGCTATTCCATTATTATTTAGTCTTGTATTGAGTTAAAATATTTTTGAATAATTATTAATTCTGATTTTTGAATGTAGATGACTTAAATACTTACTCATTTTCTGCCTATTAGCGGGAAAAGTAAATTTAATCATTATCTTGTCAGGAATTTGAAAAAAGACTTTTCTTGTTTCCATTTTTTTTTTTTTTTTGCATAAGATTACAATTCCTTTTTATAATGTTTTATAGTTCTTTTTTCTGTTTTAAAATCTTTAAGTTGTATCTTTAGATGACTGTATTTATCAAATGTTTTTTTTATTCTTTTATGAAATTATTATAATTTTTCATTCTGTTATAAAGCTAGGTCGTGTTGTTCATTGATTTTTATTACTTACCTTTCTTAATTATAAAGTAATAGTTGAGTTATATGATTTGGATTCTGTAATTACATGTATAACCCCGTACACAGCCCACAGCCTCCCTATATTAAACTGTCCCTCTTTATGGTATTTTTCTTTGAGGTTTTAAGGAAATTTTATTCTTTTTATTATTATAACTATATTTTAGTTTTATTTTGTTTGCAATGATTATTTTTCTATTATCATGATTTGAATTTAATTCTACTCTATTATTAATCTATTTTCATCTCATCTTTGCGAGCACTTTAATTAATAGTTTTAGTTCTTTCCTAGTAGCTTATCTTTTTATTATCTTTTCTCATAAGTCCAACACCCTTCGCAACCCAAAAATATATCATCGCCTAACATTTTACGGCTTAATGAGTTTGTTTTCACCTTCTTTGGAGCAGACTCACCGGAAGCAACCCATTATTTTGATACTTTCTTGGTATCCGGTGTATAATGGTGATTCTAGAACTAATCGACGATAACTCCTCAACGAAAATTACGACTACAACTCGACAAAATCAAGTCCTTATCTGGAAAGAAATCGCTGTCAAATGAATACTAACCAATGTTCCAGTGTTGAATTTGTCTTAGTAACATTTCAGAGATGGTGCTACGCAATGACCAAATCAACTTACCTTAACAGCACCAATTGTCATCAAACACAGAACCTCCTTCGTGTATATATATGTATACGTTTGTATGAACGTATGTAATATATATATATATATATATATATATTAATGTCTTATAGAATCTCTAAATAGACATGTATGTTAATAATAAATTACAAAACTATGAAGCAAAAATTAATTAATCAAACTTAAGACGTTAAATTAAAAGTAGTAAGTAGTGCTATTATTACCAAGTTAAAAATAAACTTAATGAAACTTACGTAGCGTAATTCAGTTAAAGTAAGGCAGAAAATTTAAAATAAAGTGATTAAATTGATAATTAAAGAAGACAAAAAAAGTCAAATATATATGTGTAACAAACGTAAAACAAACGACCAATATATAACACATCGATCAATAACTCCCGAGTCTAAAATTGAAAACAACATTTTTTTTGCAAATTTTTTTTATTCATAACAGCGCCTTTGTTAATCTCGTCTTTTAGTATGAATCGTTCAACGCTTTTCCAAATCTTTTTTTTTTTTTCCAATATTTTTTTTTTTTTTTTTTTCTTCATAGAAATCTTTTTGTATGACGAGTAAATGACTAAACAGCTTCTGATCATCGACTCGTTGTTGTTTTTGTTCCATCGAAAGCAATCCCGGCACCCACTTGGAAAAAAACCTTTTTCACTTCACTTCAAAAAACCTTTTTCCTGGTCCGATCGACTTAAAATTTTGACACGTTTCAAGCAAAGGTTCGTACTCTAGAAAGACCTGGTTACTGGTTTACTACGAGCGCCATCTCTGGGTTAGTCTTTGGAATTATTGATCGATGTGTTATACTCACATTATAGTGCATGACTTATAAATCACGTGACATACACAAATTAAATTTGTTAAATGATAAATATATTATTTTTTACAATTTTTGTCTTGTATTACAATTTGGAATTGAAAGATTTCGAGGGTTCCACCTAATAACAAAAATAAACCTGTAAATACCAATAGTAAATTTTATACGGCATTTCATACACACTCACGAAAATTTTATAACAAAATAAAAGTCTGCTGGAAGATTTATTTTATTGAGTTCGTAATAATATAAAAATCCATAGCCAAATTTTATAAGATGCTTTGTTAATAATAGGCGTTAAAGAAAATTATCTTGCTGAGATATTTAAATGCTTTGAAGATGGATCAAGTTGTTGTCGAGAATTATTTGCGACAGCAAAATTAATCTTCATTAGGAATCTTCTTTAGTATTTTAATTTTATGCCTTCGTTCGCTATTAAATGTATTTTAGTATTTTTATAATAAATGGTTGTGGCATTTTAAAGTCAAATCAGGAAAACAATAGAATATGCAAACTAAACTCTTTAAAATATGTCTCTTTTTTAATAGTGTGTACCATAAATTGCATGAATAAAACTATAATCATAATCAACATTAACAGAAAAAATATAACATGCATACAGTGCGAATAAAAAAAGCGTTGGAAGAATCGTTGAAAAAGCAACAATGTTCTATAGTTATTTCCTGATATGTCCCTTATTTTAACTATTGTTATTGTAAAGTTGTAAATGTTATTCTTTATTTCTAATAGTATACTGTATTAATATTATTTCTTTTAACCTGTTTGAAAAAAAAAGAATTTCCAATATAAATTTTCCTTCTGAAGATTAAACAGAAAAAGGAAAGGAATTTTTTTAAAATGATTCTTAACTATTAGCTAAATGTCAAATTTATGTTATTTTTTTACTGCTACTGTTATCAAATAATTTAGAATATTTCAATATATTCTGTAAACTGTTTCAATTTTCAATAAACTGTTGCTCCTAAATTTAAGAATAATTTTATTATTTTGAGAACAAACTGTGTGAAAATAAACGTAACTGTAATTTTTTCATAGTTTCCAATGTATTTCACATGTATTGTACAAATAAGCAGTTGAAAGTCTTTCAAATCATCGAATACTATATCAGTTCTATTGATTTTTCTATTTTGGAAGTTAATTTTCTGCAAACATATGACTTTGTTGATAACAACTTTTAGAGTAAAAATACATTCATTGAGCATTAGTTATTGTCTGATTTCATTCAGCTGACGCAGAATAGAATACATGAAATAAATTTGATTTTCTTATCCTTATCTTCTTATTAAGTTCAACGCATTTGTTTGTCAAAACATTATCTTGATTTCGAACTTTTAGATAACTTAGTTAATTCCAAAGGACACTTCCGAATTTAAAAAATATGAAGGGGAAAAAACTACTGCTTCTCTACTTATCAGAATAATAATAATGCAAAAAATGCCTCAATTCTCATTATTCTCAATCCGCAAAAAAAAAATTCTTTGTTATTTAGTGCTTTGAAACAAACACTGTAGATTACTGCTCAAAGCGACGATTTTCCATATTATTTGTTTGAAATATTTAAATTCAAGTTTATTTAATTATATTTAATATGTTTTTCTAATTATCTAATTATTCATTCACAATTCTGGCAAATGTATTGTAATAATTTGATAAATGATATTAATTATTGTGGAATTATTTTTCACTTACTTATTCAATATCTATTTTAAGCCTTTAATTTTTTACGAAAATGTAAGCTATCTAAATCAAAATAACTATGTAATTAACAAAATACATTCAGAATTTAAATTCCACTTACTCTCTATATTATGTAAACAGTATTCCGATTCAATTTCCATACTTCTTTTTGAGTATATCTAAAATCCTTTCTTGCACAACATCAACTCAATCTTTGTCTCTCTGATTTTAACTCTTAACTAATTTTATATGCCAATAACCGGTTGCGTGGAGAACTTTTTTGTTATATACCTTTATCTCTGTATTTTCACATAGTTGTACCGGGATTAGTCTTCGTAACACGTTACGTAAGATAAATTTTTTTTTTAACAAATCGATCATGAACAAGCGAGACTACTCAAGGTTAAGCTAAGAAATAAAGATATATATTCTTTTTCTGCATTACTTAAATACAATATATATATATATATATATATATATCAAAATCGATGAATTAAATTAAATTAAAATCGAAACCATTAAACTGTGATGCATATTAAAATTCACATTCCAGCAGTTTATCGTCGTTTAAGAATTTTCCTATTGCCGCGGAAACCTAGTGATCATGGTGGTGGATTAGCTGCCGGCGTTGTTTTCGTCGAATCGTAGGTTCGAGCCCTGATACTTCTAAAGACCCGCCGTATAGCGGAGATATGCACGTGAAATATGATCGAGATACCAAGTCCTCTCTTTGGTGTGGTGTGAAAATTCGGAAAGGGACGTTCCAGCTCAGGTGCCATCCACGTCACTTGACTCAGATTCCGATTTACGAGATCCGTTACCAGTAGCCCTTGTGTTGCCCTTCAGTGCTAGGTTAATAAGCAATCACATTTTTAAGGTTGTGAAAATGAATAAATGACACGATAAAACAGTATTTAAGTTATCAAATATTTTTGTGCTCATAATTTGTTAATATATCTTTTTCTCAAGAATAATTTTTAACATTTTAAAATAATAAAATAACCAATTTTGTAATTTTCAATCCATTTAACAGCGGAATGGTACTGACGATGGAGAGATTACTTCGTTTACAGGGGCATTTGATATCAACACTGTAGACCAAATTGATTCATGGAATGGACAGCGGTGAGTGAAAATGCTAATTCTATTAGAAACTTAATTTTGTTTTGAAACATCTTATTGCAGATTTTATATGACTTATTTATTATCGCTTCCCGGACTGATCCCAATATTTATTGAAAAGGATTTATGAGGAAAACTGAAACACACTTGAAAAAATGACCTAAAAATATCATTTTTAAGAATAATTTCATAAACTGAGAATAATAGCAATTATGTGGATGAATATAAAGCTATCCCTTAAATTCAATGCATCAGAGCTTTTATAAATGAGTTTCAAATGCAAAATATCAACAACAGGAAAATTTAGATATGGTTAATTTTTACTACTATTATTAATAGTCACTTTTATTAATAGTCACTTTTTTGATTTCCTAACAAGAACAATTCTTGAATTTTTTTAGAAATTAGAATTTGTGTTATAAAGTGGTTTTAAAAACTTGAAAGTAAACAAAAATCTTATAATGATCTCACAAATATGCCTTTCTGTTAAATAGGCGATGGGGGAACAAAATCAAAATTTATGAACGAATTATTTCTTTGCGAAAGATTCTCCAGATAAACAACTTTTAATACACTGGATTGGTTGTAATGCATAAATAAATTTCTCAGCATGTCGAGATTAATAGAAATGTTAAATATTGAAAAAATTCACATCTTTAAATGTGATCTCATGTGTCACATCATCTTTTTGAGGTCTGCTGAGCTGCAAATGATAACAACTTCAAATGCACTTTTGAAGTTAGAATGTACTTTTGCGGTATTTAAATGCAAATGTACTCTGCGGTTAGATAAAACTATACGTTGTTTGCAACTATTCAAAATTTTTTAAAAATATAGGAAGTGATCCAACTGTGGAATTCTTTTAGTTTAAATCTGTTTGCAAAAATTTAAAACGGACAAAATCCGATGTCTTTCGAACATTTTTCTATCGAAAGAAGCATGTTTTAAGGAATATTTAAGCTATCAAATTAGGAAATAAACCTTTTCAATTGTTTAACCGTTAATTCTGTTTTATTGAAAGTAATGGATTACTTATTATTATTTTTAATTGACTCAGTATAATGAGAATCTTTATTGAGCACCCACCCACTAAGCGAAAACTAAACTTTAAACTATTTTTTATAATTATGACGATTGCTAAATTAACTACATTATCTCTATTTTAAGTTCTTAATTGTTGCTTTTCTCTTAAACTTTGCTATCATTTAAATTGGTTTGGATCTTAAATATTATGTAATGATTTTTTAAAGTTTTTGTCAGCATTAAATTGATATATTGTTTGTGTATTCAAGTAAATGTTTGGCTTATTTTCATTAATTTTTTTTTTTACATTTGATAATATTTGTAATTTGAGTTTTAGTTATCTTTTTAATTCTATGGTTTTTTTTCTTCTTTTAGTTTTTTTTTTTTTCGGTTTTAAATAAGTTTTAAAATGTCTTAGAGTTTATAATCTGTACTTGTGATATGATTTTGATTACATATAAATATTTCACACAGACACACACTCGCATATATATATATATATATATATATATATATATATATATATATATATATATATCAGTGTATGTGTGAGTAATTAATAAATTGAAATGTTTTAATCTCGAGGATTATAGCTTGAGAAATTAACAAAAGTGGTAAAAACTATACAGAAATTTTTGAAAAACTTTCAACAAATTAAAATTAATTTGTGTAAATAAGCTACTTTTTTGATTATTTATTTCTTAGTAAATCAAGATTTAAAAAAAATTTCGTTGTATATAAGAAATTCTTTAAAACTTTTAAGGGTTATATACCTTTTCTAGCCATTTTTGATTAAAATATAATCACAAGTAGTTATAACATTAAATTTTTTTCTTACATTGAAATATTTATTTTTAGGACTGTATCATCTTTTGAGCCGCCATGCAACATGATAAATGGATCTGGTAAAATCATTGTATTCGTCAGATAAAAGTTCTGGTTTCATATACTTATAATATAATTTAATTATAAGTTATTTATATTAATATTTAAAATAATTTTAAAAAATTCACATAACTCGTGTCTTTGCTCTGTCTCATTTAATTTAGCTTCTAAACCATATTAATTAATAAAATATTTTTATATTTTGCTAATTTATTATAAATATTGTAATTTTTTGTTAAAGTATCAAATACGTTTGAAAGGCAAAAAAAAAAAATATTCATTTTATTTTTCTAAGGTTATTTTTAAAATTAATTTAATGGTGTTTAATAATGATAGTATTATTCTCTTTTATTTGGAATTTTCACTGCAGTTTTATTGTGATATTTCTCTCTTGAAATGAAATATTACTTAAAATTTATTAAAAATTTAAAATCTATCTGGGCCTGAGAAAGCCCGCTAGGTGGTGCCCACCTCTGTTTCTGTAGCCTTTGGGACCTAAGGCTCTTATTATTAGCTAATTTTCAGGCCTAGTGGCTAGGTCCGGCACTGGTCTACCAGTTAATTTTACAAACGAACTTGGTACTCATTAATCTCGACCCCGGAGGAATGAAGGATCTGAGTTGACCCATCTACTTAAATAGAAACCACCAGATATGACACCTGGGTCGATAGTGTTCGCCGTCAGACATGCTAATTGTTACACCCCCGCTGCCACTTCATAGACTTTAGCGCTTGTAATCAACATATTTATTCCAAAGATGAAAAGAAAAAGTTTCAAAGCAAGTGTAAAAATATTCGCTTCATATTTTCTGCTTGATTGAAAACGTGACGATGTAAGCGGTGAATAAAAATTTAACGAAAAAAAAAAAAAAAACGAGGTGAATTTCAAATAAAATTTGAAATTTCAATTCTAAGATGAAATAAAATCATTTTAAAATTTGAAAAAAACGTCTTAGGTAAAAAGCAGAAATTTAATAAACTTTTCTGAAAAATAGCTCTTTTCTTCAAACGAAAATTTAAAAAAACCATTTGAATAATAATATAAATAAATTTTCTTTTTTCTTCCCCCCCCCCCTTTTTTTTGTGATAACATAGTCTTGTTTGATTCTCTTGCTCTTGATTTTTACTTCAGTTTGTTAAACATTTTATCTCCTTTTGAACTGTTTTCCAAACTGTATCTTACAGCTGGTGATATGTGGCCACCAAACAGATCTCGTGAAGATAAAATAACACTTTTCGTGACAGATATATGCAGGTAAGTATTTCACGCAGTACATTTTTTCCATGAAATATTAAAATGCAAATAATTATTAAATTTTACAAGAATATTCAGCAAAACATTGATTCTTATTTTATCTTAGATAAACATATTATTCTCTAATTCTTTAATTTTTGTAGAAATTGTAGATGCACTTTTATAAGTCTATTAGAAAAAGGATTGAGAAATTTAAGTTTTCGTATTAATACCTTTACTAAAAAATCAGTTCTCTAGATGTTTTATTAAATAAAGGTTTGCAACTTATATTGTCATAAATGCGAAAACTTTACGAAAACTGTTACACAATTACTATAGGTTCTTTAATCTAAATATTCCCTCTTATCAACTTTTTGAAACTGCAAATGAAAATTTTCAAGGATGGCATTTTTTCCAAAAATATTACGTAAATTATTCATTTATAATTTAAATACTTTTATAAATCATATTAATTTTTTAAGTTAGATTTTATTTTTATTTTTTCATTTAGTAATTCATATTGTTCAATTCTTCAGATTTTTCCAGCAAAGCCATGCTCGTTTCCCGAAATTGTTTATGCAAATATACAAACAGATAAAGTGAATTACATTTCTTTGTTTAATATATAATGGCGTTCTAGAACGTAGTTGAGGATGAAGATTGATGCTTTGAGTTTCATTTGTCCTTAAGAGAACACCAACAATTACTGTAGTCTCATGCAGATTTGGTTTGGAGTACGACGATTTTGAACTTAGGATAACATCTTACTTTGCAAATCCGTCAGTTGCAACTTGCGGCTGCGGTAGCTTAATGATCAAAGTCACGAATTGCGTCTGGCGTTTCGTCGAGTTATAGGTTAAAGCCCGATACCACTAAAGATCCGCCGTGTAGCGTGGTTGTTGCACGTTAAATCTGTTGAGATCCGGAATCCTTACCGTTGATGGGGTGTTGAAGTTTGGAGAGGGAGATGTCAGCTCATGTGTCGTCCTCGTTAGTTGGCTGTGGTTCAAAATTACGAGATCCGTCGCCAAAAGCCCTTGTATTGCTTCTCAGTGCGACGTTAATAATCTATCACTATCAGAAGCAACTTTCAGATCTAGTATTTGTTTATTTGCTAAGTTATTGAGTTTACCTCTAGCAGAGGCTTACTTTTGTTTCACCTCTAAATTTGAGCCCTGTTAATCATTTAATTAAATCAAAAGGATTATTTTAGTTCCTGTTTCGTCTTGTAAGACAGTCTCAAAAACTTTGGAACCATGACTCTAATTTAAAGTCAAAATTTCGGGCGTTTCCTACGAAAATATTTACTTTAAAATGATTTTTATCTTAACTATACCGTTTCTTTTTAATAATTTGAATAAAATTATTCAAGTGATATCTTTCATGACGTCAATAAATAGTTTATATTTAATATTAATAATTGAATAGTCAGGAGTTGCTGTGAAAGAACGAAGAAGAAATCTTCAAACAAAGCAATAATTTATCTTAAGTGATGTAGGAAAACCTGCTGTGTTTAAGTTACATGAGATGTGCTTGATCATCATATACTACCATCTGTAAATGAATCTATCAAGACAAATATTTTATCTTTATTTAAGAGGCTAATTTTTTGTTATTTGATTTATCATCAAAAATGATGTTGCGTAATTGCCATTTGCAATTAAGAGAATTTCAACAATTTGTAGGTATCTAATTGTATGTCTTTTCCTTTATAGTTTATTTTTAAATTTACAAATCTCACTAGTTTAATCTAATACTATATGAACACAGCATTTATTTCATCGACTGGTTACACAGCCTGGATTTCTATTGATTAATTATTTCATGTCACTCATAGAAGTAACGCGAGGGTTGTTTGCAAATGACCTCGAAATTCTGAACCATCATCACGTGACAAGGACTACGCCTGGTACCACACTCTCCAAACTTACACAACATACCAACGTGAGGACTTTGAATCCTAACAAATTCAACACGTATCAATCGTATTATAAGTCGCGTTTTTACAAATCCCACTACGACTCAACTGAACAGGAGGACTCGAGTCGCAACCATGACTACTTGGCTTCCGCGATCGTATCACGGTTGTATAAGGTATACAGAAGAGAATAGAGAAAACATATAAAGAATAGAGAAATAGAAGGGAATACACACACATATATATATATATATATATATATATATATATATATATAAAATAAATGATACTATAAAAACCGAGTAATATATTCACCATTTTTATTCTTATTATTTAATTATGGAAACATAACTTTCTCTATGATTCAAAATTATGAAGGCTTGTTGTCAATATAAAAGTGAATGAAAGTTTGATAGCAGTAAGTAAATAAGTTAAATTGCAAAAGCGCTTTTTCGGAAAAATTATGTTTTAAACCATAAGTAACGAACTTTAGAATTGTTAATTTTCATTGTACCATATAAGCTTACATGTAACGCGACGCCAAAATTTCTTATGGGAGGGAAAAAATGATGAATTGAATACAATGCCTCTTTATTTTACATAAAATAATTCAAAGATAATATAATTTTATCAAATAAGTCTTATTTAAAATAATTTATTGTTCCGGTTATTATTATTTATTATAAATTAATAAGAAAAATAGTTACATTTTATTACCTTACCCATAAATTTAGCGCAAATCAATACTTTAACGGGAAATTATTAGTTGAAAAATATCGCGTTGTATTCTCTCGGAATAATATGGTACTTATAATCATATTTGATAAGTGTTAATGACGGAAAATGTCTGTTATTCTTAAACTAGAAAATTTAGTTTATGTATCTTTGTTTTACATGATTATTTGCTTTGTGTTTATAAGAGTGGCAAGTATGCGTGGCATAAAATATTTTTAAGAAACCATTCCTTTTTACATTGAACAAAAAAAAAAAAAAAATGACATGCGTATTTAAAAAACGTAAACGGCATTCTTAAAGATAATTAAAGTTTTATTTTTGAATAATTTATTCAATAATATAATTTAAATAAACTTGGTTCTTAAAATAGCCAGTTGAAAAAAAAGTCAAGGTTTCTTTATTTGACCTTCAAGTAATTTGTAAACTTATTTAACTGGTTTCAATCTTTTCACCTTCAAATAATCAAGGCGGTATCATGAATACATCGAAAGGCATCATTCGCATGCAATTCGTTATTCACAAAATATAACTAAAAAAAATGTAAAACAGCAATCTTGTCTTGATTAATTGTTTTTTAAAAACATCATAACAAGTACTAAGACATGCAGAAGGAATGATAAAAAAATTTTTTATTATATTTTGTTAGTTAAATCTGATATTTTTTCCCCTCGAACTAGTTGTGGAATGAAATTGATGTAACGTGTATGGATGTTTGTCTAATAACGCTTTTTAATTATTATAACATTTAACAGTGCCTTTTATGTATAGTAAAATAAATAAGTAAACTTTATCAGCACCCTTTGCTATTAATATTCACTAGTTATTTTTATTTTCTTGAAAAAATTTATTAAAATTAGTGCTCTATTTACCCATGTTCACCTTGTGACGGGTCTATCCGCGACCTGGTCATTAATAGTCCTCTTGGGGAGTTTTTACTCCTCAGCAGTTATTTGTATCAGAGGACTTCCTCCGAAGAAGAAAACGTAAACATTCAAATAAGACTAGAATGTGTATATATTGTGCAAGCGCAGCGGAGAAGGGTAGGCGGGCAGAGAGGGGATTGATCTCTAGTTGAATTGTTCTGCTGACTTGTAGCTTGATTGATCAATAAAGTAAATTGTTTTAGAAATGTCGACCTTTTCCTCCCATCCGTCCGATCAAATGTCATTATAACCTTCTCTGCGACCGGGTGACCGGGGATGACAGAATAGTCTCACTGTAACTCATGCATGTCGTGAAAGGCGACTCAATTGGTGGGGGTATAGACCGGGCACCCTGCCCCTGGGGATTATATCAGGAACTTGCCTTCTTCAGGTAAGTACGGGCATCATGACCCCGAGGCACCTTAGTGATCTTTTTCTTTCCCATGGGGTTTACTGTCTTTGGTAAACACGGGTGACGCACTCTCATAACCCTAGCGATCCTTCTCTATTTTCGACCCTCCTTGTCAACCATTTTTACCTTTTTTTCAACTTCACGTCTAGACCATAGTTTAATCTTGTTTGGCGCAACATAGCCATATCTGGCTCTTTCTCTCTCTCTCTCTCTCTCTTGCGCCAATAAAACTTCACTATCATCATCATCTTCATAACCTTCTCTGTTCATTTAAGATGCATTTTAACTTTTTCTTATGAAGCTTATTTAACAGTTATTTCGCCTTTGGATTTTCTTTAATAACAGCATTTTAAGATAAATACAGTGAGACGTTTTGTAAAAGGAAATTTAATTAAAAATTGATTTTTAAAGGCCTTATGAGACTCTATATTAAAACGCTGTTTTATATTATCTGCCGTAATTTAGACATTGGTTTTAAAGAATTGTTTTGGACCTCACCTTAATTTTTAATTTCATATCATATAAGTATTTTTATTTACATTTAATGAAAAAACAAATGCAACAATGTAAGCATTTCATTTTTTTAAACAAAAATATTTCGCCTTTTTTAAGAATTTAATGATAATGTTTTAAAATTCCTCGAAGAATAGCAAAATGAAAAAAACCAAAATTCAACGAATGCTTAAAGAAAAACTTATATTTATCTAAAATAGTTGCTCTGAGATCCACAGGACACTATAAAATGTTTTTTTTTTTATTCATTCCTCGATTTTTTTTAGATCAGTCAAATGAAATTACCTCGAAATTTTCCTTAAGAATAACCTTGAAGTCAGTCAAAAAATTTAAAAGAGTTTTAACTGTGTGTGTGGTTACTTAGTTTTTGATTAGTGAGGCAAAATAAAAATATAAAAAAGAAAGGATGGTGTTCTAAAAACGTCTCGACTTCATTAATGCTATAGCTTTCACACACACACACACACACACACACACACACACACACACACACACACAGTCTGTGTTCTTAGAATATTATTCAAATTATAAATTATGTAATTTATTCATTGATTTGATACGTGATATGCAGATGAAGTGCATGAAATATTCACCGCAATTAATCACGATTTCGTTGATAATGTTACATAATTATAAGGGCAATGTTGATCTTGAAAGTTATAATCTAATTGCTCTAGTAATGAAATTAATTGTGATAATACAAAGTTTTCTTTCTTAAATTAGAAATAAAAAACTTAAGAAATGTAGGTATAAGTGTCCATTACGAGGGTCGCTCAGTGCGTCCTTCGAAAATACAAGAAATGGCACTCGTAGCATCGAAAATTGTCTATTTTTAGTAAGCATCATGAATCACTAGAGAGTTGTCTAAATTTCAGTTATTTCCATCACATTATTTCCTTTTTTTTATTATCGATTGAAGCGAGAAATTTCAGTTTACTTAGAAAAAAAGGAGAAAAAAGTTATTAAATACTTATATTTAAAGAGCTTAACGTCGAAAGAGATCAAAGATGAGTTAATGAAATTCATGGCCCATTTGCTCCTACGTATGTAACTGTTTACAATTGGGTAAATGGGTTTCAACGTAACCGTACATTCACAAAGGTTGAACCAAAGCGTGCGAAATAGTTGAGGCCACTAGAATAACGTAAGGTACAATATTTTTAATTTTGCACGAAATATTGATAGTAAAAATAATCTCGGCAAGATGCGATCCGCGTTCACTCTCAGTGGAAAATAAACACAATCATGTGGACGACTTTGAGGCTATTTTGGCTCTTTTTCGTCGCAATCCTGACGAGATTCTGCGTCGATACTAAAATTTTGGACGAAATGTAGATACACTCCTACCCTCCAGAGACAAAAGAACAGTTAAAATAGTGGGTTTTGAAGCCGAACGAGCTCCGAAGAAAGCAAAGACAGTGAAATCGGCCGGAAATGTGATGACACGATTTTTTGGGAAGCACGTGAAACCATCAACACCGATTACTTGGGAAAAGAGAAAACAATAACTGGAGTGTATTATGTGTCGCTATTGCATCGGTTGAACGAAGAAGGAAAGAAAAAACGATCTCATTTGGACAAGAAAAATATCATTTTCCGTCTAGACAGTGCATGGGTGTACAACTGTGCAGTTTCGAAGGCCAAAATCATGGAATTAAAGTTCGAATTATTACAACATCCGTCTTATTCCCCGGAGTTGGTCCCCAGTGACATTTTTTTTTATTTCCAGACTTTAAAAAAAAATAGCTCAGCAGACAATGATTCACACCGAACGAAGAGGTCATCGTCCAAATAGATGCCTATTTTGAAGACCTTTTGAAATTTTACTTTTTAGATAGTTTAAAAAGTTGGAGAAATGCTTGAAAAAGCGTATAGAGCTAAAAAGAGAATATGTAGGAAAATAGTTTACCTAAAATAATTTTTTTATCTTTTTCTACGGACTTAATGAACTATCCTAGTATTCGAGCCTTTGCTTTCTTTTTCGATCAACAGCTCTCGTTTCCATCGACATTAGCTCTTGTGTTGATTCTCAGTGCGACGTAAATAAACAATCACAATCACTTCCCAGGTCTCAATATACTTTCAATTCTAACACCTTTGTGATTGACCCAGACATTCGAATCCCACTCCACTACAACATCCATAATGATGAGTGAAATGTCACTAGACTTTTACTTACTTAAATATCAGCCAAGCAACTTTTTAAACTGTTTCTGATAATTAAGATTAAAAGTTAAAGATAAAATCTGATAATTTTCTTAGCAGAGACCATTTTTAAACTTAACCAGAAAATAAATTTGAGAGATGTAAAGAAAAAAATTACATTTCTGTACAGTTAAAATATGTAAGTAAATTACACAGCAAATGTTTTCTGAGAAATTTGCATCTTCATATGTATGTATATATATGTTTATATAATTTGATATTTTTTAACTGTAAGTAAACACCAACACATTCCAATCATAAGCAAGTTAGGAAATAATCTAAATAATTAAGAAATACGTTATGTAAGAAATTATTACTGTACCATTGAGTGAAAAACATATACACCAATCCATATAAACATACAAATAAAGCATTGCAATAAAAAATGATTAAAAATAAATATCCAAATTTAACTATAAAAGAAAAAAATTATATACTATAGAAATTACCAAAAGAAAGCAAAGTAAACGAAGAATCAAAATGACAACACCCAAAATAATTAATAAAAAAAGAAAAGAAATGAGAAACTGAAAGAAAATAACATTTGTTGAAAAAGAAAAGAATGGAGTATAATTTATCAAAGCTGTAACAGATTATTAGGCTGGGTTAGTACAGAATTATGCCCCTTTATACTATAAAAAACAGTTATTAAACCGAAAAAACAATTGAAATGAGATCAACAATACATATATATATATATATATATATATATATATATATATATGCGTGCGCATAGCGTGTATGTTATTATTATTACTTGAATTATGTAAGAGATCTTTTGTTAGCATCATAGTTCCTCATCGGTTACAGTTTATCATCTCTATATATTTAAAAAAATTATTGATCAAAAGTTTCTTATATTAGAATTAAAAAAAAAATCTGATATTTGCTAGTTCTGGAATAGAACAACTTGATGATTTAAATCTTTAAAAAAATAGGAATTTGAAAGAAATTTTACGGATAAAAGTGGTTTACTTGAAACATATTTAATCTCCAGAGTTGTTTCAATAGATGATGTCATATCCAGGCATTAATAACGACGTCTACTTAAAAAAACGTTAATTAAATAGTGCTGTTAAATTACTACTTTCATTACCAGGAAAAAAGTGTATTTGCAATAGATTGCTCAAATATCACAATATCTTACTGTTTGAAAAATATACGTGTATAGTAAAAAAACTAATAACAAATTATTTCTTAATTATACATAGTATCTCTCTCAAGGTCTTTATATGAGTTTTGAGTAAACATTTCATTGTTTGCTATGAAGTTTAAATAGTCTTATATAACACTTTTTCTTTTACTACAATAGGTCATTATCTTTCACTTATTTGGCTGACAGTGAAGTGGATGGTATTCAGGCTTACAGATACTGGGCTGACAACAAGCAATTGGACAATGGAAAGTATGACCCGGATAACAAATGTTTTTGTCCAGAGGGCATTTGCTTGCCCGCAGGAGCCGTCAACGTTAGTACTTGTAAATTTGGTACGAACTTATATAATATATTTGATTTATGTTGTTATTCTTAACGGAACAGTACAAATTCTAAAACAGATGACAAATTTATGGGACGTCACTAATTTCTGCTTGATTAAAGTACAAAATACAGCCTCACACACATTTAATTTTATAATTGTCAAAGCAATGTATAAGTAAATCGTAAATTAAAATATGCGTTTGTTTCTACGCTGAAATGTAGTATTCATTTAATTTAGCCTTTGATATCACTGTCCAAGATCTCTGCTATAAAATGAAGAATTTCAAGATATGTACAATTATTCTTCATACAAAAAATATCATCGCTTTTCAACGTAATATTATTTATCTTACGTTTGTTTTCGAATTTATCATAAATTTGTCATTGTAATGAATTTATATAGTTGATTGGTGTATCTCTTAATGCTATTTTTGTCTGGAATCTATAAACGTAACCTAATTCAATGCATTTGTGTATTCTTTTTTTTATTACACAGGGATTCTAAATATATCTCCCTACTAATGCCGACCATACTTTTTGCAAATTGGTTTAAATGTTTGTCATTTGGAATGTTTTCTAACTATTTATCGTATGCAAATAAAGACAAGTAGAATTAAAGATAAGTCGTTTTTTGAGTCACCGGGGAAGTTAAATATAATTCTCTGTTTAACACTTAAAGTTATTAATCTTTGAAATATAACTTTGTTAAAAATTCTCATAAATTCATCTTATCTTCAGAGGTGACTTCGCCTTTTCCTAGCATATTTCTCGCATCACACAAATAAGAGATAATGCATCCTGAAAAAATCTTAATAACGAAAAGCCTTTCTGAATAAATATGTATTATCAAAACCCAAGTTTTTTACAACCATGGCTTGAAGTAAATAAGAAGCGCACGAAGGAAGTAATTCATTAAAAATTGTTTATTTGCATATTAATTTTTCAAAAAACCTTTCCAATCCTTATAATTGTTAAGTGAAACATTATTTTGTAACTTTTAAAATACTCAATTGTTTTCCTAATAAGTAATTTTGTGTATACTCAGTGTTACTTATTTTCTTAATTTTCCCCTGTATGTGCGGCGTATTGTTATTGAAAATGTTCTTTTATTGTCGTTATGCTTTTATAAACTTGCACCCCCATTTGTAAATATTTAATTTGTAATTGCCATTATTGAAATATTTGTACCATTAGCTGCAGTTTACATTGATTTTAGATTCATTCTAAAGATTCCCTTTGACTTTTTCATACTTTAGATGCTCCAGCAGTTGTTTCTTATCCACATTTCCTTTTCGCCGACTCAATTTATACTCAAGGGGTGATAGGAATGAGACCAAATCCTAAGGAACACAGAATGTATTTAGACATTATTCCAGTAAGTTATAATAGGACTGTTCCTCATTCATGATTTCATTTCAAAGTATTTTATTATTAAACTGTTCTTTAAGATATTTTGAAAAATCAAGTTTTAAAAATTGAAGACGATAAATGCTAAATTTTTACTGCAAAATGTTGATTATATTTTGATCCTTAAGCTAAGGTCGTTATTATTAGATATTATAAATTCCGATTCTTTGTTTAAAATATTAAGATATTATTCAAGAATTTTGAAGAGGAACTGCTAGCTGTTAGAATAAAGTATGAAAGTGGGGCAATAACATGAAAACAGTAATTTACTTGCAATGTGCATCGGTGAATAAAGATGAATTGTTGCAAAATAATGATATTCCACATAGTAATTTATGATTTTCTTTTATGGTAGGTACCAAAATTATAAATATATAATATCAGAAGACCTGAAAATCATCAGCTGGGCTCCTCAATGACAATACTAATTTATTAACAAAAAACATCTAAGAGACCGGTTTAAAAAATCGACCGTCTTCTAAATACACTGTCAAAACTGGAATTAAAAAATATTTTTGGTATTCGTGCTAGAACAAAAAATTCATGTAATAAGGTATATTGGTGAACCGTGTTATTTCAAAAAAAGAGTTGGATATATATATATATATATATATATATAACTATGCAATAATGAATCAATTTTCTTTTCAGGAACTGGGAGTGCCAATTGGTGTGGCTGCCAGAATGCAAATTAACATAGTGTTTGAAGCTGTTCCTAATATTACGTAAGTGTTTATTTTTACTATCGTAATCCTCTTATTTTTGGATTACATATTTTTATGCAATCACTGAGTATTTTATTTTTGTTGATATATAATTAACTAACCGTGATATGAATAAATGAAAACTCTTTATCAAACAAAAAAAGCATATAAATGAGAATAAAAAAAAATTTAAAGCTACTTTCTTATATTTGATTACAAATATGTATATTTCCATTCGTCTCAAACATTCAAAATATCAAAATCTAGAAAGCAAGTGTAGAATATTGGAACATTCTTAAACACGAGAACATGATCGGTTATGTTTAAAAGAAATTCGCTAAGCAGCATTTGCGAGAATTCCAATTTGTCTCTTTCAGTTTTCTAGGAGAAAAATAAGTAGGTTGTTTACGATTACTGTACTTTTATTTCTTTCAATATTGTATAAGAGCATTATTTTTATTATGGAATTAACCATTCTGCTGATATAAATGTTTGAAAGTTAATAATATCATATATCCTAAGCCTAATAAGCAAATTTCGTAAAATCTAAGTAGATCCTGAAACAGAAAATAATGAAAAGTAAAAATTAAATTCGAATTTTTAACGAATTCCTTTTAATTATTTAATGTAAAAAGTCTTGTTTTGAGTACTTTTATGAAAAGTAAATCATTTATTTATATTGAGAAGATAATTTGAAAACAACAAAATGGTTTGAAAATGAACAGCTCGACTGTTAATCAAAATTTGTTGAAGTATTAGGATGTAGACATCCTAAGTCAAAGAAAAATATTATTTGAAGGTCTATTTGCGCAACATAATATGATCAAATTGGCAGGAAACATTTGTTTTTTATTTTTTCTGTCGTATGAAAGGCGAGCTCATTACCAGTTTAAAAAATATATTTAAGATAAGGGTGAAATTTTATTGTGAATAGTTAAAATGATAATTTCACTTCTTGACAAATAATACCGAAAGGGAAAATATCACTCAAATAAATATTGAATGTAACGAGTTAATCTAGCCATCTATTTACGAGTTGTTGACGCCATTCGTATTGATATTTACGAAATAAACTAGTTTTGTTAAATACTATTTCAAGGTTATATTTATTAGCCGTAATTATACTACTAAATTTTCACAGAATTCTATTATCAGGATCCCAAGGTCATCAAAAAACTACATCAGATTCATTCAATATGATTTAATAAGCAGATCATGTTCTTAGAAAAGTTGTTTAATTATATTATTGTAAGATAAAAGAAAAAAATACGTTTCGTAACATTAAGTCATGACGTTATAGTTCTTTTTCAAAGAAAAACTCACCTGTTGGATTGATATGAATTCATTTCACTTCCTTTCATTCTCCTCTCGAGTGCAAGTTAAATCATTTGTTGTTTTAAAGGTACAAATATCTATTACTAATTTCCCTTTGATCCGTCTCATTTTCTCGGCAGGAAACTAAATTCTACATTTTTATATCCACTTTTTTTATTATTTTTTATAAAGGGAATTTGAAAATTTATAAATTTCTGCTTGAAGATGTACTATTTTAAGATATTTGAAGTTGTAAGGTTTTAAAAAGTGTCCTCTTTTGATAAATTAGTTATTATATATATAAACTATACAAACTCATAAATAAATAAAATTAAAATTTTGAGTTCAATCGGTAAAAAAAAAACTGGTGCCATGACATACGAGTGTGTGGCCTAGTGGCAGAAAATAGTAGGAAAAGTTATGTTAGTGTTTCGTTTAAAAAACTCCTTTGTATTCAATATTAGATCTCAGCTTCTGAAAGAGAAATATAAACAGATAGCATTGATCTTACGAAATTCTTTAATAAACTTCTTGAAAACGGCATTTTTGGTTCTCTCGTGAAGTAAACATCTTTGGCATCTGAAGTTTCAGTTGTCTCTTTTTCAGTCTTATATCTTCTGAAACAAAAGCAAATGAAAAAGAATACAGAATACATATTATATAAGATATTGCATTTGCACATTTATGTCTTATGCTTTAAGATATTGCATTAAACAATGGGGCAAGAAGGATATGACTTTTAATTGGTATACTATTTAAGAATAATAAATGAAAATAGTACATACTTCAAGACATTAAAAATTTCATCAAATTTTTATTTTTCATTTTAAATTTATTTTTTCAAATAGTGTGTAAGTTAATGGTTAAAGAAAGGACGTTCAAGGTATCCGACTACGTTCGGAACCATGATTTTGAAAAAAGCGTATAAATTAATAATTTTTTTTATATTTAGTATTATCTGAATTAGAATGTACATAAATAAAAGCATTTCAAAAGTTTTATTAAAGTGAAAATTTTTTAAAAGGCAATTGCTTAGCATAAAATAAGAAAAAAATAGCATACTTTCAAAATATTCTCCTTTCATGAAACATCTTTTTATAACATTGTTATTAGGCATATGTATTGATATGACTCCTGTGCAGAACCTGAACTCGAATTTCTTAAAAATTCACTTTATTTGCACAGTTATTATGAGTCGAAATAACAACACGCGTTTTCTTTAAAAAATTCCTCCACTTTTATGCATTAAAATGTGAAAAACTCCACTTTTATATCATACAATTACAAAATTTCTACATCACGATCTTGAGAATAATAAAAAAAAAACAACGTTTCTACCAAAATCCATCAATATATAGAAGAAAACATTCGAGTTATTACCTTTCAAAAATTGTAAACATACTGAAAATTATATTCTTCAGAAAATGGATTTAAAGTTAAAACTTGTTCAGAAAACAAAGGAAATGTCTGATATTAAAATACTTATAACTTGATTTCTGTGTACCGTAGCTACAAATGGAAGGTAGCTTTAGAAAATATTTCAAATATTTTAATGGATAAATAAAAAAAAATTGGTATTTTCTCCGAAATTCGAGTTTTTAACGTAGTCGGATACCTTAATAATGCTTAGAAGATATACGGAATGCGGAAAGAAGTATTCGTATACTTTTTAACAGTAATCAAACAATAAATCGACCTTAATGAGATTGACTATATTTTAGTTTATCTGGAAGTTAAATTTGGAAACTGGATAACTTGAAGTTATAAACAGGAAAATAATTAAAAACTGTAACTTTTTACTGCACCACAACCCGAAATCTCATACATAAATCCATTTTAACTGCAATTTTCAATAAACAAGTTAAACTTCGAGCAAAATGATCTTAGGTTTTTTGAATTTATGATTCCGAATATTAAACTTATGGACTAAAATTATTCATACTCATTAGATTTAATTGGCTAATTATTATTTATAATCAAAACGCTTTGTAAAATCAAAAACAATCACTTAATAGTGGATTATTTCTTGTTTTTTAATCAAATTGAGTATTTGACGTAACGTTTTTAAAACTGGCTCTTTGCCATTCAGTAGAGATTAGTTATAAACTCCTCTTTAACAAGACAGAATCTGAAAGTTCCTTCGTTGCTTGTTTTTTCGTACGACGTGACCAAAGTGCCAATTAGATAAATCTATTTCCTTTGGAAACAATTTATTCAACAATTGCGACAGATCGACTTAATTGTTGTTCTTCTTACAATCACCATTGAATGAATTCGTAGAGATAATAAATTTGAAAGAATTTAAACATTACAATGTATCATTCCAAAAGCTTTTTAACTTTATGAATTCGAAAGCTCTTTTTATAAAAAAAATTTTTTTTCACTTTTAATCACTCACTTAATTTCTTTGCTTAGAAGAGTAAAAATATTTGCTTAGCTATGAGATAATTTTTCTATTTACATAAAATTGTCTAATTTAAGTTGATTTTCAGGTTTTGAAGAGCATTATAAGACTGAAGAAAATACTACAATAAGGCTAAGGAATTTTTTCGATATCAGCCAAACAGGTTTATTAATAGTGAAAAATTTTAAGTTGCAATATTTCTTAAGAAAAGTTAAATGCATTTTAAGCTGTTTCCAAGGGAAAAGAAAGCTTTTTATATGTTCAATATCTGATGCAGTGTTTGGAAGCGTTATGTAAGCAAAATTGGGGTTTGACACTCAACTTATTTTGTACTTGTTATTAATAAAGGTTTTTTTTAACTATTTAAGCACCAAAATCGACGATATTGTGCTTCTTCTGCACTGGGACTGAAAATGCCTGTACTCTTAGTTGCGAAGCCGACAATCGTATAATCCTTGCTTTCTCGAATATAGTGATGAAGGCATGAATTGCCTTGATCATTATATTCATTTTCCATAATCCTAATATACTTAAAAATGTGATCAGTATTATGGATATTAATGTCAGAATTAAAATCGTCGATGACATTAATTCTCCTCTTAAAAATGTCAACAAAACTATCGTCGCTATCCTAATTCGAATCAACTTTTCGACTACTCATTTTACGTATAGAATACATCGATTTCTGCAGGGATTAAAATAAAAATAAAATTATACTGTAGGTTACTTAAAAATTAGTACAAGTGTTACTTTGTGTATATGCAATAAAACATTTTAAAAATACTTTTATATGATTGAAACACTCAGGTATCAATATTTATGCTCAGAAGGTTATCAGAGCAACATTAAACTGAAAGAATGATAACTTTTAGCTCATGAAAACAGCGTAATCACGCTCTATGGTATTTTTGGACGCGGTAAAAGACAAGCGCTATTGCACAGCTAGGTAATTTTCGATTGGTTCGTGGAATTCAAGCAGTTATAAAGGTAACTAAAAAGAAACTTGTTTAAAAAAAAGGATTAAGAGAAACTCTTTTTCTTTAACCCATGCTTCGGAAGTTGTAACAAAAAAATATCGCTAATGACAAGGATATGATTAAATTCATCATATCAAAAATCGTGATAGTAAATTTCAGCGATAGATTGTGTTTTTACTGTTCTTTGTTGTGTTTTTCGCAATATAAAATAATGTGGAAATTAATTTTTTTAAGAAAAGAAATATTTCTTACGTACTATTCGGTGATTCTAGGGGTTCTTGAATCACAGCTTGAGATTTTTTTTTTGATAAACTTTGTTTTCTATCAATATATACTGCATAATAAATAATCTTGAAGAAAAAAATGATAAAAAATTATCAATATAATGACAGTTTATATTTTCCTCACAGATATTTTGTCAATAATCATATCTTGTCATAATTTTTTTTCTCTTTTTTTTGTTAATCAGTTCCCTCAGGTATATTGTCAATTGTTAGTGAACTTACTCATTTTTTTTTTCATTTCAGACAATTTGAAAATATAACAAAACGAATATATTTCCCAGTTTTGTGGTTTAGTGAGGTAAGTGCTTAGTACAATGTATCATTTCAAAGAATTACAAGATTATTAGTATATGCTTACTGATTATTCAAATGTATGAATATAGTCTCTCTCAGAGTGAGAATCGTAATTCAATATATTAAAGGGAAATATTTTATTTTTGATTTAATTTAGTAACATTGTTTTTTTTTAAAGTATAACATTCATAAGATTGATAAGCTGTCATAGCCTTTAATAAATACCATTGGTGAAACGCGTCCAATCACACACATACTCTCTCACACACATATATATGACTATATATATATATATATATATATATATATAAGCATTAATACAGAGAAAGTCAAACTGAAATTAAAATTACGTTATTAAAAAAAAATTTGTGTGAAAGTACAGAAAAAATCTAAAAAATTATTAAATTTTAAATTTTAAAAAATAAACTTCTTCAAAAAAGGAAAATAAAGCAAAAACTTAATAGCAAGAAAAATGTATGAAGTAAAAAAGTCGAAAAATAGAATCGAAATCGAAAAATAGAATCCATTAAAAATGAATAAAATGGAAATAAAGCTATATAATATTGTCTCTATAGCTATATAATATAAGATTAGGAAAGAAGAATCATATTTAAACATATTTTAAGGATCAAACCTTCTCAATCAGTAGTAGCTTTATAGAAGAAAATACACTGCCTAATACAATAAAATGATGATACAAAGTCAGTAGCAAGTAAACATGTGGAAGCAAAAGGAAAAGTCTCAGAAAAACTCTTAATTGAGATATAAATTCACTGAAAAATACAACATAAGAAATATAACAGCTCTAATACAATACAATGTATATATATATAAGTAAAGTTACGAAATAAAATGAAAATAAAATTCACTCATCTTTAAACAAAATTATTTGCACCCTTATAGACCAAGAACCACTCTTACCGACAGTCTAAAGCCTGCTACAAATTTAAAATATTATTTTCCAGTTTTTTTCCTTCCAAAAATTTTGGTTTCTTTATTTTTTTCAATTACTACTTTTTTATATATATCTGGTTTTTGTCTGTTTATTTTAATTTGCTTTTTTAAATTTATTTATATTTACTTTTTGTTTAAATTGTTTAATATATTACCATTTACTTATCGGTTTGCAATTTAATCTTTCTATTTGTGGTTTGGTCCATGTCTTTTTCTTAATGATTCAGTCGTAAATTTTGAATTTTTTAAATATGTTAACAGTTGAATTATTTTCTTTGTTTATTTGTTAATTTATATATATATATATATATATATATATATATATATATATATATATATGAATCTATGCGGCACTTGTTCACAATGAAGAGAACTCATTCGGTTGTTACTTTGAATGGAATTGCAGACCGGCAAAATCGTAACTGACAGCCAAATATAAGTTTAACTGGAAATGTGCTACCTTTCATTGCTGACAGGATTTTACACTGACACTGATATCATTTGTTAAAATAAAATCTGTCAGTACAAAGACTTGAACATTTATTTAAAGTAATGTAGCAGTAATTAAAAATCATAATATTTGTTGAGTTATTGATCTAGTTAATTTCACATAACAAGTATCAGGTGACAACAAAAGATCTGTGGTTTTTAGATATATATGAAAGTTTTGTTCCAAAGATAAAATGAATGAGTTGAAATAATGAAATTATTCATCTATATCACATAATAAAATTCGAAGTTTGCTTTTCTTTCTGAGATATTAAATGACTTAATTCAAAGGCCGAAAAAGCCAATTAGGAAAAAAAATCAAAAATTAAAAAAAAAATTGTGAATCAAAATCCATTCTTAAGCATAAGTTATTTTAATTGATAAAAATACACGTGCGAAATCAAAAGCGTATACATTTTCCCTTTATTATCAATTGTTTCTCTTTTAAATTCACCAGTGCTCAAGATTTTGATAATTTTCACATTCAGTCGAATTTCTCGAAAATCACTGAAAAAAAGGTAAAACTAATACTTTTAAATACAGTTGTAAATTTTTAGTGTCGATTATATAAGTGTGTAAGTGCGTGTGTATTTAGAGGAAAATGCTCTGTAAGCGCGTGTGCCAATTTTCACGCTTCGTTAGTTCTCACACCTCTGTGACTTTCATGGTGTGTGTTTCTTGCAACTTTCGGTGACATTCAAAAGCAGACAGTTACAGCAATTGACCTTCAACGTTTATATAATGGATTGAGGAGGTGAATCATAGGGAGACTTGAGGTAGCATTGTATTAAATGCAGATGGCTGGAAACTTAAACGTAATCTTCAAAATTGAGGGCAACTTAAGTTGACTTTTTAATGAGACCGAATGCGTAGAAACAAAAGGCAAGGGTAAGGTCGACCAAGAGCCCTAACGACTCATGAAGATCGATATTTGTCTACAATTGTGCGGGGTGACAGCTTTTCGGTTGTCTCGTGTACTTCATACGAACACAGATTCCCAAGTTTCAAGAGTTACTGCTCCCCAGAAAATAACATGAGAAAGATCTGTGTATAAAATTATGTACGTTCCGCTCACTTCAGTGAACAGAAGAGCTAATTTAATATGGTGTAAAGAACATCGACAGTGGAACAGACATCAGCCAAAGATTATTCTATTCACTTATGAGCCTAAATTATGTCTAACCGTCGACGTACCATCTCCTGGATAAAACCAGGGACTCGTTACATATGCTCCAGATCCGAGAAACAAACAATGAAGATTTAATGGTCTGATCAAACATTGTGTTGGATGAGCTCACATACCTCGATGTCTTTGATTGAGAGTATGTGGCTTCTTTGTGGTTTCGGAATAAAATCTTGGAGTGCTATATTGATCTTTTCAGGTGTACAGTTGGCTCTAATTTCATTTTTATAGGTAACAACTTTCGTCCATATTTGCGTCATCTGGTCGAAGAACTTTTGGGATGCGTAGATATTCCCGGATAGATCGGCCAGCCAATTCTCCAAACTTTAACTCTGCGGAGCATATTTGAGATGCTATTGAGAGGGTTGTTGCTATTCGCCTCCCTCATCCCAGAACCTTCCAGACCTAGAAACAGCGTTACTGGAGGAATGGAACTGACTACCACTGAGATTCATCAACTGCCTCATTTCCAGCAGGAATTCACGTTGTGAAAGCTGTATAGCTGCAAGAAAGAACCATACTTCCTATTAACCCCCTTTTTTGTCCTATCTGGTAACCTCTCTTTTAGACCTTCTCATGCTGATAAACTGCGCATGTGCGTTATCGTGTGTGCACCCCGCTCTTGCGTATGTACCATAACTATTATATAGTATTTTTTGCATTATATCAAACTATGTACATACCTAATTTTACTAAAATCTTTTCCGTACTTCTGGAAATAATCAACAAAAAGGGGAAATTCATTTAAATATGAACTCTACTAGAGTTTGCTTAAAAATAATGCGAGATTAAATTTTGTATTTTAGTTAATGAAAGTAGTATCGCTTAAAAATTGCAAGTTCCGGTTGAAATTGATGGCAATACTTTCTTTTTATTTAAAATTTAATGTTTTTTTTTCTTTTGCAGACAGCAGAACCAGGAGACGACATAGTGTATCAACTGAAACTTGTTCTTAAAATAATTCCAGTCGTAATAAATGTATTTTCATTTTTTATGGTTGGAGTAGGAAGTTTCTTAGTATTAACAGCATTCGTACTTTCTGTTCTTTACGCTTTAGGAAAGGTAATTACATTCCCATGTCTTCTACTTTTTGCATTTTATTAATAGTTTTCTATTGAAATTATTGAAGATGAGAAACGTTTATATATTTCAGAAATCATAATATTACTTTAGGAAATTAAGATTAGTGACGTAATTAAGAAGAATATCGTTGGGATTCATACACTCTCTTACCCAAAACTGCAGAGCTCTTTTTCTTTTAATATTTAGAACAAAAAAAATCCTTTCTAGAGTATATTGTTAAAGCAACAATCAAAAATTATTATAAAAATAATGTTAAAAAAATCTCTTGTTTATTTTAAGAATTTTCTTTCCTTCAAAAGGTTTAAAAAATTATTCATAAGGATTTTTTTTTTAATTTTATTCGGACCTTAATTAAATCCTTCTTCATAAATTTTAGGCAATTTTAATTACTCGATATCCTTACAGAATTTACTTATACTTTTTTCTAAATATTGGCTTTTCCTAGAGATTCAATATTAAATGTCATACAATTTTAATATTGAAAGCAAATTAGGTAATTATGCTGATGTAATTACTTTTCATACACTTTTACATTATTTGATAATGATCCAAAGTCAATTATATTAATTGAAATTTACAAACTTATTTACGATTAATTTATTCATAGTTAAATTATACATTATTGAATACAAACAAAACCGGTAATGCGAGCAAAGACGATGGATATACGGATTTGCTTACAAAAATGAAAAGCTTTGTGTTCGAAAGAGAAGGCTGCACGCTAAACAGCTGTCGGTCGCTGGTGTTTGGCACATGTGTACTTCTTCTGCAGCAGCATCAGTCTCGTGATTTTATTGCCACACCTCATATAACTAAACGAGTTCTAAAATAGAAACTTAGTGTAATTTAATGGAACCTTAATGAAATCTTAATAAGTGGCATTTCCTATGTAATACAGAATAGAGCAGTAAAGGGGGTTATAAAATTCCACTCTTGGAATATATTTCTTCACTGAACAAAATATTCATTGTCTTATGCTAAATTTTTTTATTTAATTTGTTCAATTTTGAATTAGTTCCGTCAGTTTCTTATAAATGTTTCCATGTTTCTTACGGTAATCTTCCTAAGTTCTTATAACTTAACCAATTTAGTTCAATTTTGGTGCTATTGTAATACATCGAATAAATTTGGTATAAAATAATTGTTTACAATTTTTGCATGTGATTTTCTCAGTATCTCAGACTTTTGATGCAAAACCTGAATTTATCGATTTCGAATGTCTAAAATTTATCCTGTTTTATTCATTTGAATTCAGATTAAAGTATTTAATCAAATTAATTGAAAATTAAATTACTCTTTCATTTTCTTAACAGAAATCAATATCTTAAAATATTTTAAGCAAATTTCAGTTTTTGAAAGTAAAGTATATTTTTTTTCTTAATATCCCAAATGCTTTTGAAATGCGTTTCTTTAGTTAAGCTATTTTTCATAAATTTGAATGAATTATCTCGAAATCCATCCGAAAGAATGGTACAATGCATATTATTCAATGCATACTTTAAATACAGAGTTGTAGAATGTTCACAAAAAATAGTTTTTGGTTTAAATAGGGGTAGTTTTGAGTAATATGGGAGGAACTTTTATTTCACATATACATTTCTCTGAAATATGGCCACAGACTTATATGTTCAGTGATAATCTAACTGCAGTTCAGTATTTTAAGACCAAATCGACTCGTATGTTAGCGGTATGTCGTCACGTTGGTAACATTATCAGCGAAAATTCAGAGCTTTGCTTACCTATTAACGTGTGTTCTAAATTCTTATAAACTTAATAAATTCATTCTTTAGTTCTTGCAATATTTGTCTCAAAATTTGCAAGCCCAATTCACTGATCGGTAAAGTATGTTTGCCTTAATTTTAAAATCAAAAAGTCTGTTAAAAACCAGAAGAGAGATATTTTTTATGCAATCTAAAAAGGTTTGAATATTTGACAATTGTATCTGGCCAAAAACATTGTTCTTCCTTATTCATTTAGAATATACTTAGTTTCATATATTTCCCTACGTGCGCTTATAATTAGTACTTTTCCCAATGCAGTAGAATTGTTACAAAATAAATATTTAGTTACTCCTAACCTTGTAAAATAATTAATGTTTAGCTTTACAAAGTATTAATTATTGATGAATAGGCAGATGTGAGGCACTCTTTAGAATTAAAATGAAAGATCAGCGACACTTTTAAACTAGTGAAAACTCTACGACTTGTCGAGAATACATAATGAGCATCATGCCTCCATCTTTAAAAAAAAAAATCTTGGAATTTTAATTTAAAAGTAGTCGTCCTTCAAACGACCGGTCACAACCACAAATTAGAAGTCAACAATTCTTTGCAAAACCGCAACAACAATGGCGGAGGAAGAACCGTACAATTCGTTCATTGCCTACAGCGAAAAACGTGATTTTTTGAAAAAGAATGAAAGAAATTCTATTGCGGACTAATACATCATAACACAGAATATTTATATATATATATAGTAAATTGTTTCAAGTTATTTTTGGGAGTTGAAGTACTAATTTTCTCTGTGTTATTTGATTTCATCAACGCGCAAATTGTGAGAAATTAAAAGAAAATTTGACCAATACCCACATTCAAATGAATAATAAAATTAATTTTAAGATGTTTATATATACTCCAACAGGAAAAATAAGAAAAGCGTATATTACTTATTATTATGAAATATATTGTTTTTCTTGAATATAAAAATGCAATGGAAGCCATATTTTTCTTCATAGTTTCCTGAGAATTTCTTCATATTGATGATAGAGTTCATTAAAATTTACAAAAATATTTTGATATTAAATTAAACAATATATTATTATTGAATTTATATATTTAAACTTCAATGTAAAAATGTATATTAATCCTGAATTCGTCAAATTCCATGATTTTTTCCCCTGTGCGCTAAATAGTAACTTTGGTTAATTGTATAGTAAGAAAAAATTGGATTTAGTTGCTCTGACATTTAATTCGTGTTTGCTTATTTACAATCAAAATCACTATCAATAAAAACATATTTTTCTAACGTAAAATTGGTAGTAAGCCTTTCTTGAAAAAAGAATTCGTTCAATGAATAATTGATGTTTCAGGGAAAGCTTTTTTCAATAACAAAAAATCGAATTAGTATGTTAAAAAGCGGCAAAAATCCAACATACACATAAATTTAATTTTAATAATAATTTTACTTTAGATTAGGTATAAATACAAAATTATAAAATGATATACTTATAAATTCTAATAATTTTTTTCTTCGTACATTTTCTAATACTGTAAACACTGGTAACATGATATATTAAATAATAAACAAGAGATTCTTAATGTCTTAACAAGAGATGTCTTAAGAAAATCTGAATTTTTATGCAATGAATAATAGACTCACAATTCTGTATCTTGATTTGCATTAAAAAAAAAAGTTTTTTTTTTTTTTTTTTTTTTTTTTGTAAATTAATTACAAATTTTTTCATTTACTAACCCTCAGGGCTTACTTTCTTTAAATTAGTACTAGAATTTTGACCCGGAGATACCCTAGTGATATTCTCTTTCCCACACGGGGTTAACTATCATTGGTAAACACGGGTGAAGCGCCCGCAGAATACTCAGTGATCTTTCTCTATTTTTGACCCATCTCATTGTCAACCAATTTTTTTTAAATGTATCATAAACATTATAAAACAAAAACTGTGCTTATCTGACAATGCTTCATTATAGTATTCATACGATATTCATATATATTTTTATTGAAAAGTGTTCTATTTTGGTAATGTTCAAGCACAAGGATGAATAACTGAAAATGAGAGAAACACCTGGATAGGTGCCATTTCTAGTTCGTTGTTCAGTGGAATTATTCATTTAATAGTTTTTTGCAATGGTTTCAAAAGAGGGGCAATTTTTCTGTGGAACAGGATTTAAAAACTGTAATTCGTATTTCAATAATGTGCTTTAATACTATGAAAGGGATTTAAGTTAACTCATAAAAATTGTCAGCGATGTTCCAAAAATATTATTTTATTCAAATTGTTGTTCTAAAATTGCATTTTTACTATCAGAACAAAATTAATAATCAGTAAAATTCATTACATGTTATTTTTCGTATATTGCAAGTCCTTTTCATAAATCGATTAACAGAACGTTTGATATTCAGATATCACTTAAAATTCATTGTAAAATTGCTAATTTTGAGCAATTATTCAAATATTATAGGATAATATTTATAATTATTACGTTTTTGCTCTATCATAATTATTTTAATATTTCAAAATTTATAGAAACCAGAATATAGGTAAAATTTGTTGTTCAGGAAGACAGTTTGATAATGTGTTCACATGACAGTATAGAACAAAAAAAATTATTTTTCTTTACATAATTCATAATTTTAAATATTTTCTCCCTAATATGCTGTTTAAACAATGAAATTCTTTTAACTTTGCAGCAATACTACTTAATTATTTTTGCGCATACTACAATTTTCAGATAAATATTCATTTCTAATGGACTTTGCAGCTCAAATGTTTTTTATTTTCTCTAAAGTTGAAAAGAAAGCGAAAAAAAACTTCATGTTGAAATTTTTATTAACGTTGATTCTAGATTAAAGACAATCCAAAGAGTCTAAGCTATAAGAATTTAAAAGAGTGACAGGAAATTTTCACCTGGAAAAAAGGTAATTTGTTGCTAAGTGTTGCCATTGTTTCCCACGTATTTGTCGCTGTTCAATTTCGATAGTTGCTTTGTAATTCCTAAAAAATTACGTTTCCATAATAATTAACAGTTTGCTTTACGATCAATCACTTTTGTTGAAATATTTCCATACCTCTGTGAGTGTGCTAATATTGGACATGTTTAAGTAGCTTCATTTTTTATTAACGCCATATTCGTTAAATGTCTATTTATTTATATTACTTACATTTGTTTAAACTTATTTCTTGTTGATTGCATTGCATCATGGTGTCAAATCATTGTATATATTCACTGATTGTGAAATATTTTGCACAGCCATTTCCATTGAAATCCATCCCATCCCATCCCTCTGTATGCTAAGCTTTAAATGTGCTTACTATGAATAAGTTAAATGTTATGTTTATTCCTAAATATTACATTAATTAAGTGTGGCGCTGATATTATTATTGTGAATAATTTTTTTTTTCTATTTAACTCAATTTAATACCTTTCCATCACTCTAACATGTGCTATGATTTTTTTTTAAAATTGTTACTAAAATTTTTATGTCATTTATGTACACAATGTATGCAAAAAGTTTTAGGACTGACCGCACAAAGACTATGTAACCTAGAGGATGTATTTTCATTTGATATTAAGCTATGTAATGCAATTCAACACTTGAGTGAGTGTACAGGGCCGTAAGCGCCTTTTGGAACTCCTCCACTCCAACGCTATTGAGTTCCGATGTCATCACCGCTTTAGTGTCCTCTATCCACCCGAAACCATCAATCTTTAAATGGAATTGGGGGGGGGGATCCAAAGGGAAGGACAAATCTGATGAATATAGGGGTGGTTGAGGCACACGACCTAACCAAAATATAATGAGGAAAGATGGACTTGTGAAACGGTGCATTGTTGTACATTAGCCACCAATTTCCTCTGTCCAACATATCAGGCCTCACATGCCGCATTTGTTTCAAAAGTCAATCTAAAACCTCTTTGTAGTATTTTCCAGTCACATTGTAGTATTCACAAGTAGGAACTTTATGGCAAAATTCTGATGCATAAGCTCAACATTTTCATCATTTCGACTCAAACATGAACAACCTGATCCCTCATCGTCTTCGGCCGAGTCTCTTCCTGCTGAAAACCTCCAAAATCACTAAATACTCAGGAACGACCCATAGCATCGATACCACACACAGGTTTAATCATTTTTTACGCTGATTTTCCCAATTTAAAATCAAATTTGATGTTCGCTCATTGCTTGATTTTTTTCCTTCAATGACAATGACGAATCCACAGCTTTACATCAAGTCGGAACAGGCCCAAAAAGAATGCAACCACTTGATACTTAGAGCTGAATGTGTTGTTACATCATTCCGTCGATTTCGTAGAAGTAGTGCTATTTGTACTTTTTTACAAGCGAGTATCCTGGAACTTTTTGAATGCATTGTGTATTTTTACATACTTAAATTTATTTATGTGTACTCCTTATGATTTATATACATATAATTTCAAATTTCGTGCATCTATAAATTAAATAATACTATTATTCTATCATTTGTACATTAAAGAAATTACTTAAATCTAAGATTATCTCCATTTCGCGGATCATGTTGTAATCATTAAATACAATCATTATGTTTAGAATTCTTTCATAACAGCTAAATAATATCGATTAATTTGAAGCCTGTGAACCATAATTAAAATGCAATTTTGACTTTTTATTCTTTTTCTCTCTCGGAACCCTCTTATTTCGAAAATAAAATTATAAATTGTTGATAACGTTTAAAATTGTAAGTGTATTAATAAATATAAGTGGGTGTTCAAATAAAACTTAATGTAAAATTTAATTAATTTAAAGAGAATAAATTATAAATGTGCAATGCTTGTAACATGTTAAAGTTTAAATAATATATTAAACGAAAAAAACTTATTATTTGCTACATATACGTTCATTTATGATTCTTATATGTTAGAGTAAATGCACTTACTTTTTCTTTATTTAAAAGTACAAGAATTAATTTGATAAAAATTATTTTTACAAAATATTCACAATTAAATATACATATGTCTAGAAGAAGAAATTGTTTAAATCACTGCACCTAAATGAGCATAATAATAATAATTTTTATTATCAAAGATATAAAAACATTTGAATTCTTAAAAAAAAATGAATCATTTACAAAAGGTTTTATGTGATTTCTTGAATGACTTTCTCATTTTTAGGCTAAATTAGGAGTCAGACCATTCTTATTTCAAAGATGTAATATTTTTGGTAGTTCAAATCGGTTGAAAATTTGATTGTTCGAAAATTTAAAACGTGAAAAAATATATAAACAGAATGAGGTAAGAGAGAGAGAGAAAGTAAAAACCATGTTAGTATACTTCTCAACCATTAAGTTATCATTATCATTCTATTCATTTTATTTCATTTCAGTCATTATGATTCGTTAAGTTTTAATATCCATACAAAAGTAAGAAGAGAAAAGGAAATTTACAGGGGGTGAATTTAAATCATGAGGTTGAGTTATGAAGTTTTATCTCATCTTTATTCAAATAAATAAGTTCATATGTATAAGTTTTAAAAATATGAATCTGGAGATATAAAAAATGAATAATAATCATACTTTCAGCTTTTGTCAATCCAATGAACAGTAAATACTATATAGATTGTAATGAAAATTTGATAAAAAAGATTGTATATATATGGTCAACTAAACTTTTAAAATGCTGCAATTATATTTTATATGAATATTTAAAGTTTGTATGCAAGATAATATAACTGGTCAATAGCAATAATGGTAATGTATTGAAAAATCTAGAATTATGATAGTAATTTTTAAGAGGTTTTGTTATGCTGAAGTATCACAAATGACTGAAATTTTATCGATAAATCCACCAATAAATTTAAGGGCAATTTTTAATATTAGATATTTAATTAATTTATAATTTAGATATTTTTATTAATTCATTAGACATTTTATGTGATGTATAACTAATTTTGTATTTTGTTTTTCT
Source organism: Nephila pilipes (assembly GCA_019974015.1). NCBI lineage: Eukaryota > Metazoa > Arthropoda > Arachnida > Araneae > Nephilidae > Nephila > Nephila pilipes. Next base: position 451,200 of record BMAW01039738.1, on the reverse strand, counting down.
TTTTAGAATGAACCTTCATACACGACCGTCTCATCCAACAAGTAAATTTTACTGAAAATGTACAAATATTGCATGAATGAACTGTTAACCATGAATGATTTTATACTGTGATATGTAAAAAATCATTGTGTGTGTATACATACCTTCAATAGATCATCATCATACATATACTTCATTTATGTATTTTTAACGCATAATATTCTGGGTAATCTGTGTGAAAATTGTTTTTTCTAATTCAATCATGTGTGTAACCAAAAAATATTTATTCCTCGAATGAAAACATACAAGAACAAAATTAATTCTGTTACTTCAACATAATATACTATAAGTAATATATGGTTTTAATCGAACAACAAATGTTTTTTCAGTTGATACAATTAGGGAAACTAAATTATGTTCTTTACAGGAGGTTATCGTGATTTTATGGCAAGTTAGCTTAAAGGTACTTTTAATAATTCTATGAAAAGAGGTTAAGTTTTTTCTTCCGTTTTCACATGCATTAGTTTTAAAATTACATAAAACGAAAAACATATCAGATTAAAAATGCTATAACAATGTTTTTTTCCAAATGTGTGTGTGAACGAATCTGTACATGAATTTGTATTGATTATTACTGTTTTGATTTTTCAATTAAAATTTTGATTTTATAAAGAGTCAAATTCATTTGAAAACTTCCAATTAAATTAACTTGGAGAGTATTATATGATATAATATTGATGTGCAGTTGTTTCTTTAAACAAATAAAAATCTGTACATACCTTAATTTTTCTTATTTAAATTCAATTTGCTTAAAGAAAAAATTACTCGAGGAATATGCCTTACCTTTCATATGCGTTTAAAAGTAATTAAATTTTTATAAAAACTGTAAATTAAATGGATGAATAGATATGTTACAATTAAATATGAGCTGTATTGAAAATTGGAGAAATCAATCTCATGCATAGAACCATTCTGCAAAATAATGAAGAAGAAAATGGAACTAAAATTTCAACCCAAAATTATGGATTAAGAAAATTTATTTATTACCGCCGTCTCCTGATTAGTTTAAATAGGTTTTTAGTAAAACCTAGGTATGGGATATATTTCTGCATGTATAAAATATTATTTCATATATTGTCAATCGAAGCAAAATATTTGGAAGTTTAGGCTAATAAATAATGCAAAATACATATTATATCCCAAATGGGATTTGAAAGCTTTGCCTCTAGGAACATAGTTTTTTTTTTTTATTTGTGACTCAGTTTTTACATTTTTTGTGGAAATATTCATATATTCTCTATCCTAATGTGTGCATTATCACTTTTTGTGATTGCCCCCATGCCTTTACACAAATTTTTACCGACGCCAGTTGATAAAACTGTTGGTAGTTGTCGACAATAAGCTTTAGTGACGGCTTTCAACTTGTTGTCATTGGGGGTCATTAAGATGCTTTTTCGTCTTTAGGAAGAAATGAGACTCGAGGTATTGTGTTGTGTGTAATGACACCTCGCTACTTCAACCTCAAATGCATGTGGGTCACCATTTTATTCAATTCTCAGCACACGAAAGACACCTGAAAACAAATTCATTACCTAGAAGACACAAATAGTTTTCAGATACAACATGAATTTTGGAAATCGGGAGATAAATTTTAAAAATTATGGTAACGGAGGCACATTATTTTTTAATCACATAATAATAATTACTTAACATTAAACCAGTTATATAAATTTAATAAAAGAATATTTTATCTTAATGTAAAAAAGAAAGATGCATAGCATTTAGAACCACTTATATGAAATGTCGTATATCTGAAAGGATATTTGAACAACAACAACTTCCGAGAATTCTGGTTTCTCTAAAAATGTCAAGGCCATTTACTTTTGAAGTTGCTTTGAAAGAAATTAAATAAGATTTACTATAAACTGTCAATGATTTGTAAACTATCTTGACCCAAATGTCTCATTTTTTTCAGGATCTAACTGAAGCGCAGCTTGCAACAACACTTTTACCTTTCTTAACTTAATAACAAACTTCGTTTGCATTCCACTTCAGATTATAATCTACTTTTAACTTAACTTTCTTTTATTTAATTTTATCTTAACTTTTGTCTTTATTCCTTAGACATAAAAACAACTTTATTCTTTACTATCCTTATCACGTTATTTTACGACCCGTACTCTCGAGTGTCAAGTTGCTCGCATACATTCTAACTCTGAGGGAGTTGTGTGAGTGACATTTTACATTCGCCCTTTATTAAGATGACCACAACAGGCGTGATTTTGGTTATAACATTCGGCCTTTTCTGATATTTCAACCATCCTTGATTGTACAAATTAACAATTAACACAAAACCATTTTACACTCAACAAAATACTTCAAATATCAGAAATGCTAAATATTTATTTGACCCATAACATTACTTAATGACATAGCTAAATTTCGCATAAAAGCCTTACTTAATACACTTCAAAGTATTAATTATATCATACTTCAGAATATAAAATTCATACACTTCAAAATATCAATTTCACACACTTTAAACCATTAATTATATCAAATATCAATATTCAACTCCGTCAAAACATTCAAAATTTCAAATATGCAAAATAGATAAATTAATAAAAATAAAAATAATTATGAACATAAATAGTATTTCAAAATATCATATTCATTTCTTTATTAAAAACATTATTATCATACATTCACGAATATTGAATTTTTTTTACTTACTGAAAATCATTAATTTCCATATGCATGGAAAATAATAACTTTCATAGACTTCAAATTCTCAAAATAGTTCACGCAGAATATCAAGAAAATATTTCTTTATAACATAATAATTATTAAAACTATTTTAAGAGTATGAATAAATCCTTACAAAATAAATCATTTCTTGTTTCAATTGTTCCACTAGAAATAACAAATTAAAAAAACATTTCCTAATATATTCAATCAAGTGTTCTTAACATAATATATATATATATATATATAAAATCCATAATCCTTTAATATTATTCAAGTATTTCATAAAAACAATCAATCAGTTATCCTTAAGGATAATCTATCAATATAATCCTTAAGATAATCTTCCACTAATCCTTAAAAAATATTCAATTTCAGATAAAGACTGTTAAGTTAATGCAAAGCTTATATACATTAAAAAGTTTCATAATGAACGACACAAAAAATTATAAAAATGATTCCTAGTTGGTATTTCATTGATTCTTTTCCTTATCAATCTGTGGTTGAATAATAAAATAATAATAAATTTGGATTTTTCACCCATTTCTCACAGCTCATATCATTCATTTGCTCCGTAATTGTCCTTATGGGGTTCACTGTCTATTTTTAGTCCATTTCGCCTATGAGATCATTGTTCAAAGAATTCCCTTTCTTACGGTCTTTGCTAATTCCCTTTCTTATTTTCTTCTTTGTGCAGGCACCGAGGAAACCGTAAAACATTTTTATCACAAACAGTTCTTTCACACGTAATGAGATTGGTTTGTTGCCCATAGGGGAGGATGTTGAAGCTGATCTTATTTAGCTGTAGTGGGAAACATCTAAGTTGCATACTCAGTTCCTCTGCCCACTGAAACAGATGGGTGTCTTTTTTCCAGCCGTTATCTCTTTCCTTTTGCCACCAAAACTGAGGATGTCGTAAACTCTTAACAAGTCCTTCTCTGAGTAGTCACAGGTGACCCACCAAACGTGCGTTAATGAAGTGAGGGGACACTTGATCTTTTCCGTGTACGGTGGCAATCCTGTTACATATCCCGGTTCAAATGGGGTTCGCGGTCACTTTCTATTAGTCTGTTCTCTAGTTATAGTAAAGTTGTCCCATCTTTGGAGAGAGAGACTTCTCCCATTAAGAGTTGAATGACTTTCTTCTTTCCCCTTCGTTGTAAATATTTTTCTTTTTCGGAACTTTTGGGTAATGAGATGAGTTGACCCATGGTCTCTAATTTTCGCCTCATGATGACCTCTTCTTCGGGCTTGAGAGTCTTGCGGGAATTCTTTCTGGTCGTCTTGATCTTTTCCCTATCTTCGTGTAAAATCCCTCGCCTTGCTTCGGCATTTATCTTTTTCTCTCTTTTGGATAAGCATCGTCCGCCTCTTCTTGAAATTCGACTTCCTTTTTCCCAAATGAATTTCAATTCGTAAGGTAAGTATTTTCGAATAACATTCGTTCAACTCATTCCTTTCCTTCTCGCGTTATGTTTTTCTCTTTTTCCAATCTTTTTATTTTTTATCTGATTTCATATTTGTACTTGCGCTTTTTCTTTCATTCTCCTCTCTTCTTGAAAATCCGCTTATATCTTCAAATCTTCCTTTTTTCCCCTCTTGTTATTATTTCTTTTCTCAATATTCTTTTTCGTTGGATCTTCAATAGTTTTTTTTTTTTTTTTTTTTTGTTCTTCCATATGTATTCGAGTCTGAATTTCTTCTTCCTTTTCATTTGACACAGATATCATTCCTCAATTTTTCTAGTTCAGTGAACAAATTAGAATTTTCATTTTTCTTGGAATTAAGTTGCCTTTCTAGTACTAATAATACCTCTTTTTCTCCAATAACGACATTTTGTTCCCATATAACTTGAGTCAAATTCTCATTTTCTTCTTGAATCTTAGTTATTTCTTGATTTTCAAATGAGAATCAAATTCTTCATGGCCTGACTGAAATCATTTTTTGTGACGTGTTCGTCTTTCTTGTTGTTCTTCAATATTGATATTTTGTTCACTTACAACTTGAAGTAAATTCTTATTTTCTTCTTGAATGTTCTTGTTTTCTTCTTTAACCTTGGTAAGTTTCCTTGGAGTAATTTCAGAAGCTTTCAATTCCTTACATGGTATCACTTCAATGCAATTTAAATATAAAAATGGGAAATTCTCCACAATTTCAATGTATAACTCGTCACCGATCCTGGAGCATACAATATATGGTAGACCTAAAAACGACCATCCAACCAATATATCAACTGTCTGAGTTGAGTCTGGGACAATTAAAACATAAATATTGTTTTCTAAAATATCTTCGATCTGAAGATCTAATATTGCCCCACCTAATTTTGAATAATTGGGCTTATTTGATTACCAAAAAAAAAAAAATAGATATCCTTTTTGGAAGGTAAAATGCTAATTCCTAAGTTATGTGTTACTGATTCTTTCAGGAAACAACTAGAGGATCCCATATAAGCAGAACATTGACTCTGATCATTTATGAATACAGGTTTCAAGTATTAACAATCGCTTACTACATGACCGAAATTACTACAAGAAAAATATTTCTATTCTCCTTTGAGCTGTTGTCATAATTTTTCCAGTTTAGGACGTCTTTACTTGTTCCTTTCTTTCCTTTGATTATCCTTTTTCCCGATTCTTGTTGCCTTTGCTTATCCCTTTATTCCCTTTTTGCACCTTCTTAATCCTGTCTTCGTTTATTCTTTCAAGAATTCCTTCAGCATATTTGTCTTCTTAATATTAATTATTGATTATAGTTGCTTTTACTTCTTCCACTTCAGCGTCTGGAGGAACGTTCTCACCCAGTTCCCGCGCCCTTTCTATCAGGTTGCAATTTAGTCCTTTTAAGAGGAACGACATATTTATTTATTTCATTGCACTTCATTCACATACATAATCTTACAATGCATACCTTATTTGGTTCTTTCAGTTCATACCGCAGTCCGTGGTTGCCTAATCCCACTTCTTATTGTAGAAAAACTTTTAACTTCCTTAACTTACGATAATAACACTTTTTTTGTGTTCCTCTTCTGATTGTTATTTACTTTTAACTAAACTTCCTTCCATTTAACTTTTCTTTCAGTCAGTTACATTTCTTTCATTTAACTTTATCTTAACTCTTGTTTTTATTCCTCAGACAAAGAACAAACCTAGTTGTATAAAAAAAAAAACTTTATTCTTTACTATCCTTATGGCTTTACTCTTGAGTTTCCCCTCGCTCGCTTACATAATGATATTGAAGGGTTGTGTGAGTGGTATCTTACACTCGCCCCTTTCAAGACGCCCTCTACAGGCGGGTGTTGACATTATAGATAACAATATATATTTTTTGAACTAAATGTATTGCGGGACGCACAAAATACCAAAATTGAATTCACGATACAAATATCTTCAATTTTGAATAATAATCAAAATAATTTATTTCTAAAGTATTCAATGTCTTATAAAAATATTTTATTACAACTAATTTTTAAATAGTATATTTTTTATTGTATGCAAAATTCAAAAAGAGTTGAAATTTCATGAAATTTAAAGCAAGAACATTAGAGACTTATTTGTATATACGAGTACATTATTATTTAAAAATTGAAACAATGTTTAAATTTTGAAATATTTGACTTTCTACTTAAGATTTCTAGATAAAAGATAAAAACATCCCAGAGCTTTTAAAATTCCAATTAGCAAAATAAGACTTTTTCAAAATTTATAATCAATTTATTTATAACTAACCTCAAATCAAAGGAAAGGAGAATTATGTAAATTACAGTTTTGTCAAAATCTTATTGTTTGTGAAAGAACTCTTTTTATTCTGTAAATACATGTGGCAGCGATAGTCTAGAAATCATAGTTACAGATTCGTGGCCGGTGTCGTTTTCGGCGAGTCAGTGGTTCGAGTCCTGATTCCACTTAAAATACATAGTGTAGAGGAGATAATTCATTATAAATCTGGTCTCCCGTGGGATGGAGTGGAATTTAGGAATGGGGAGTTCTAGTTCAGGTGTCGTCCATGTCACTTGAACGAGGTTCTAAATTAGGAGGTCCGTCGCCAATAATCCTTATGTTACTTCTCAGTGCGACATAAATAACAAATCGTAAACAGCAAAAGCATTTATTACTTACAACCACATATTAATTGAAAACAGAACTGAATTAGAATTTTAGTCCATAATGTTATTATTTGAAGAATATACACTATCGTGCAAACTTAAGCAACTAATGCATTTTTCAACATACAACCATGAAATTGTTGAAAAGTGCTTTTTGTGACCATTACAGTGTAAAGACAGCTCCATAGAAAGATGATGCTTATGTACTATGTACTATGACATCAGAGGGGACGTCACGGCATGCAAACGCGTGGAATGCGCGCTCTCAGTGCCAAAGCAATTTAAAAAGAAAGAGGAAGGATGCATTTTCAGACATTCCCCGCAAGTGAAAATGAAATAGTACGTTCAATAATGGTTTCAAGAAACCATCAGAATGAATTTACAAATGGTAGAAGGATCTGCAAGCTTGAAGAGGGGCATAGTTTGATGAGTGTTACACAAGAATTTCGAATTGATAGAGGTGTTGTTTCAAGAGCTTTAAAGTCTTCAAAATGACAGGTACAACTGTAAGAAAGATTAAAGGTGGTAGACAGAGTAAAATAAGAGCAAGCGATGACCGGTGTAATTCTGTAGGTAAAAAAAATACAGGTATCAGACATTAGGCAGGATCGCTCAGCGCTCAGCAGCTGCATACGGTAACTGGACGACAGCTGTCAGTTTACAACATGGTTTACAGCAGCTGCATCTGGTAACTGGACGACAGCTGTCATGTGGTTAGACGTCTGAATAAAGGTGGCCTATTTTCCAGTCGTCCTAAACTCTGAATACCTCTAACACGAACCATCAATAGCATCACTTACAGTGGTATCAAGAACACAAAGACTGGACATCTCATCAATGGAGTCACGTTCTGCTTACTGGTGAGAGTCGTTTCAGTCTGAGCAACGATTCCAGCTCCGGTTGAAATGGAGGGAGGAAAGGATATGGACTCATCCCACTAAAATCAGGGTGAGAGACTGTGGAGTGCCCGTATGGGGAGGATAATGTTGAATGGACGAACGGAGCTCCATATTTCGGACAGCAACTCACTTACCGGAGACCGTTATTGGGATGTAATTATCCTCCCACACATGCGTCTGTTCCGAGGTGACACCGGTCCAGAACTTTATATTTGTGGACGACAATTTATGTCCACATAGGACCTGTACTGTTGAGGAACTTCTAGAAAGTGTAAGTGAGGATATCTGCAGAATGGATTGTGTGACCAACGTGATCCCTTGATTTATATCCAATCGAACATGTGTGGAAGACGTTATGGAGATGCCTATCATCAAGATCGTAACCTCCGGAGAAACACCTGAAACAAATGCTCCTTGAAGAGTGGCAAATCTTACCTCAAGAACTGCTGGATAATTTGGTAACCAATGCATTTTGAAGCGATCAAATCCCTTTCTAAGGGTATTTGGATCGTTGTTCTTCCTCATGGGCAGACAATGTTTTTATTAAGACCATTAATCTTCCAATAAAGCATTTTTCTGCTTTGTTCCACACTTTATGAGTGCAACTCCTTTTTTGGCACTATGCTTTCATTAACTTTTAAGTGCTACATTGAATGATGCTGGATTGCTGTGCAGATGAATTTCAAGTCACCCAGTTGATTATTTTCTGAATCACTGAACAATCTGAAAAGTTGCTTAAGTTTTGAACACTAGTGTATATGCATTTGCCAACCTAATATAAATTAAAATTGTAATGGATGTAAATAAATCACACCAAAAGCCTGGAAGATCTTTCGGTATATTGCACTTCTTAGAATTGAGGCAATCTAATTTTACCACAGTGAAAAATAAAACCCAATAAGAAAACTCTTTTTTTAATTTTTCCCACTCGGAGGCTGATCACAACTGTTTATTCTACTTGCTTAAATTTTTTAATTACAGTCAAAACAAAAAAAAAACCTGAATTGATAATTAGAATGTTTTGTAGGACTTTTAATTCTTTCGCGGAAAGAGCACAATAAAAGGAACTGAAGGTTTTACTTAAATTTTGATGTAATATAGTGGGGAAGAATGTCTGAAATGAAGAAATTTTTAACATAATTTTTCTAGTTGTAAGGAAAAGAATTTGATTTTTAAACTGAGATCACATTGGCATAGAGTCGAAAGTGACATCTTCGTGTCTTTTTATTTTAAATTACTCAGATTATTTTTCATTTTTTTTCCTACTAAAAATTCTAAAACAATTTTGTTTAAGAGCAATTCAAAATATTAATTCAGACAATCAAATATTTAGGAAGAATTATCTTGATACTAGTTAACGAAATATAAAATGAATCATTTGCTGACATTGTTTTTGCTTGATTATGATTGAAGTCAAACATACCATACTCTCTAGAAAAATGACGCAAAAATTCTGAGACACCATCAGACGAAGAATTCTATACCTAATTTTATCAAACATTAGTGTTAGATTAAAATAGGAGAAAAGATCTCTAAGAACAATCGTAATTCTAGAAAGGATAAAGAATTTAATTCTATTTAATAAACGTAAAATAGATGCATAGTTAAGCAAATATATAAATTAAAGGTTGCATCAATAGATTTATACCTTAAGTGGTAATTTCATTATTTCATAAAAGTTTATTGCGTTATAATATTCGCTTAGCGAGTCTCATAAGGATAACGTTTAACAGATTTGAATGCACACTCCTTCCTTTTAAGATTCTAAAGTTAATAATCATATTTAGGAAAATATTTTAAATAAAAGCGCTGAGGTTCCAAACCATAATGCTATTTAAATTTGAAAAAAAAAAAAGAGAAATTTAATAAACTGCACATCATCTTGGAAATTAAAATCATAAATTTGTTCCTTTATATTGAAAAAAGAAAATTACTTGAAGAACTAACTGGTTATATACATCGAAAAGCCAAATAATTTCAACTGCCCCAATTCATGGTACGAGCCTCTGCGAAACGGTATGGAATCGTTGGCGAGCTATCGTTATGTATACCAATGCAAAGCGGATGAAGGACCATGATACCAATAGTGGACACCACAGAGTGGGAAATCCGACTGATTTCCGAATACAATGTAGGTTTTACTAGAAATGTTTCGGAGCACTCAATTCAACAGACACTGTTGGATATGGAATAGGCCACAGATGCCCCTCTCACATGTATCTCTGCTAAATAAGAATCATCACCATTCTTGTCAACAGTGAGCCTGGGAACATCATGAATGGGCCGTAGAACTAAGGAATAGAGTTCCGTGATTGGATGAATCCCGATTCCTTATTTATAACGTCGGCGGCTGTGTCAGGTTACACCGTCTTCCACATGAAGGTTACTCGACACTTATACAGAAGGACATATTCAGGCCTGTGGAGTAGTTTATTGTTTGGGGGACATGGGGGTTTCTGGGACCGTTGGTTGCGGCAGAACACCACGAAATGAGTAGACTATCTCACTATTCATGACGGTGAAATAGTCCTCACTCTTACACTACGTCTGCATACCGACCAGTTGCACTCTTACAGGATGTTTGCCTTTCCCTTGGAATGGAATCTTCCAAGAGGATGCTTCATGTTACCTGGCTGAAGTTCCAGGAGCATGCGTATAAATTTCAGTTGAAGCCCAGACACCCAAACTTTTAGGATCTTAAACCCCTGCATAACGTTTTAGATATCATAGAACGGCAGATCACAACTCTAAAACCACAGATTCGGAGTATTGAGGAACGGTGTGTAATCTGCTTGAATATCTACTACTATGTATCTTCTGCCATTTTACAAGGATGTATGGTATTCCGGATAAGCGTTTTGTTGCTGTTTTGCAATCCAAAGGGGGACTAAAGTAGTATTTAGTGGGAAGAGTCCTAATGATTTGATTTTTCAATGTATATGAGATGGGTCAAAAATTCCACAGACACAATTTAAAAACTAAAATAAAATCAACTAATTGACATAAAGCAGGGCGGTTTGAACAACATTCATTCTCATGCCTTAAAGTTTTTTTTATATAAATAAAAAAAATCGTTTTGAATTTCACTTATGTATGGTGCTGCATGACTTTTACTTTTGTTGATGTGCTTGCATAATTTTAAAATATTAGTATTCAAAAATAAAGTATCTGTTGTAAATAAAAAATAATGACTTAAGGCTCAATCCACACGAGACACCACATTGAATTGTGGTAGTTAGGGTTACATATATACATGATGAGTATTTGTATAAATGCTGCACATTGGTTTCTAAAAAATAAATAGCCAAAACTTTAAATGATTAGTTTAGTTTTTTTACAGAAAACTATTTATGGACGAAATTTGAAACTGGTTTTTTATTTGCACAAACAAAATCTTTCAATGTGAGAAGTTTTTTGCACCAAATCGCACTTTCATAAGCCAGTTAGTTGATTTTATATTAATATATTAAATTTTTAAATGTGTCCGGAACTTTGAGTTCACCTTATATATATATATATATATATATAACGGATAATGCCAGGTCTTGCAAATTAAGATTCAGAAAAAAATAAACGTGACTTATACATAAAGCCTATTTATTAAACAAAAAATAAAGAGCAAAAAAGACGGTGTATATATGATTCTATTCATAAAATCTGCGATTTTTCTCCTCGTAACAATTACAAAATATATATGTCTCTTACAAAAACTTACCATTACATGATTGGTATGATAGTTAATATCTTGTGTGTCTCCCAAACGATTAAATATAGTCCGTACAACGCCTAGGCATGCTGAGTATCAAATTACTGAGCTGATCTTGGGAAAGATTACTCCACTTAGCATGCAATGCTCTCCAAAGTTCCGGTTCAAATGTAGGAGGTAATTGACGGGCTGATACTTATCGGCCAAGCATGTCCCACATATACTCTATCGGATTCAAGTCAGGTTAGAATGTTAGCCATTCTATACGGGTGATATCCTCACATTAAAGCCATTAGTTTGTAATGTTTGCCCGGTGAGAACGGGCGTTGTCATCCGTAAACACAAATTCTGTACCCATGGCAACCCTAAACATACTTACATGTTGTTACAGAATGATGTCCTAATAAACTTGGCAACTTGGCTTGTCACGGTTCCGAATTGAACATGTAGATCTGTGCTGCTGCCCAGTGTAATTCCACCCCAAACGAACAATCCTGCACCATCGCAACAGTCTCGTTCAATGATGTTGTCTTAGTATGTGTGTGTGTTGTAATACAGGGTACCAGGAGTCGTCGATATGAAATTCCGACGTGAATCACACTGAAAACTAAACCTGGACTAGTCAGGAAAACATCACATAAGCCCTCTGTGATGATGTCCACGTTACATGTTTTCTATTCCAGGCTAACCGCTGGTGACAGTGAGTTGCCATGAGCGGAACACATCTGACAGGCATCTGATAGACCAATATGTCTCAAATGCCTGTACACGGTTTGCCTGTGGCTGAAGATGGCTAACGAGAAAGGTCTGATGCTGTTCTCAGTCTGTATCTTTGTGCAGTTACTGCCAAATATCGGTCGTCATTCAGCGTTGTAACTCGGGGGTGACCTGTACTATAACTTCAACTGACATTTCCATCATTTTAGAATCGCTGCTAATGGCTGAGTTGGCTATTTGGGTGATTCCAAGTTCCTCGGATGCTTTTATCTGAGTACGCTCCCATTCCAGGCTGCCGATAATTCTACCATGTAAAAAATCATCCACATCTGTGTCATAACTATTCGGCTGTGGCACTGAGAGGATTACAGAACGTTTGAGAACAATTTTACCTCTTTGCTACCTTTCCTTATTTACACCTCTCTTACATTCTAACCATTGTGACGTACTAACGGCGTCATCTGATGGCTTCCTATAATTTGCATATTATTCTTGAAGATTTATGCCATAATTCTACAGGTGAAATTTTTACTTTAGAGTTCGATTTCCGTGTGATTCTGAATTATCTTCAAAAACTAATGTTTATTATTAACGTTGGGGGTGGACGGAAAAATTTAAAAACTGAACAGAGACAAAAGCGAATACATAATCTATATATGAAGGTACTATAATAATGTTCCACCGTCTTCGAGCTTAACAAAATCTAATTCTTGGGAGAAACCAATTCTCCAATGTTACATTGTTCCAGCACCCTTATGCTTAAGAAATCCCCAGTCCATCTCTTATGGTCTCCAAGCCCCGACTCCTCGCTGTTTTTCATTTACACGGTACTCCTCATCCACAACGAACCCGGCGTGTTTTCCAGAGTGTTATCGTCCACACTTGAACATTGCTCAAGCATCCTGACCATAGTGTCCCACAGCTGCTGGAGTTACAAATTTGGAATATGCAAAACTAAAAAGAAAATAAAACATGAATTAGTGCACAAATCACTGAAAGTCCGCAGAAATTATTCTGATCTTTTTGATTAATATTTAGTATAAGGCTTCATCTGATCAGCTGATGACAATGTCATATTTGACACCTCATGTTCTTTAATTTTGGCTTCATTTTCCTTAAACTCTGTGCATTGAGTTGCCGTAGTCTGTTTCCGAATTGGCATCGTCTTCTTTCAATCACTCTTTAGGGCACTTTCAAAGAAAAATTCCATTATTCCATGTTCTTTGATTGGGAAAGATTACTCGCGAATTTCCTCCAAAGATTAGATTCTACCATTCTTCACGGGCTTTCTTAATCTGGTGACAGGTGTCCTTTTCTTCCCTTCTTCTCCTTGACCTCTTTTCGAGCTTTTCTACGATTTCGTCCCTTTTTGTCATTGTAGAAGTTGAGTAATTTTCCTTTTGTTTCCGTATCCAAAATATATGGTTTAAACCATATAAGGAGAGCTCCGAGTTCCCAACCTTCTAAATTCACCAAAAAACAGTCCAATGCACGTTCCTTTGTACAAAACGGAATGATCAAATATCTCGATCTCCGTGCATCACTCTTTCCACAGCCAAGAGGGAAATAACCTATTAATAGCTGTTAAATGCTTGTAACCTCTTGACCTTCGATAGTCGGAAGGGGGATCTCCCGTTGAGCTCATTACACTTGTAATGTTCGTTGACGTTGACGTTAATGGTTCTATGGGCGCCTAGAGCGTGGAGCGCTCTCCAAGCCCAAATCTTGTATATAGAGGATGCTTTGGAAGGATGGAGTTTTCATTTTTGATGGTAAAGTCCAAAAATAAAAATAGTTTGATGAAAATCTGGGGAACAGAATTTTCATTGATTGAGAGGTGAGTAGCGCTGAAACTGCTATTGGTTGCCCTTTTTAAATTAAAATGAATCAAAAACATTTTAATTTTTATTGGAAATGCAAAAGGAAAGATGGGGACAAAATGCGATTTAATTTATAATATATATGAGTATAATTTGAAAAAATTAAAAAAGTGGTGTTGTAATTATTCATCATTTAACATTAAAACTTGGATGATTGCCGTTATCTTTGCAGTGTTATTTTTAGCTGATTTAATTTTATGTAAATTAGTTAAAAGATCTGGTATTAGAGCGAAAATTTCTGCAAGTTCTTTAAGTTGTTCAATTGCTTGTATAATGTTGTTCATTGGATTACGGTTTTTATTTTGATTATAATAGTGAAGTGTATTTTTGCGAGTTTCAGTGGTAGGCTGCGCCATCTGTTGAGAAGAAGTTAATGCTTGAGCGAAAGTGAAATTTTCTCTGATGGTCTTTTTCAGTGGAATATTATTGTTTTTAGGTGGTTTAGGGAAGGGTTTGCAACCTTTGTAGGAGGCAGAATGTCCTTTTTTGTTTCAGTTAATACAGGTGATTTCTTGGATTTTTGTATTGAATTTGACATTCGCGTGTGAGGTGTGCACCGGAACATTTGATACATCTCGGATGCATATGGTAGTTTTGTGCGCTGTGATTAAATTTATTGCAATTAAAACATTGAGTGGTTGTATTATTTTTGTAGTTATCTATTATAATTGACAAATAGCAAATTTTAGTAAGATCAAAGATTTTTTGATTTGTTTCGTTTCTTGGTAGTGGGACCATGTAGATCGGTAGGGAGAGCTTCATTCGCCTGTTGATTACTTGGTTAACTTTTGTAGGGTTAAAGCCGAGTTCTTCAAGTTCTTCATGAATATCTTTAACATCAGTATTTCTTGGTAGACCTTTTATAACTATTGTCAAAGCACGCGAGATTTTCGGTTCAATTACATAGTATTCGTAGGGTTTAGTAGTTGGAACATTTTTTAGTAAACGATATTCTTCAAAGTTATTTGTGTACAATTTAATGTATTCACCGGAAAGGCGAGTACGTAAAGTGGGAATTGCAGAAGTTAGTTCTTTTAAGTGTTGTCTATAGTTTTGGCTTATTTTAAGCATTACTGGGGGAGGGAGATTCTTATTTTTGTTGGTATTATTTTCTGAGTTAGATTGGGTTGAATTTTCAGAATTTTGATTAATCTCAATGGTAGAAAGTTTTTGGTATTTATTTTTGGTTTTAATTTCAATTTGCGAGTTATTAGTTAAAGTTAATTTCCTGGCAGTTTTTCTTTTAGGTGGTGTAACAAAACCGTCAGAGTTGTTGTCATTACTTTTATTTGATTTAATACTAGGTGAGGTATTAGGGGTGTGATGAACAGGGCAGCCAGCAGTTTCGCAAGGCGCTAATAAAGCGTACTCACCCTCGAGTCGTTTCAATTCTTTAGTGATTAACCTGATTGAATTCTTGAGACTTTTATATTCCGCGTGTTCATAGTCATTGTGAATGGAGAAGTTTTGGGCAAGTTCACGTTTTGTAACTTGACGTACACTTGTATAGACTTGGATATTTGATTCAATCTTCTGTTTTCTTTCACAGGAAGAGCTAGTGTCGATTGAACTGGTTGATATGGAAGAGATGGAGGATATGGGAGAGATGGAGGATCTTGAGTCATCTTTGAATTCCATTTCATTTTGCGAGTTGTTTAACATTTCCATGGTCGTAATCCGTATGCATCAGAAGGGTTGGGTAAAGTTTTCAGAGATAGCATTTCACTCACTTGTAATGTTCACACTTTGAAACGCATTTTAAGAGTGGTTTCTCGATTACTATAAGACGAGTCTATCATTTGTGGTTTTATTCGTTTCTCTCTTAAAGATTCTAAATTGTCATTCAGGTTTTACTTCCATCCGTAGTTTCAGAAATATGTGATTACCTTCCGATAGTTGTGTTTGTGCTCTCTTACACACTGCAGCTATTTTCTGCGAGTTTTGGCTTATTTTTAACACCAGTTCTTTTTCCAATCGCAATAGTTTTAAGTTTTCCAACTCAATTGTTCGAACCTCCAAGGCCAAATCAGTATCCCTTGCCTTTCATTTTTTCTCCTCCCCTTTCCCTAACAATAAAGTACAATCGATCCGTGACAAATTCTGGACCTTCTTTAAAATAATAACAATTCTTTGTCTTCTTTTTTCTTGAAATTCTTTCTTGAAATTCTTTTGTCTTCTTTTTTCTTGAAATTCTTGAATTCTTTCTTCTTTTTTCTTTTAAACCATCTTTTGGGGTAACATACGTTACACTGAAGATTTCTCTATTAAGTCTTAAAATTTCTATTTTCTATTAAATATATATTTTATCTATATATATATTAAATATTAAAATTTCTCTATTATTTCTTTATTAATTATTAAACATTATCGATTGTCAAATATTTTCGATTCAAATGAGAAAAATCAGGAAGCCCTACATGTTCTTCCTTTAGCAGCAGTTGTAATCCGCAAGCACTTTTTGTCTTCATTTACACTGTGCTCCTGTAATGCATGTAACATTTTAAAATTTAAATAACATATTAAACAAAAAGGAACTTATTATTATTGTTATTATTATGATTATTATATATATGTATATACATATATATTTGTAGTTTTTATCTGTTAATGTAATACTCACTTTTTCTTACTTTCGTACTAGAATAATTTTGATAAAACTTATTTTTACAAAAATTCATTTTAGAATATGCTTAGAATATACCTAGAATATACCTAGAATTCATTGGAATATGCATATTCCTAGAAGAGGAAAATGCTCAACAATGCATAGGTGTAATTAATATTTCAAATCTCTGCAACAAAATGAGCAGGCTAATTACTCACTTTTTAGTACTAAACACATAAAAAGTATATTGAACTAAATTTCACCTTCTTAAAAACATTTAATCATTTATAGAAGTTTTTATGGTATTTTGAGTTACTTACCCATTTCTTACGCTGAATTAGGATTGATTGGTGTTGTTAACGTTGCACTAGAGGCAACACGAGGGCTATTGTCGATGGTTCTTGTAATTTTGAACCTTGGTCAAGTGACGAAGACGACACCTAAGCGGCACACCCCTCTTCAAACTTCCACAACGCCAACGGGAGGACTTTGAGCTTCGACAGACTTAACAAGCATCAGCCCCTGGCTACACGGCTTGTCTTTTGCTCCATCAAGACTCGAAATCATAACTTAACATAAGCCACCTGTCGCGAGTAATCGACCATGACGACTAGGCTACCTGGGTCACGTTGAATTAAGAATCAGACCAATCGTATCGCAAAGATGTAATGGTTCTTTTTGTAGTTAAAAGCTGTTAAAAATTTGATTATTCTAAATTTTAAAAAGAAAAATTTATAGAAACAGCATGAAGTTCGAAAGTGTATAAAACAAACTATTATACTTATCAATCAATATTCATTAAATTTTAGTATCCATCCACAAATAGAAAAAGATAAAAAAAAAATTTAGGGGAGTGAGTTTAAATCAACTAGTTTAAGTTACAAAGTTTTGTTTATCTATTATTTGAAATAATTAAGTTGGTATAAGCTTAAAAATTTGATTCTGAAGGTTAAAAATGAACAGTTAATATTCATACTTTTAAATTTCGTCAATACAATGAACTTAAAATACTGTTGAGATAGTGTGAAAATAAACCTATATTTTTTACATGTGTGTGTAACAAATTTCTCCCCAAATAAGCCACTCAGTGAACATCTTGCAAACTAATAAAATTTGTGTAGAAATCAGTTAGAACGAAAATCGACTGACTCAGTATTGAAAATTTGATAAAAATATTGTGTATAATCTAATAAATTTTTAAAATGTTTTTATTGCATTTTATCTGAATGCTTAAAGTTTATATACAAGATAATATAACTAGTCAAAAACAATAACGATGATATATTTGAAATCTAGAGTTATAATACTAATTTTTAAGAGTTTTTGGTATTCTGAAATATTACAAATGACAGACTTTTAATTGCTAAAAATGTTAAGGGCAATTTTTAATATCTAAGATATTTTATGTGATGTATAACTAATTGTTGTATTTCATTTTTCTTTTTAGAATGAACCTTCATACACTATCATCTCAAGACATAAGTAAATGTCCTGAAAATGAAAAAATGTTGAAAGAACAAATACTGGACCAGGAGTGATTTTATACAGTGATATATAAGAATTATTACACACATACCTTGAATAAATCATCACTTCATACATATATTTCATCTATGTACATTTAACGCATAATATTCTGAGTAATCTGTGTGAAAATTATTCTTTTATAGTCAATCATGTGTGTAACAAAAAATATTTATTCCTTGAATGAAAACGTGTAGAAATGTTTTTAATTGTGTTACTTCAACATAATATATTGTAAGTAATATGTTTCATCCATTGACTCAATTGTTTCCTCAGTTGATACAATTAGGAAACTGTATTGTATTCTCTATAGAAGATTTTCTTGAATTTTTTGCTCGTTATCTTAAAGGTACTTATAATAATTCTTTGATAAAGAGATTACATCTGTTTTTACTTGCATTAATTTTAAAATTACATAAAACAGAAAACATTGGGTTAAAAATTCTATAGAAACGTGTTATCAAAATGTGTGTTAACGAAACTGTAAATGGATTTTAATGGATTTGTATTGCTTATTAAAGATTTGATATTTTACTTATAATTTTGATTCCATAAAGAGTCAGAATAAATGTGGTTGTTCATAATGAATTTCTTTTGAGTACGATGTATCTATCACATTAGAGAAATTAAGATCAGCAAAGCAGTAAAAAAGTTCAAAAATTAAATTGAGTTAATCTAAGAATTATAATTTTTTTTCTGTTAAATTCGTAAAAAAAAAAAGGGGAAATTAGGATTCATTTGAAAGCTTTAAATTAAATTAATTTGATTCGTATTATATGGTGTGATGTTAATGTGAAGTTTTTTTTAAATAAATTTGAAAAATGTATGTATTTTGTAGTTTTGTTTATTTATTTATTTGAAAATTCGATATATGGGTTTAAAGTAAAAACTACTCGAAGTGTCTGAATAAATGCCCTACGATTTATATAATTTTAAGAAACAATTAATTTTACATGAAAACTATAAATGATGTAGAGGAATAGCATGTCATAAGTTAATATGAAATTGAATTGGAATAATTGAAAATTGGAGAAATTAGTCTCGTAAAGAGAGACATTCTAAAATTAATGAAGAAGAAAATGAATTTTTTTTTCTCCCCAAAATTATGGATTATGAAAAATTACTTATTATTGCCATCTCCTGATCAGTTTAAATTAGATTATAGTAAGAAACATGCGAATAAGAAACATTTCTGCATGTATTAAATATAATTTTATGCATTGTCAATCGAAGCAAAATATTCGAAATTAACGCTAATGAATAATGCAAAATACATGTAATATCCAAGGTGTGATTTTAAAGTTAGGCCCTTAGGATCATAACTTTTTTTTATTTGTAACTTATTTTTTACAATTTTTGTTGAAATACTCATATATTCTCTATTTTAATGCTTGCACTAACACTTTCTGAGACTGTCCAAGAAAAAAAAATTCACCATCGCCAAACGAGAAAACTGTCAGAGAATTCTGTTGATTGTTATGGACAAAAGGCTTTATTGACAGCTTTCATCTCATCGTCAGAACAGAAGTGATAGCCTTAAGGCTTTCTTTCATCTTTGGGGAGAAAATGAAAGACTCGAAGTGTTAAATCGGGTGTGTAATGGCGTATAACTGTTTCAACCTCAAATGCATGTGCGCCGTCATTTTATTCAATGCTCAGCATACCAAAGACATTAGAAAAACAAATTCATTCCCTAGAAGATACGTGTAACTTTCAGATACAAGAAGAGTTTTGAAAATTGGATGAAAAATAGAAAAAAAATATGGTAAGGGAATCATTACTTTTAATTCTCAAAGTGAACATCAAACAAATTATATTAAATTTAATAATAGAATTTTTTATCATAATGTATAAAACGTAGAATACATAGCATTTAGAACTACTGATATGAAGTGTCATATATCTGAAAGATTATTAGAATAACACAACTTCAGAGAATTATGTTTTCCTCAAAATGTCGACTCCGTTTTTCCTTGAAGTTGCTTTGAAAGTGATTATTTTACATTTACTATAATAATTTGTAAGCTATCTCGACTCAAATGCATTATTCTTTTATCAGGATTCACCTGAAGCGTAACTTGCAATAATTATCCAAAAAACGTTTATATAATTATATATACAAAATTTAAAAAGAGTTGAAATCTCATACAATTTAAGCAATTGCTTTAATACTTATTTGTATATACAAGTACATTAGTATTTTAAAATTCAAATATCCTTTGAATTTTAATATCTGACTCTGTGCTTCGTATTTTAGGATAAAAGATAAAAATGTCCCAGAGCTTTTGAAACTTTTTAGCGAAATCAGCCCTTTTTTTAAACTTATAACGTTATTTATAACCAACCTCAAATGAAATAAAAAGTGGATTATACAGGGTGATCAATTTAAAAGAGTTCCCGTTTGTTTTTTGTATATCCACATCCACAATACATGTAGCAAGACTTTCAACATTATTTCTTATTTGATAAATCTATATTTAATGTACGCGTATCATTTTTTTTACTTCTAAAACTTGTTTTTTAAACATAAATTCGCGTGAACATCATTAGTAATTTTTAATCCGATTCTGCTCAAATGGTTTGAGTAAATCTTCAGCTTCTTTCAGCGTTTTTATTTATTTATTTATTTTACTTTTGAAAGCTCATTTCGTAAAATTATGATTGACAACAATAAAAATCATCTGCATGAGCTAATTTTTTGATTTTAACAAAATTCGAAGTGTACCTGAACATAATTCAAACTTTTATTCCTTCACTTGAGATACAGGACAGTTACTGCTGGTTTCAGCAAGACAGAATCACTCCACACCCTTCAAACCTAACAATAAAAGTTCTTAAGGAATTCTTTGATGACCATTTAATTTCAATAGGCCTATGACCACCAAGATCATCAGACCTTACCCCATTAGGTTTTTTGTGTGATTATTTCAAACATAGGGTTTCCAGAGAAATCCTACAAACATCGATGAATTAAAACAAATCATAACTGAAGAAAATCTCGTCAATAACACCAACAATATTGCGAAGTGTGTCAAAAAACCTGATTCGACATGTTCATGTTTACATTCAAAACGGTGGTGAACATGTTCAACATTTGCTGTAAGGAATTGATAATGTTAAAAAATTGGAGAAATTTTTTTTTTTTTTTTCAAAAATAAAATTATCACAGGATGAAGTAACATTGTGCATCTCCATTTCTGTCTTACCTCTCAAATAAAGTTGTAACAGTCCAACAATGTTAGAAATTGTTTCCCACACTTAAACACAGTTCAAATAATAATACTTCACTGTTTGAATAGTTGCCACATTAATCGTATTTAAGGGTAATAAGAAACACAAACGGGTACTTTTTTAAATTGATCATCCTGTATAAATCATAGCTTTGGTAAAATCTTATTGT
This sequence comes from Nephila pilipes, assembly GCA_019974015.1. Classification (NCBI taxonomy): domain Eukaryota; kingdom Metazoa; phylum Arthropoda; class Arachnida; order Araneae; family Nephilidae; genus Nephila; species Nephila pilipes. Next base: position 429,643 of record BMAW01039738.1, on the reverse strand, counting down.
TTCACAAATAATTCTTTTTTTTCAACCACATATAGATTGAAAAGAGAATTGAGTTACCCTTAGAATTTTGATGAAACATTGTTGTTTGAAAGTATATATAAGCATTTACCAACTACATATAAATTGAAAGTCTAATGAATAGAAATAAGAAACATAGAGTCCGGACTTCTTTGGGTAGATTGCATTTTTTTAGGATAGAGGCATTCTAATTGAAACACAGTGAAAAATAAAACCGAAGAAGAAAACCGTATTTTCTCCTATATGGAGGCTGATAATAACTTTATTCTACATGCTTAAATATGCTTAACCCCAGTCAAAACAAAAAAAAAAAAAACCTGAATTGCTCATTGGAATGTTTTGTAACAGATTTAATTCTTTCGCGTGCGCGAGCGCTCTTGGAAAAAGTACAATAAAAGGAATTGAATATTTTAATTAAATTTTAATGTAATAAAATAAGGATAAAAGAATGAAACTAAGAAATACTTAAAATAAATTTTATAATTGTAAGGAAAAGAATTGGAGAGAGTTTAAATTAAGCCTCGAAATTAAACTGAAATTCATATTCGCACAGAGACCATAGCAATATCTTCATATGTTTTTATTTTAAATTGTTCAGATTATTTTTCATTCTTTTTACTACTTATAACTTTTTTAAGAATTCTGTTTCAGAGATGAGCATTTTTAGAATATCGATTTCGACAGTAAAAAAATTAGGAAGAATTTTCATGATACTACTTAACAATATAAAAAAATTAGTCATTTGCCGATACCGTTCTTGTTCAGTTACGTTTAAGTTAAACACACAATACACTCCTGGAAAATAACGTAGTAATTCTGAGCCCACCTCAGACAAAAAAATTGTACGCCTAATTTTATTAAACATTTATGTTGGTTAAAATAGGGGGAAAAAATTTCCAAGAACAATCACTATTCGGGAAATACTAAAGAGATTAATTCTATTTAATACACGTAAAATAGATGCATAGTTAAGCAAACATATTAATTCAAGGTTACATCAATAGATTTTTACCTTAAGTGGTAATTGTATTATTTGATAAAAGTTTATTGCATTATAATATTCGTTTAGGGAGTCTCATAAGGATAACGTTTAACAGATTTAAATGCATACTCCTTCTTTTTGAATTTCGAAAGTTATTGATCACAATCATGAAAATAAAGGAACGAAGAGCGCTGAGATTCTAAATCGTGATGCTACTAAAATTTGAAAAGTAAAAAAGAGAGAGAGAGAGAAAACTAACTATAATTATATACCCCCCGAAGAGCCAAATCTTTACCACAACACCCACACTCGGTACGAGCATTTTCGAAACGGCACGGCTCGTCGGATGTTCACAAGCTATCGTTATGTACAACAATACGTAGCGGATGAATGACCGTAATACAAGTAGTGGACACCATGACGGGGAAAATCTACTCATCATCAATGACATCATAAGTTATACCGCTTCGGTGAGTGGCAGTCAGTGGCTCATCTGACTGCCGAATACGACGCAGGTTTTACTAGAAATGTTTTGGAGCACACAATTCAACAGACTCTGTTAGATATGGAATAAGCAGGAGATGCCCATCTCTTGTACCACTGTTAACCAAGAATCATCATAATTTATGTCAACCATGGGCCCAGGAACATCATAAATGGTTTATAGCTGTGCTCCGCAACCGTTTCTCACTTACGACGCACCAAAATTCTCTCTAGAATTCCGCGGCACTCCAAAAGCTAAAGTATATAGGTATTAATTGATACACAAATTTTACAATAAATGTTTGTTTTTTATTTGAAAAGTATACATACATAAAACCATAACATATTTATTTCTACGCAATCATAATAATTATTAACCTTTAAACATCGGCGGTACATATGTCGTACCAAAAAATTTTTTGTCTCTCGCTTCGGCTCTGGTACAACGTCTGTACCAAGCTATCTATAGACAGTTCTTTCCCCCTTTTTTT